>CM023484.1:96859605-97344605 GCA_013339685.2 Hyalomma asiaticum | reverse complement strand
TATTTTTTACGGGTTTTTCTGTTTGAGGAGGACCTTTTCATTTGTGCACAGTTATGATCGAAATCTTCTTTTTTTTTTTAACGTATGCGTTTAAATCGATGTGCTTGACTTATGGAATGCCCGTCTTACAGTGCCGCACATGACTACTGTGAAAATGTAAGTATTGATTAGTGTCCGTTGGTTTCCTATAAAGGTTGCAAACCAACTTGTTTTTCGAAAGCGACACGGTCACATCTAAGAAGTTTATGCTCTGCCTAGAGTATTGGTGAGAAAACGAAATAGTCGGATGAGCAGAATTGAAGTCGGTGATGAATTGCAATAGATCGGTTTCTCCGTGATGCCAAATTAAAAAGATATAATTTATGTAACGCTTATAGTACAGTGGCTTTAAGTTGCGAGAACTCAGAAATTCTTCTTCAAGCACTGCCATAAAGATATTGGCATAATTAGGGCCAATTCTCGTTCCCATTGACGTTCCGCTCACTTGCACGTTGTGAGCGCCATCGAACTCAAAGTTGTTGAATTCGAGAATCAACTTCAGAAGTGTTCGGAGGGTATAACAGTCAACAGATTTATCAACCTACGACTCTTCATAAGCTGTTAAAACCGCTCTGATTCCATCATCATGGGGAATATTAGTGTATAAAGAGGAGACGTCAAGGGTTACCAGTAGACAATTAGCAGGTGCTGTAAGGTCCATAATGTCAAAAAGAAAATTGTTGGTGTCCTTTATGTAAGATGGATAAGTAGGTGGGATGTGCCGAATTAGGTTATCAACGTATAGCGAAATGGCTTCAGTGACGGTGCCCACCCCAGAGACAATAGGCCGGCCTGGGTTGTTGATTTTATGAATTTTAGGTAGAAGATAGAATTTACCAGCTACTGGGCTGAGAGGAATGAGGGAGTTTTCAATTTTGCCTTCTATTTTCTTATCCTTCACAAGAGATGCTACTGTGTTTTTGATTTCTTTCTTAAAATTTTCAGTAGGGTCACCAGTTAGTTGTTGATAAAATGAAGAGTCAGACAATTGGCGGATCGCTTCTTTCACGTAGTCCTGTTTGTTCATTATGACTATTGCACCCCCTTTGTCAGCTGGTTTTATTACTATATCCTGTTTGCTACTCAGATCATCCAGTGCCCTCTTTTCCTCAGGAGAAATATTGCGACGATAGGGTCTTTGTTGAATGTAGGTCTCAAGAATATCATGTGTTACGGCCTTTATATACAAGTCCAGACGTTTGTCTCGCTGGGGTGGTGGGGTCCAATGCCTATTGCTCGGTAGTGTCGAATTTGTTATGTCTCTGCTTGTGCTATCATGGTAGTATTCGCGGAGTCTCAAATTTCTCGCAAAGTTGTCCAGGTCTTTAAGTAATTGGAATTCATTAAAACCACCAGTGGCGGGGCAAAAATTTAATCCTTTCGACAGAGAACGAAGGTGGGCTGCCGAAAGGTCCATACTGGACAGACAAATTAACAACATTACATGCCGCTGCGTCATCATTTTTGGGTTGAGTTTCGACAAGGGAGACAGTTTGCTGTGAACCTAATTGGATATCGGAAGGCATCCTGTCTCGGACGAATTTCTTAATTTTTTTCTCCGATAGCGCTGACGTCTTATTGTTTTCGAATTGAACTATTAGTTGAGACTTCGGAAGTGAGGGACTGGCTGAGTAATTTCTCCTTTTTTCGTAGCGAATCGGTATTTGCTTTATGGTGATTAATTATAACTGATAACAGTTCTAGGGATGCTTTTTTGAGCACTGTCTCCCACTTGGCCTTATTAGCAACGGACATTTCTGAAGTTGCTGGTTTAAGGTTAATTTTTAACCCCTTCGGTACCACCGAGGCGCTCAAATAGCGTGCAAGGGCGGAAGCGTGCATGTCAGAACGTATACGTTTTTCAGTAATTTTCCTAAGTTTTTGAAAATCCCTCGAGACCGAAAAGCGAGCCGCCTTACCATTATTTGCTGGACTCAGTCATTCCTCGCTGTTGCACGAGGAGCTTGCAATGCTGCGGAGGCTGTAATTGTGCTGGCTTGGGGCCTTTCCCGACTGACTTGGGGCTGCCGAATTCCTGCTGACATTCGTCGCGGCGAATTCGTTCGTTCTGCACGTGGAGCCAGAAGTCACCGGACCGTGAGGAAGCGATGGTGCTGAATGTGGTGGTGGAGGCGGGAGCCGTGGAAATTCTTCCTGGCTGGTCAGGGGAATATATATATATATATATATATATATATATATATATATATATATAATATATATATATATATATATATATATATATATATATGAGATGAGGACGAGGAAGGGAAAATAGGAAAAAGACTGATAGAAAGGAATGAGACAGCACGCAGAAAAATCTAGCATACGCCACTGTGCTTTGTCCTCTACGCAGGGCATTGACATCGCGCAGTTCACCCTTCGCACAGGCCTCTATCATTTCACCTCCATGGAAATACGGCCTCCGCGGCCGGGATTCCATCCTGCGACCTTCAAGTCAGCAATCGAGTGCCACAACCGCGGCGGATTTCTTCACGTACTGCTACGCCTCCTTGTTCATATTTGTCTGAAGGAGACGATGAAGAAGAAGAAAAAGACGCAGAGGGGGAACAAAATGTGTAAGAGGAAGAGGAAACGGTGAACGAAGTAGAAAATGAAAGAGGAAGAAGCGGGCGAGGAGAAAAGTCATCACAGCTCCACTAACGTGAAACTTCCGGAGGTGCGAAGCACGCTGTGATGCGCTGGTGTGTTTCCCACAGGAACACGTCACTCGCTGCTAATGGGCTTGCTTTACCGTGGCCACGACGACGACGTTAGACGCCGACAGTCCGGAACAGGATTTCGTTAAAAAAAAATTGCTCCTGACGCGACAACTGATTTGTGGGGTTTAAAGTCCCAGAACCAGCTCTGATTATGAGAGACTCTGTAGTGGAGGTCTCCTGAAATTTCGACCACCTGGGGTTCTTTAACGTGCACTGACATCGCACAGCACACGGGCCTCAACATTTCATCTCCGTCGAAAAAATGCAGCTGCCCTGCGGCTGGGATTCGGTCCCGCGCCCTTCGGGTCAGCAGGCGAGTACCATAGCCACAGACCACCGTGGCGGGGCACTGACACAAGTCTACAGATACATTGTCAGGTATCACTGCCTCCAGGATCGGCCCGCCGTGACGCGCGCATTTGCACGACAATGTGCGTCGCTCTATCGTTCCTAGATGGCGGTAGCACCGCTGCGAACCAAGTGTACGGTGGAAGAGAGGCGATGTTAATTTAAGAGTAAATTTGCTTGCTAAACACCTTAGTTTAACCGGACATAACTTAGACGCAAATTGTAAAGCGGCGTAGTGAAGATAGAAAGCCCGTTTGTCCCGCATGCATTCAATATGGCGGTGATGTACCGGTACAGTTTCGAGCTCCTATACTCACGTCCCGGGTGGTCGTGGGTTCTAATACTAGCAGGTGGCACTTTTCCTTGCCAACTTTGTGTTGATATTTTTGACCAGGGTGCTTTGGCGTGGCAACGACGACAGGGCACGCCGACAGGACACGCCGACAGCCCGAGCGAATAAGGCGCTTCGCACCTAAGAGAAACAGAAGAAAAGCGGAAGAGAAGAATGAGAGAGGACGTAGCAAGGTCTAACTTACGCTGTGACTGTGCTCCGTCCTCCGCGCAGCCCTGTGAGCGCCTTTATTTTCTCTTTTCTTCATTGGACTTTTATGCGCTCTGCTTTAATTACTTCGAACGAAATAGCATAAATATAACGATTAGTAATGAATGCGCATGTTCGCTGTGCGCAGTGGCGCCCGTTGTACTTAATTATAAGCCCTCGAGAACTTGCAAAGAATTTTGGGCGTTAAAAACGCGCATTAATGTTTGCGGGTACAAGCGTTAAGATAGAACAGATCATCGTACTAACCACAATTTTTTCGTGATCTCTGTAATTCCTCCTACAAAAGTGATTACAGTTTCCGGAAAACGGCGCCGACAAAAGACGCAACAGACCAGACCGTCACATTAATTGTTTGTCAGAATTATCCTGTCATCTTTCGTTTTCATGGTGCTAGCATTTAGCAACACTATGTTTCTGGCACAGCGCCCCGTATTTCGCACCTCCCACTCCTTGCGCAGCACCTTCGGGTGGGGCAAACAAACAAACAAACAAACAAACAAACAAACAAACAAACAAACAAACAAACAAACAAACAAACAAACAAAAAGGAAACGCTGGAGAAATAAAAATTATATAAGCGACGAAATTTAGACTTATGTGGAGTAGATATGATGCCAGAGCACAGGTTTAGTACTGAAAGGAGTTGTGTAGTCATTAGGACAATTAATGATGACTAATTAATTGTTGGTAGGCCCGCACCACATTGGATATGCGGGTATGAGCCACGCGTAAGAAGAAAGAAAGAAAGGAAGAAAGAAAGAAAGAAAGAAAGAAAGAAAGTGACTACGCGTGGCCAATACACGCATAGGAACTGCGGATATGAGTCCATGGTCCAGCTAAAGTCAAGTTAACCTGCTCAAGCAAAAGTCCACCTCCGTCAAACAAAAGTTCGCCATAAGCTGGAGGCTGTTGTAACTCAGGATACTCATGTGTGTGTTAATGTTGCCTTTGCATTTTTGTACACTCTCGCCACAGTGGTCTAGTGACTATGGCAGTGGGTCGCAGATCCGAGGGTCGCGGGATGGAATTCCGGCTGCGGAGGCGAAATGTTCAGTGAGGCCAGTGTACTGTGTGGTGCCAGTGCACGTTAAAGGAAACCCAGTTGGCCCAAATTTCTGGAGCCCACCACTACGGCGCCTCTCATACAATCATATCGTGGTTTTCGGACGTCAAACCCAAGAAATCATTCAATTCACATTTCTTTTTGTACGGCTATCGGTCGCAGGTGTCGTCGTCAAACTAAAGAAACAAAAGCGCTAAGGAAACACACTATAAAGAAACAAAAAGGAGCAGGTGAGCAACCCCGCAGACTAATTATCGTGTGTACTTCGATATCTCGCGGGCATGGTGAATGTTGACATTCAGTAGGCTTATTTTTGTTCTTAATTTTCACAAACTTCTATCGGAAATCGTGGCCACTAGTTCTGAGAATAGCCTCGACCGCGGCCTTGAGGAAAGAGAAGCGGGTAGGAGGGTTTGCGACAATTTGTTTTGCATGTTTGCTCGGCGGCGGAGCAGCGCAGCTTCAGAAGCCACCGTTCTGCAGGCCACACCCCTTGTTTTCTCGTTTTTCGCCGATCACGCCCGCTTCGTGGTCTCCTAATCATGATGGCCAAACAAGGCCAGTGTGCTTGTCAATATAAATATGTACATCTGCCGAACAACAACTCTTATCGTACCGGGCAGTATATGTATTGAACATGTTGTGCCTCACCGAACGCACCAGGGAGCAAGAGCCTTTTTATCTGTAAGATATAGAGCCTCCCCTGTCTGCTACTCAAAAAAGGAAATAAATTTTCAAACTTCAGACTACGCCTTGTCATATTTCTCTACATGTCTGCTGCCTAGACCTTATTTCTATTTTCCATCAGCAGAGAAACACAGCTCGTCGGCCTTGGTGACAAAGCACGTAGCCACGGACGCGCAAAGCGTAGCAGAACATTTTCGGCAGAAAGAAGTTCGCGGATTCGACAAGAGCCTGTTTTTTTTTTTTCTCTCTCTCTCTTTGCTAAGTAAAAAATGCGTGCGCTAAGTTCGGCTTCAACGTACTATTCCTGCCCGGACGGGTTCGCAAGAATAATGTTGGGGGGGCAGGGTTCGGTAACTTCGGTTCTACCACGCCATCTCGCTAGTGCACCGAACATTTTCACCGGCGTAGTACGCAGACTTGACCGCGCGGGATTAGAAGGCGTTATAAGAAGGGAACACACGCACGCGCACACACACGCACACACGCGCGCGCACACACACACACACACACACACACGCACACACACACACACACACACACACACACACACACACACACACACACACACACACACACACACACACACACACACACACACACACACACACACACACCTTGTGATCAGCTCTCATTTGTTTCTCCTGGAATAAATTCTTGTGCAACAAATTCATGTGCGTGTTTTAGCTTCGCTAAAGCGTGCATAAAGACATTCCTCAGCTACCACTCTTGCTATTTTATTTAGAAACCCCAGAGTCCGCGAAGAAGGGCCTTACGTCAGTCGAGTTTTTTAATTCCGCCTCGTTGCTGGCTCGTATAGTCTTCGTATTTACGCACGCACTTCCATTTGGAAACATCCACTGTCACAGTGCTTTGGTATGCTGTATAGGCTTCTACTATTTCATTTTCTTAGATATGCGCAGAGTTCGCAGTTCAACTCTAACGCTGCCCAGTTCGATTGCGCAGTTCAACGCGAAGAGAATTACTGCTACAAAAAAGTTAAGCTTATGGTGAAATAGTTCAAGAAAAGAAATACAATTGGCAGTCGTCATGAATATCGAATTGAACAATGTCGCATTCGATTCGGTGTCCGAAAGGAATAGCCGTCATTTGTAAACTCGACAAATTTTCCAATTAGTTTACTGCACCGAAATAAACACGGAATCAGCACCAAATTAGGGACCCCACGTAATGCAGCAGGTTATTTCGCTCGAGAGTACTATACAACATCTTGCTCTTTTTGCACCGTTCTGCGGATTCGAAGGGCCTGCTTATTATAACCTCCAGATACTGGATTCGCGCTTTCAATCTTTCAGTACTCAAGTTAGGAATACGAGAACAGTGTTCCACGATAACTGTAAGAACGGCTGTTCAATATTCTAGACTAATTCCATACACCTTTGATGGTCTTCAGTTTTCACTCAATTCAGTCTCAAAGATCATTGTTCGCGCACCCCCACCACCAGGAACCAGGTCGCGGTATCTCTGTCTCTCTCTCTAGAAAAAAAAAAAGAACGAAGGCGGGCGTTTAGCGTAACTGATACTCGAATTCAGTAGCTACCGCAAAGTTTGATTTCTTCCATAAAGCATTTTTTAGCGGCAACACAATTTCCATGCTATACAGTATGTTTAATAATTTGTATATGTAGTACACTGCATATTCTAGAACGACACTGCTTCTGACATGTTGTCTTTGAGGCTGTGCGGATCTATGGATAATCAGTTAAAGGCACCTTTATGTTTACGTTTGCGTTATGTTTTTAGCAGCGAATCTGTTTAAGCCGGAGGTAGGCTTAGGCGTACGCAACCAGCTTCATCACGAAATAAATACGCGCGAACTTCCATGAAATGGCAATCTGTGGCATTTGCTGGCGCACATCTTTCTTTCGCGTTCATGCATTCAATAAATTCAATAAAGGCGGAGGCGTTTCTTCTGACTTCTTTATTCTGTTGGAGTCATGCCCTCAGCCCTCTATTATACGTAACGGCGGAGGCATTTCATCAGACTACAGCAAAGTAGCAGCGCTACAGCCCTGTCTACGGCTTCGCCTAGCCGCGGTGACGATGCGTGCGGTGCGGAGTCTCGCCACAGGATGCGAAAGTGACGTCACTGCGGCAAGTCCTCGTAATAAATGCCTACGTCCTCGTCGCCGGCAGCTGATAGAATGTCCCGCTTCTCCGCGTCGGGCAGTTCGTCGCGAAGATGGAGCTACCGGAGAAGCGCGTCACTCCCGAAGGCGAAGAAGCGCGGCGCGAAAGCCGCCGTGCCGATACTCGAGATCGTGTGAGACGACTGCTGTGATCGATTTCTAATATCGCGCTGGCGAAGCGGTGGCGAAAAGTCGGTGGTGCGCATATCCGGAACTGCGAGCCCGTGAAAACGAGCGAAACCGTTTGTACTACATGCAGAGGCGTGGCCCGGACGATCCGGGCCTGCGAGTCGTACCAGCCGAAGACTACGAAGGGGATGACTGGCAAAGCAAAAGATAAACCCCCAACACTGCACATAATTTGTAATGCCTGATTGTCCTTTGCGGTTGCTGGTGATGCCGCGCAAGAACCTCGCGGGAACGTTGTCCTACCGAGATAATGGTGTAGGTTGGACCGTCAGCTTCTCTGTTTGCAGTCTTCGAACCTCAAAGTGAATGCGCTTCCTGATATTTTCTTTGAGGTGTGGTACTTGCTTGCATTAAAGTTTGCCGTGATCATGGCTTTCAGACTTGCGCAGATGATTGCACCATACTTTACCGGTGCATCGTAAGGAAGACGGTGTCGCAAGGAATGGGCAAGCACGCCCTTCTCCCACAAAATTTGCATCGATTTGGAAGAGCAAGGAGTAGAGTTCTAAATGCTATGGAAACAAGGGAATAACACCGCGAACTTGACAAGGACAAAGGAAAGGTGTAGCGCGATGCGTGATCGCTGGTTACCAAGCAAAATTTTCATTGTTCTAGACACCTTGGTAATACTTTACAGCGTGAATCAAAACAAAAGAAACAAGGCCCGATGTGCACTCTAAACAGAGCTATATAGCAGGCAAGCCATGGTTACCTAGCGCAATAGAAAACGCAACTCCTTATCCAGAAGCCCGTGAACGGAACTGTCGGCAGCTCAGTAATCCTTGTTTTCCTGCTAGATCTACTGCGTTGGTCCTCACGCATTGCTAGGTTCTATGGCGTAAACTACAAGCTCGCCCATTCCCTTCGCCCTGCCTTACGCCACAAGATTTATCCAGGAATGTACACTAGCTCCGTCTGCAAGCTTTGTTCTGTCAACAAAGCGGACCTATGCAGCATTATGTGGTAGTGTAAGAACCACACCCCTCGTCCAAACCTTCGCATATATTTAGGTAGTTCAGGAGCTGTGAGAGGTTGCCATGCACAACTACGACCCCGAACTTCAGGAGGCTATCCTGAGGTAGGCTGAGGTGGTAGAAGAGACCTTTACCGCGAGTAGGATGCCTCGCTTTCTTCTCGCAGCCCCCTCCCTTAATATGGGATAAAAAGGTTGTTTCTCTTCTCTCCGTTTAATATAGACACCGGGCCTCGTTTTTTCTGCTTTTGACACCTGCTGTATATTACCGAGGCGTCGGAACGGTAAAACTTTAGTTGACGGTCAGGGCTTGAACCTCGTTTTCTGCCTTTCCTTCTCCTTGTAAAGTCCGCGCTGTTTTTGCCTTGTGATGAATCAGTTCGAGATGTGTAACTGGGAGCGCCATACGACATACAAAAGTTCATGTCATAAAAGTCGTCATCGCCCCCCCCCCCCCCTTTTTTTTTTCTTGCTTTGCTTTGCCATATCACGTGGGTGCACGGGAAATAAATATGCGCCAGCTGACATCGCATCGGACACAGGGATCGACGAACGAGGCGGCGCACCACCACGTCTCCACGAACTGCAAGTACATACGGGAGTCGCATAGGCAGGACACGTGCGTTTGCGCGATCAGATCGTCACGAAGTGGATCCCGAACCTACGCGTACTGCCAGTAAACTGTGTGCGTCGGAGAGAACGCCGACAATCATGATCTTGTGCCACATAATTCAGCAACACGCAGCAACAACAGCAGTGCGGTCTAAACCTGTAGTTTTAGAGGTTCCCGGACTGGCCGTCGAGATTGAGATCGGAGTTAAATTTGACGTGCTGGAAGCAGTAATCAGTTAGGTTTGTAAGGTCGTGGTTACTGAGGTTTGCCGTTTTGTCGAGTACCGTGTCAGAAGTTTTACGACTGGGTGTCATGTTCGCTGTTGATAGAACAAGGACGCCGTCGACCCACCGCCACGGGAGTGGGCTGCCAGCTCTGCATAACGTATTCCGTGAATGTAAAGATCGCTGTACTCTGCCGGCCTCGGGCAAATTCACGAAATGTAATCTTAGAGCCTTCACAGCAGCAATTTTCTTGCTCGCGAGCGTGGAGCTAAATTTATAATGATTTAGTATTTTTCGGCAAACCGAGAATTTCGCGTTATTCAGAATGTTCTCGCAATGTATTTTCTGCGTCTAGCTACAGACATCTAGTTGGCCCAGCGTGATTACACTGCGCAACATTACTGCGTTCATTGTTTCTCTTCCGGTACTAACAACAAAGTCTGTACACTCCAGATTGCCAGAGAGAAAGGAAAAAAAATCACAATTTCGCCAGAAGCGCAAAGCACCGAATGCGATAGCAATGCATGATGTGATATACGATGTAAGACTAGCAGCATCAGGGGCAATCTGAGTTGCAGTGAACGTGGACTTATTAAGTAAGCATGCAGGTACTCAAGGTGCCATTTGAGGGTCGAGCAGCAGAGACAACGGCCCAGCAGAGCTGCAAGCTGAGTCATGTCGTTTTGATGTCTTCTGGCACGCGCTTCACACCGCGCGACCGCGCTAAGCAGCATACACTTTGCACCATCGAGAAACTTGATGATGATTATGATGATGGTGGTGGTTCGGTTAGGAAAGGACGCTAATTTCTGCAGCCCATTTAGGGAGCACGGCTAAGCCTCCGTGGGCGTGGGGGAAAGGGAGCGAGAGAGAAAGAGAGGAGAGAAAGGCCGTCGTGGAGGGCTCCGGAAATTTAGACCACCTGGGGTTCTTTAACGCGCACTGACATCGCACAGTACACGGTCCTCTGGCATTTTCGCCACCATCGAAAATGCGGCCGGGATGGAACCCGCGTTTTTTGGGTGGCATCCGAGTACCGTAACCACTACACCACCGCGGTGGTGTAGTGGCGAGAAACGTGGCCCAGCACAGCGGCATGAAGCGAGCGCGCTCCTTAATTCCTGCACTCGTAGACGCATTCGCGTGAGCGCTGTGGCGAGGGCATTGTATATATGCGAGACGCCCGGAACGGAGCACATGACCAAGACGCAGTACGCAGCATGTCTGATGGCTGCCGAAATAGAGCGCGCGCCAGCGATGGCGACCGCGCAGAGTCCAGAGCGGCTGCTCGAGCGAGAAATCCCCCAGAAATCAACCCCTCACATCATCTTCGCGTGAACATATTATAAGCGCGTGCCTTGTGCTTGAATTCTGGAAGCCAAAGAGAAAAGGGAAGTTCGCGCGCTGCTTTCGTGAGGACGAGTGTTTTCTCTTGGACAAACTTTAGGTTAGGTTAGGCCCGTGTACTGTGCGTTGCCAGTGCACGTTAAAGAACCCGAGGTGGTCTAAATTTCCGGTGCCCTCCAATACGGCCTTTCTCTCCCTCTATCTCTTTCACTCCCTTTCCCCCACCCCCACGGACGCTTAGCCGTGCTCCCTACATGGGCTGCAGAAATTAGCTTCCTTTCCTCAACCGAACCACAATCATCAAACTTCAACACTGAGGATGACGCTCGAATGGCCTGAATAGGCTGGTGGGAATGGCATGCGTTTGGTTGGTTCAGTCTGCTTTCGACCCACCTTTCATTTTTGAAGCTCTGGCTACACTTAGGAAACCTGACGGAAACCCTGACGTATTCTTTGCGCTGCGATAGTATAGGCTCGTGTCCCAAGGGCGGCATGCGCACGGGCGGCTCTGTGGCTGGCGGGAGCCTTCCTCACATACCACGATTTTTCTGGTACCATGCGACAGAATCAATTGCAGTTCAGAAAGTGCGTCAAAAGAGCCCTCCTCTGAGAGCAGCCTATCCCGAGGTGTCCATGTCGCCACATGCGCATTGTGACGTTAGTAGCTCCAGATGCCAGTTTAACATGTCAATGTTCGGTGCATACTTTATCACCGATATACGCCCCGTCACAGTGGTCTAGTGGCTATGGTACTCGGCTGCAGATCCGAGGGTCGCGGGATCGCATCCTGGCCGCATTTCGATGGAGGCGAAATGTTGAGGCTCGTGTACTGTGCGACATCAGTGCACGTTAAAAAAAAAAAAAAAAAAAAACTCAGGTGGTCAAAATTTCTGAATTCCTCCACTACGGCATCTCTCATAATCACAGCTGGTTTTGGGACGTAAAACAGCAGAAATCATCATTGATCACCGATATATGCTCCGTCCCTCCTTTCTCGTCTTTCTGTAGTAAACTATCTTCAACCATTGCTGCCAGCGTGAAATGACGCTATTTGTTTTTCTTGCCGTCTTACGGACTTGTCTTCCTTAAACTGGCCAAGATTTTTCGCAGGGGTGTCGCTTATTTTAGAATACACTTACGCCTACCTGCCGTATGATATAATATCAGCATTGTTTGTGGAGCCTTTGTTTTGTTGAACATTTATTTCACCGAGTTATGGATCAACCTGTAAATGGTTCTTTTTTCTTGAGGGGGGGGGGGGGCGGGGTAGCGAGTTAAAACGTACTCGCTATCTTTTTTTTTTCAGTTTCTTGTATTGGAGGGTTTACAAATGTACGCGGTAATCTTGCACAGTAGGCAGCAGGTATTTAGAAAGAAAGAATTGATACGACAAATACTGCGGACCGACAATTATGGTCGTCCTGATGCGTGCAGCTGGAATACAAAAACAAAAAACAAAAAAATCATCTGCGAGGAAATTATGAAGATAAGTAAATAAATTCTCAGTAGTCTAGAAAAATTCTAACACGCCACTCACAGACCTGTGCTTTCTCATCATTTTTTTTCCTCCACCGTTTTCCTGGAACATCCTCAAACGTACCAACAGTATTGGAATATATAAAAGTGGCCTTCACACAGCTACACGCTCACTCAAGGCAAGTGGCCAATGCATCATTCTTATTGGAGCTATGAAGAAAATGAGGCGTAGATGTACGGATGTCCAAAATTACGCCACCAATATCCATAGGGGTGGGAATCGTTGGCTTCGCAAAAATATGAAAGGGAGAAACTTTATTCGTCAGTCCCGACAACTCCTCGGGCTCTGCTAACCAAACAAAGCCAATATTCTTGTCACTAACAATACTGGACTACATTCCTCCTTCTACACAACTAAGTAATTGCTGGGGCTTTACGTGCCGAAAGCACGATGTGGTTACGAGGCATTCCCCGTACTGGTGGAGTAATTTTGATCGACTGGGTTTCTTAAACGTGCAGCTAAATCTATGTACGCGGGCGCTTTCTGCATTTCACCACCGTCGAAACGCGTCCGCCGCGGCCGGGACTCGATCCCACGACCTTCAGCTTACACAGCCAACACCTCACCCCTATAAACTACCACGGCGGGTCATGCCCCTTCTGCGATTAGGTCCTGAAACTAAAGCGTTTTTCATTTCGGTCACATCACGAGTGCAGCCGGTTCAATATAGCCTAAATTGACGCTAAAGCCAGAGTGGAAGAGACATCACGGCCACCTGTGGACCAGTTTATTGGCCTTCTTTGGGCCACAGAACAACGACGCTTCTGCGACCTTCTCGAAGTCGTCTCGCAGAGATCTCACTGCCTTTATATATATGCTCGCGCGGGCGTCTAAGGATGGCAGACACCCGACGGCATACAGCAAACGAAACATCAATAACGACGTCAACAATAACATCAACAACTATACAACCACAAGACAGGCCTCTGGCGCGAATTCACATTAGAGTGCGAGGCACGCAGACGTGCGTGCTGGAATTCTTAAACGCAAATATGAGGTGATTACAGCCCTCTCCGTTTACACGTTTGCGGCCCACCGAGTGCTTAATCTCTCACCTTAACTCGTCAACACGTACACTTGGTGAGGCGTTAGGGCCTCATTATAGATCCATTAGGACGGTATGCATGACGCGATGGCATAGGTAGATTGCAACGTTGATAGTGACTTACGCCTTACTTTGAATCCTCAAATCAACCAACGAGAGAGGTCTGGTGAACAGTGAAAAAACAAAGAGTGAAGGACAGACGGGTCACTGGCTTAGGGGAGCGAACGAACGCAAAGTCAGCAAACCCGAACTAATCCCTTCTGCGGTGGTCTTGCACCGCGGTGTATGTGGCGTCGGTGACGTAACCATTTCGGATTTCGTGCACTTGTCTAGGTGAGCTTATCGGCCATTGCGATACTGGTTAAATACTTGAGCGTGGGAAAACCTACGGTGTTACATTCGCCGCAACGGCTTGTGGGGATCGAGTAAATGAATACAGTACGGTTGCCGCTAAAACTGTGCAGTATTGTTGAGACCTCGAACCGCGGATATATACAGTCATTCATGGGATTGCAGAATTAAACGTTGTGAAGCTTGTACCGATGCGTAATTTGCACGCCTTAAGCCCTAACTATAACCTAGTCAGGACAGCTAGGTATAAGAAACGCAAAAGAGCCAGTCGAACTAATAGAGAGTGCCACTTCGACACTTCGAGACAAATTGGGACGCCGGTGCGGTGGGCGTCGATCGTATACCCTCTGTCGTGCTGCACAGTTCTAGCGGCGGCGAGCACCGTGCAACGTGCTGAAAGAAAGGAATTCGCAGGGGCAAAATGCAAAAAGAGCAACAAGCGGAAAAAGTTGGTTAGCAGTACCTTGCCCCCGCGGCTGTCAGCACGGGACCCGTGTTTATAGTTTTTATTTTCTAGCTTTGCCGCAAAACTTCTGACCGGCGGCATGGGAAAGTTGACCTTGAGAGAGGCGGGAGCCTAGCTGTAGTGCAGCGCCGGCAGTGTATCCGTGCTTGAGATGCGTGTAATAGCCCTAACGCTGCATAAAAGGAAGAATAAAAAAGGAAATCTGCTAAGCGGCTAATAACCCACAAGATGAGTGGGACCGTGTCAGAAACGCTGTACTACACCCGTAAATTCCGCCAGCATCCCGGCGGCGGGGATCTCTCGTCGCCTCGCCGGCTTTGCGACGACAGCCGGTAGCGTTCGGACGTACGCCGTGTTAAGGTCCCAGATTAGAAAGGAATATTGTTTTATGCGTTTTATATAGGGGTACCTTACACTGTATCAGTGCGCCGGCGGCCAGGTGAAGACGGCGTTATCTCGAGGGAGGGGGGGTTGTCTATTTCGCTTCGCGTTTATCTGGCAATCGAAGACGTCCCCTTCAACGAGTTCGCAGCCCGTTGCTCTGCATATACGTGTACATACGCATTGAATCTGCGCCCAGGCGGGGGGGGGGGGGGGGGTGAGCAGACCACCGTTCGGGGGTCTGCACGCTTTATGGGTTCGCCTTGCCGCTGCAGCCCTTTCCTCCTCGTGGGAGATCACGGAGCGGCGCCTTTGAAATGTGCACCCATACGACGTTACTGCGGGCAACAAGTTGAGAAGACAGCGTGGAAGGCATTTATAGTTTGTTTAGCGGTATAGTTACGTAGAGTTTCAGATTTCAGCGGCCGTGCGAAGACGACAAAAAGAAACACAAAAAGCGATTTTGTGCCTGAACGCACGCGCGTGGTTATCCAGATGAGACGACGTGCATCGGCCTACGTCATCGCGGCGAGCTTTATAAAAACCGGGCCACGTGGGGTAAGTCCGCTCCAAAGAAAGACCGGACGCCGGCGGAAGACGGCGGTGGAACACGGCGGAACCTGAACACGGAGCGTGGAACAAACTCCTCGAACGTCGTAAGTGGTCTTTCCATACCGTCTGCTCGACTCTATGTTTTGTATACTGTTAATTGGTGGCGTTTAGAAGAATCGATGACTATATATAGACGGATGCCACACGGTCGGAACTATAAGAAGGCAGCACATATTACAAAGACGACGGGAATTCCTTCGATATAAAAACGAAAATTAATGGAGTGGTTATAGAGCACATTTGACAGCCGCGACATGATACACAAATCTTTTGCCTTAGTGAAAGTTTATATCGCATTTAAAACACAGCTTTCTTGTCATCTGCCAAGCCTTCCTCTATATACGCGTAACTTCCACGAACTTAATCTTGCAACCCTTTTTTGCGCGCACTGATACCTGTAAGTATAGTTTCTTTCCTCGAACTATAGAATTAATGGCATTTCTTACCTGGTCGCATCCGATCACTCCCCCTGAATGATTTTTTGACTATTCTTGTTGAAAATCATTATGTATAACAAAAGCCTAACTCCTTTATTGTTATTAATGGTTTTTGTTTGTTGTTACTTCCCTTGTATCGTTTGTCTGCTGCGATGTTTCCTGCACTGCATAATCCCACTCCTGCAATAGCCCTTTCACAGGGCTGCAGTGTGTAACATAAAATAGAAATAAAAATTACATTTTAATATTTTCCGGTGCTTTACGAGCCACAAGGCCACGCTAAATTGAAAGGGCAGGGCACGCCATATTGGCGGGCTTCGGAAATTTCTACCACCCGGAGTTGTTTAATGCGTGCACACAACGCACAGTACAGAGGACTCTATTTTACCTCTATCGAAAATGCGAGCGCCGCGGCTCGGGATCGAACCCGCGTCTTCAGGTTAGAAGCCCGACGTCGTAACCATGTGTGCTGTCTGCCGCGACTGGTTAGTACACTATACTCTTTGAGAAATGTATAAACAAAATTTTGTCGCACGAGAAATGGTGCGACAAGACCAATTCAGGCTAAATAAAATAAACATCAAACAAATGTATCATATTTAGAGCTCATATAATAGATGAAAATGTTAGCCCGACATTTCATATACTACGCTAATGCCGATGGTGTAGATTCAGACTTGCGACATCACCGAACGAATATTTCGACAAAGCGCGTCACAGCTATTTAGTTTCACTTAAAGGGCTTGCAAATAGTGCTCTGCAGTACTGCGCATAAGTTGGTACTTATATATGAGGTATTAGGTAGTGGGGTAAGGTTGTCTGGGAGTCATTCCTAGTTCGAAATGATAACAGCGAACCAAACATTGATAGTACTATTGAATAAGCAAGAGCTGATAGCTAACCGCAAGCTTGTCACTCATACTCGCAATACGCATCACGTGTATCTTGTCAGTTAATGAGAGAGAAAGTACTGTAATGTCGTTCTCATTCTCGTCGTTCTTTCTTTCCTTTTTTTTTTTTTCATGCGTGAATTTGAGCCTGAGGTTGTCTTCGGCACTGTTTCAGGTTGTTCACGTCGTTTTGTGAAGACGTACCGCGCACCTCACTATTGTGCTTTTTAAATGTTACTGTGACTGTCCCTAAAGTGTCTGGAGAAAGTGTCTGCGAACGCTCGAATACAATTCACACAACCCCTGTAGAAGGCTACAGAAAAGCGCTACGTTCTTTTATCGTATGTCGTAAAAATTCAAACGATTGCTCCGATTGTGACAGTCGACTGCTGAATAGTTGTAGTATACATGATTCACTTCATGCATCGCTAATGGCCGCGACGTTGACCTACAGGTGGCAGCACCGCCATCGCGTTAGTGTGGGTAGGCGGTCGGCAGCACGCATGGAAATATACAGCGCGGCGCTACGTTGTGAGCGGTTCCAGACAATTGTTAGCTAAATAAAAGCGTTAATTGCAGTCAAGTGATAATATAGATGTCCTCCAATGTCACGTTAGTGCACGAGGCACGCAAAGCCTTTCTATAAGGCGTGGAAGAAACGTAACTTGCAGTTCAACGACGCACACTGGCACGACGCAGACTCACAGTGCGACTTCTTTGGCGTTTCTCTCTCTCTCTCTTTCACTGGCCATTCTTAAGTTCTGTTGTGTCTACAATGCTTGCTCGCTGTTACGTGACCCTGCCCCGCCACAGGTGGTCTAGTGGTTACGGCACTCGGCTGCTGATCCGAAGGTCGCGGGATCGAATCCCGGCCGCGGCGTCTGCATTTTGATGGAGGCGAAATGTTGAGGCCCGTGTACTGTGCGTTGTCAGTGCACGTTAAAGAACCCCAGGTGGTCGAAATTTCCGGAGACCTCCTCTACGGCGTCTCTCATAATCAGAGCTGGTTTTCGGACGTTAAACCCCACAAATGAATCAGTCAACGTGACCTAAATAGTTCATTATCGACTGAAGAAGCAGGCTTCACGTGGAACGCATGTACATAGGCTTTTATGGTCGCCTGGTCTTCTCACCATTAGCTTCAGCGTTTTCTTTTGGAGTTGGGAAGGTTATGAATTGTACCACAAGCAAAGCAGAAAACAATGGTCTCTGGAAGCATGGATTAGCGGTCAGTATTTAGCAGCAGTTAACTGTAGACAGCGCTGCTTTCTTGCGCCCTTGCTGGCTATGAAAGTTAGGTTCCGATATTTCAGAAATTAGCGTGTTTGTCTGTTACGCAACCAAATGCCTTGGTTATACATTCTTTTAAAAAAAGGGCTCTTCCTTTTTCTTTCTTGTGTTTTCTTCGTTCGGTTTCGTTCTGATTGCAGGGATGTGGGTTTCCCACTTTTCAGAGCGCCTGTTTTGGCTCGACGCGCTCGAGTGGCTCTGGAAAAGCGTTTAGGATTGCAGGTTCTAGATAATATTTTACGGTATATAGACACGTCGCGTGCTCTATCAGCTATGGCGTCAAATAAAAGGAAAAAGCCGAGCAAACCCTTCACCGCGTTTCGCTTAGTGAGCGTGATGTTGTAGCGCGAAGTCCACGTTTCTGTTACGGCTCCTGAAATAAATCTCGTGCGCACGTGCGCTGTGTGCGGCGTTGCCAGGCGCGCATGTCCTCGCTGTACGATACGGATATATACACACACGTATGAAGGAAGCATTTTTATTTATTTTCTTTATTTACAGAGTACCTACATTGTCATAAAGGCATTACGTAGGGGCGAACAAAACATAACCAGTAATACAGAAAAACTTTTGCACAGATATACTCACAAACATAAGCACTACAATAGCATTTAGAGAGAGACATACAAGTAATGTCGTACAAGACATACAATGCGTTGAATTCTGCATTATCTACAAGGTCAAGCCAGTTCAGCGCCGTGAAAGTAGTCGGAACAGTGCTGCTGTTCTTTTATCGTTAATCGTGAACAAAAACTGGCAACGTTGTGAATTTTGACGTTATGGTGTTACGACGTATCGGTGACGTCGGTGATACCACCCTTTATCATTTTATCTACTGACCTCTGTACGTGATCGCTCACCACTTTCTTTCTTTCTTTCTTTCTTTCTTTCTTTCTTTCTTTCTTTCTTTCTTTCTTTCTTTCTTTCTTTCTTTCTTTCTTTCTTTCTTTCTTTCTTTCTTTCTTTCTTTCTGCACTCTGTCGCACATTGGCCTACGCCTAATCACCATCATGTAGCAACGGGCTGAGGGCAAAAGGGACATAGCGCAGAAGCATGTAGGGGCTTGACGGAAAGAGCGGGTCAGCTTATACCTTCTATGTGCAACCTACAACGAGGTCATCCGACGGCACGGTTTCAGCCTCGACCTTCAACAGCTTGGCTGTTCATACAGCGCGGTACTATATCGCTTGCATAGCTTCTTTTCACCAAATAGGGCGGTACCTCGGAGCCAGAGCCGTCAAAATTGTGCTGTTAAAGCATCTGGGACCGCAAGCATACATTCCAGTTCGAAGAGGCAGTCAAAGCGCGGCGTTTGGTTGCTAGCTTGGAAAACTTGAAGAACTCTGGTGGTTTCTATATCCAGATTTCGCTGTTTTTTATGTTGACTTAAGTTCGTCAACAACTGGTTTGCACTTAAAAGCAAAAGCAGAGCAGCATCAAATCGAATAATAAATAAACTTTAAGTACCGAACACCATAGTGCATGCAGTGACATATTTGTGAGGCAGTATTATTTGCGGTAGGAATGACGTAATGAGAGTGACACGTTACCTCTATTCAGAACTGTTCATTTCGAAGATCGCTCATTCGACTACGAGTGATATTGAAGTTGATCAGGATACTGATCGTTCTATGTGGGCAGCCGCGGACAAGTGGCAGGGTGTTTTCCTTCTACCTTGGTGTCCCGGGTTCGATTCCTGCCTAGCTAACTTGCAGTAGGTCGACGTTTGTCTATGCTTGTCGCTTGTTATGTCTACATTTCAATCGCGAGATACAGCGAACGGTGTGCATTTCTCTTGCTTTTAAATACTGTTATTATTTGCCGTATTTGACAATGGTTATCGCTCAATATTGCGCACGTCAGCAAACTGTGCCGTTCAAAAGATAACACCTTCTAATTGAGGTTTGCGTTCGCAGCCTTCAGGCATCATCGAATAGCTGTCTTTTTGTTCAAATGGGCACTCGTGTTTACAACAGAAAACGGAAACAAACTGATACTTGGAGAAGGATACTGTTTCAGCACTTTTTTAGCAAAGTTTTATGTGGCTGACCAACGGGGTTTCTGGCTGCTGCATTCAAAAAGTCTAGTCTATGTCAGCATCTCCTAGAGGCGGTGGCCATGCATGCAATTCCGGGTTTGATATGCGCGGGTAATATTGTTTTGTTGGCGGACAGTGAAAGAGAAAATAAACTCCTCGATGTTTGGTCTGACGGTGTTTATTGGTACAACAGACCATCCAGTCACAATAGAAGGAAATGACATACCGAGAGTAGATCAGTACAAATATCTAGGTGTACGGATCAAAGAATTCGGCAAAAGGTGGTTGGAAAAGCCTGAAGAGGAAATCACGGTGAAGGGCGAGAGAAACGCATACATTTATTTATTTATTTATTTATTTATTATGACCGACATAACGAAGTATAGAACACCATGGGGATTGAAGTATTCAATGGAGTCTGGAAAAGAGTGATGGTTCAAGAGCTGACCTTTGCTAGTTCAATGTTGTGCATAACATCTGAAGTGCAGTGGAGACCGGAGATAAATCAAAAGGCGGTTGGAATATTAGCGCTAGGTTGTCATGAAAAAAAAATTACAGCATATCCACGGAGTGAATGATGATGAGTGGGCGAAGCTCGGGATGTTCATCGTAGATCGTGCCGAGTTCCAGTGACTACATTATATATATATATATATATATATATATATATATATATATATATATATATATATATATATATATATATATATATATGGGTTGCCGGTGAACGCTTCTCTAACGCGAGCAGTCGGTATTTCTCAGTCAAGAAATTCGCTAGGAGACGCTGCCTGCGCCAACGTTGTCTCTCGCGGGTGAGAGCGCGTTCTCCTTCTTTGCGAGCTGGTACAGCGTTCCTCTAAGAAAGAGCGTTTCCATAGCCAACGCGCGCCTTTCGCTCTCTCTCTGTCTCTCTCTTTCTCTCACAAGACAGCAGAGGCACGCGCCGGGAGAGAGAGAGAGGCACGCGCCGGGAGGCACGCGCCGAGGCGAACGCCGAGGGCGAGCGCGTGCCTCCCAGCACGCGGGTTACGCCTGACGCCTGACTCCTGACGCCTGACGCGTGACAAGGTTAGACTAAGAGGAGCTTCGCCCCTAAAAAACGCGATTGAAGCGTACAGGGAGACATATTCACCTCACTGACGGTGTCGGCGTCTGTTCCTTGTTCAGAGGGCTACGTCTCGCGTACCTTTGTCGCGGAACGTATTGGTGGATTTCCCGAAGAAAGTGTAAATTTCTTCACAAAACGCTGAAAGCACGAAGTACCTTCAGCGTTAATCACGCTTTCTATCTCCTGGGATGACGGTTTATGTAGCATCGTAGGAATGAAATTGGTGAGCAGGAATAAGACATAAATGGGAAAATTAGCATCCACCCGATTGCTGCACAAAGCTACAGGGAAATCCATACGGATTTCTCAGAATTAAAAGCTTCCTAGTTGCTGAAAAATTCGTCCTGTTCCGCAATTCGAACCCGGGACCAACTCCTGTCCGGGTCGCTCGCTCTGCCAATTGAGCTAACCAGGAGGCTAGCGATTGACAGCGCGATAGCGAATCCATCGACAACTCGAAGCACATGGGCATGAATATGGCAAATAAGTTCTGCGGACACCTGCAAGGTGGCGTAACGTTTATGAAAGGGAAAATAAGACATGCTTGCAATCATTCGTAGACGTTGCGAGTCTGGATCTAATCTCTCGTACACTGCACGACTTCTGGGATCCGTCGGTGCTCCGAATGAGCTTACATGGAATATTCTTAGCCATAACAACTGAGTGTGGCAACTTGATGACGAGAGAAACCTCCACACTTATATTCTGAAATCAAACCCATTAATTGATAGCTATACGTTATCCTTCTACGTATTTTCCAGGCACAAGATGGCTGCTGGGCAACTCCGCAGGCGGCTGACAATACTCGTCGGCATCGCCCTCTGTACGTGGTTGCCATGGCAGCTGGGGTGGCGGCGCGGGTGACCGACGTCCGGCCGTCCATTGAACAAGCCGAACAGCGGGCCCGCGAGCTGACCGAGATACTGGCCAACTTGAAGAGTAACCTGCTTGTTTCTGTCACCGACGATCTTTAGTTACGCGGGAAGCACAGATGCCGTTTCACTGTAGTCTGACACTCCAGTATTAGCTAACACCACTCACCGTCCTGGTGGCTTGTAATCTCCTATTCTTTACCTACATTCTTGAATAAAAGCGGTATTAATCCCTCTAACTTGAGAGTATTCTGCGTCAGTAGCGATAGCCGTGCGCCCTGCTTGTGTGCTGGGCGTAACCGGTTCTATATCAGAGCGGTGCGTAGAACACGCTGCACCATGCGATTTGAAGAATGTAGAACGTTACTGCATCCCATGGTACTGCACGGTGGTCGTAAGTGATGTTCATACACAGACCTAAGCTTGAGCGTTTCTTTTTTTTTTTGTTTCTCGATTACTAGAGCTTGACGATGGTTGTCGATATAGCCCAGACGTGTGCGCGAAAACAATCGCTACAACGATACGAGTAAAGAACTTAACGCTTTATAAATAAGTACCGAAGGCTGCGCAGGAATGCGGCAAACTTGATGTTAAAGAAACGTGCAACTTTCATCTGTCCGGCATTAGCGACTTGAAAAAGCTTGTTATACCTGTGAGAAGAAATGTTCTTTTATCACAACTGGCCAAGAAATAGAACATTGCCACATACTGAAAAGAGAAATAGCAGCAATAAGAGACGACAGTTACACGAAAGCGCTTATCTTGAAAATACTAGCTTGATGTCGGCGATCAAGAGATGCACACTGGTTAGTGTAGGCATAAACCTTATAGGCATTACGTGTCTACGATCGCTGAAAGGTTGTTTCGCCACTCAGGCAATTTAAAATTTTTATTTGCTTGCTTTTCGATCATTTTTAATGAGACAAACAAGAACGGTGGCTCTTGACGAGCAAATACCTGGTGCCACATGACGTCTTCGGTGCACCTAAGCAGTCATCATGTCTTTTTCTCGTTTAGTACACAGCTAATACTATGGCTAATACTGTGACACAGTTTTCGTGAATGAAAACGGTACTGTTATTTTTTTATTCCCTTTATGACCACTTGTGTGCAGCTACTATTCTCCCTCGGCACTGCACCGACCTTCTCGGTGCCGGACAGCGGTCAAGCGGAGTGTACACTGTGTTCCACAAGGGCGCTGGAGCTTCAGGACAGAGCGTCTACTGCGACATGGACACTGACGGCGGTGGATGGACGGTGAGTGGCCCAGCACGTCCCTTGATAGACAGTTTGAGGAATGGTACAGACTACCTGCCACGGAGACCACTTTATAATAATAATAATAATAATAATAATAATAATAATAATAATAATAATAATAATAATAATAATAATAATAATAATAATAATAATAATAATAATAATAATAATTTAATCATCTCGTTTGACACAACAGTCTGCCCCTAAGTGCCGCGCTTTGGGGAATGAAGCACGTCTAGGCATAGATGTAGCTTTCGGTTTTACGTGTCTCTTGCGAGACACTACAGGGTAACGATTACAAATTGCTGTAGACGCCTGTCCTTTCGGCGCCACAGGCTCAATAAAGCACTCAAAATCGCTGGAGCTGGAATGAGAAAGCGGTTTTTTGTTCCTGCACAAACACGTGTTTCTTGACGGAGTTTTCGAACGCATGATCGGCTCTTCTCACGTACGCTATAGTAAGGGTGGGAGGAGCTGTAACATAGCTCAGAGCGATGAAGAGGAGGAAGCGCTTTATTGATCTGCACAGGGCTGGTCTGGTGATATCGCCTCTGTGCCCATTCTGTCTTGAAATCGAAACAATTGACCATTATTTTTTAAAATGCCGCCAGTATACATCAGTAAGAAAGAGACAACTGGAAATTGTGCATTCTAAATTTGGGCTAAAATTGTCATTGGAAGTCATTCTTACTTTTGGTGCCTCGGTATGGGGCTTCAGCCACAGGGACATATTTGATGCAGTATGTGGATTTATAAAGGCCTCAAAACGACTACGTTTGTGATTATTCACATTCCAAAGTTCTTAACTATGATAAAGCCTATACATTAAGAAAAAAGGAAAACATTACCTGTTTTGATGGTAGAAGTGCACATATAGTTTACATAGTTTTTTTTCCCTCTGTTTTACTTTTCTCCCGATTATTATTAATTTATTATTCTATTTTATTCGTCATGTTGTGGTATTTGCACAATATACCAGCTAAAAGTTAAGCACTCCAGGTCTTGGCCAATCCCCCGTAGTGGGTATGCGCCATATTTGAAGGATCATCATCATCATCATCATCTGCACATTGGTGTGGTGCCTGTCTTCGGTGGGGCCTTGAGCACAGGGATCGCGAAGCTCTTGCGGCTCGCCAGTGTGTTGCAGTAATGGGTACGAGGGAACATAAGATTCACGGTGAGAGCTGTTCGGTGTTGCTGATGGCTGATAGTCAAAATGCCACAAAATGGCAGTCCGTTACTGATGTCGCCGCCACAGGCTGTGTTGCACTATGTTTGTATTTTAAGGAGTGCCTTTTAAAGACATATCATTCGATAGCAGCTATCGACATCATGAAATTTCGAAGGCTACTTGCTCCTGCCAATACACGAAAGCCGAAATTTATTAGCCTCTCGCGTTTCCTCTTAAACGACAGATGTACCTACCGAGCTGCTCTTTTTCGCTCATCTCTCTACGCATCCTGTTTTCTCTATTAGTTAGTGCAAGGGTTCTTGAAAGGAACGATCCTTACCACTGCTCCATAGGAGCATATTGTTCAACCAGGGAGTAGGGATTAGCGTTACGTTCATTGCATGATGAGAGTACGTGAAAGCTCTTAATATTCGTTGCCGTAGAGCCAGTTTAAGAGTGCTCGTGGGTGTGTTTTATTGATTTTCACAGCTTATCCAGAGGCGAGGTCAGTTCGGCAACAGGGTGTACCACTTCTACCGCAACTGGACCGAATACGCACAGGGCTTCGGCGATCCATCTGAGGAATACTGGATTGGTAAGATAACGTCTTGGAAGCGCATTTCCTAGCTACATGGTACTACCTAGCTGTCAGGGCAGGCGCTCGCGATCCAATGGGACTCTGGTTACCACTCACCGTTAGTAGACTTGTCGGTGGCTATGCAGTCGTGAACGTGATAATACGACAGCAGTGCCAGACTGCTAGGTCAGTTATTGCAAATGCAGAAAGAAAGTCTGTATATAAAAGATAAGTTATCTGAAGCACGCAAGCGTTATCTAAAGCTTATCCTGGGCTGTTATCACACAGAACTTCAGCTATCGTGTCACTATTACGGAGGTCTATTTCTAGAATTCTATGAAAACGAATCCCTGCGTTCCAGCAGCAGTATCAGTAGGGATTCGACCATTTTTGTCAAGGCTAACCAGATGCGTGACAAAGCCTGCACTACTGGCACGAACATTGCAGGAGAAAGTGGAAGTGACTGCTCTGGCAACCTGTTATCGTCCAATTCACGCGGCTAGGAATCGAGCCGATATAGCATGTGATCACGCTGATGAGGCTCCCAAACTTGTGTGATACGTTAAACGGAACACGCGGACTGCCTTCAACGCTCGGAATGATACCAGAATTCATCACTATCTCTCCGTGCACATCTGCAAAACCACCTTTATCTAAACGTGCTTCAAAAAAACCGAAAAATACTTTTTGAAAAGTCCACCTATCATCTTGAGAAGAAAAAGAAAACGGAAACCGTAGTGCAAAACGACGCAAGGGTATACAAGTAAACAATCTTAATCCACCTTTCGAGGGAATGGAACGTTGGCGGCATGCTTTTCAAGAGCGACTAATAAATCAGGCTGTGATCTTAACAGAAACCGAACGAAATACAAGAAAAATGGCTAGTATGGAATTATTCTAGAGATCCGACCATTCTGAAGCTACAGTGAAGTGAGGAAACCTTTTAGGGCATGGCTGTTGCAGCGCCATTACTTTGTCGGCTGGGGTGAAATTGTGCTGATAAGGCCTGGAATGCGTGACTCAACGCAGTGTCGCACCTCCATCGTCAATACGTCTTCCCGATGGTTCAAGCCGTTCATTGTGGCTCCCCGCTTCAAGAACGCCAGGGAAGCTATACTGAAAATAGTGGCTCCCTTAGAGCGATCGCCGACTGAGGTCGAGAAACTTTTGTTTTTAGAGTAATCGCCCGATGGACCGTCTTCATTGAGGCCTTTAAGAAGTACTGTGTCGTTAAGAGTAACCGAAAACCGCACGCATGTGAGCCCTTATATACTACTTATCTGAAGCGGATGCTGCGATGGCGTGCGGTACTGTTGCGAAATTCTAAAGGGACGAAGTCCCTTGCTGTAAAACCTTTTCCATTTCGGCTCACAGATCCTCACAGTCGGTCATCCTCAGAGCGAGAGAAGGCTCACTTGAATGCCATAGGTACAAGACCTAGTGAGTGAGCGTGGCAGGGGGCGGCGGAATGTTAGGTGGGCAGATGAGATCAGGAAGACTGCGAGGATGGATTGGGCCAAGTTAGCACAAGACAGGGATAATTGGCGATCTACGGGAGAGGCCTTTGCCCTGCAGTGGGCGTAGACAGGCTGATGTTGATGATGATCGGCACTGGGCGTGATGGGTCCTAGGACGCTGACAGGCTGCAGTCAGTCGGTGATGAAGCCGACCCCTTGGGCTCCTGCTGTGACGCTGACTTCTACATTCGCGCCAGAGCTGGCGAGCAGGGTCTCGCCCTTTTGCGAGCCTACAAGCTCCTGGAGTTCTTTGGGTGGTTAATCTGCTTGGCAGTCCGAAAAGATGCGCTGCATTGCGGCGCTCTTGTCACATTTTGAGCAATCATCAAAGCAAGTGATGTGCAAGCTACGCGAAGTAACAACGTTAATTGAGAAAGCATATATGCAGCACAAAGTCACAAAAGAATTCTCCTTAAAACGGAATATTGGAAAGCGTGAAACAAGGTATCACTCTCTACCAAATGATGTGGTAGGGAGTGAGACCTTGGCTGATTTTGAGGTTTTTCTAGATAAGCATTTGGCAAAAATTGTGTAGTCTATCATTTCTTGTACGTCACTGTGTTTTTCTTTGTACAAATGTATTATCACATAAGTTGTCTCACATATGTTAGGAGCTACAAATTTGCACAACTGCGTGTTTGATTCTAAGTGTTTGTGTGTTGCAAATTCTACATTATTCTGCAATATGTTACTATTGTGCATTGACCCTTTCTGTAACAACCCTCAAGGGAGGGTTAACACTATGACTAAATAAAAATAAGCATTGCAGTGCTCTTACGTATTTTTTGACTGATCGGTTTTAAATCTGCACTATTCATTTCTGCAGGCAACAACGCGTTGAATGCGTTGACTTCAGGAGATCAGACAATGGTTCTGCGAGTGGTACTGAGCAACAGCACGGACGACAGCGCAACGGTCGACTACGAGAGCATCCGCGTGGCTCCCGAAAACGACTTCTACAGACTACATCTCGGAAAGTTCTTGGGACCAGAAGGTGAGAAAAATAAAACAGAAAAAAATTTAGGCTATTCCACATTTGAGGTGTTCCACTTTTTTTTTCTAAAAGATCCAGATCAACTTCAAACGGAATTGAGAAATAGGCATATCTATTCCCACTGAGAATGTTGTCCAATGGGCTCCAACGATATTTATTGGTTGGTTTACACCTCCAAAGCGCTTCGAACCTGCAATAAAGTTAAACGTATGTAACGTAACATACGATAGGTAAAGTCGATGAACCAACGTTGCATTTGGTGCTGGCACATGCCATATTACTACTTCGCCTATTACAAATCATATATATTACTTTGAATCGATTGCATTCATTACACAAAAAAGAAAGTTGGAATGGCAGCCCGTAAATGACTCTCCAATGATTTGCGAGAAAATAAACAACTTAAACGCTCTTTCTTCGTCACCGTCCCTTGTAGGACAAGAGACGATTCCGTAGCCCCTCGACGCTTGAGTGAGTCTAGCACACCAAAGATCAAAATTAAAATGCACGCTGCTTTTTACTATGTCCTCCTCGTTACTCTTTGGCCCTCTTCGTTAGTTTATTATTATTTTTTTTTGCACGAGAGCGCATTACAAATCTATTCAAGTGAGGCTCTTATAGCATAGCATGTGTCGACGTAGTAGGCACTGTTGTGGCAGTCACGCCAAATGTCCCAGAAAAGTGGGACACCTGGCACCATCCATGGAGGGGTGGGGGTGGGGAACAAACTAAAGCATTAGAGAGGGCGGATTACGGCTCAACCCTTCGCAGGCTTGTGGCTTAGCAACTACACAACACGCCCAAGCTCGCGAGAACGGGAAAGAAAGAAAGAAAGAAAGAAAAGAAAGGTAGTAAGCTGGGCACGCACATGCCCTCAATTTTAAAGACAGAGGAAGGGCTGGAAAGTTCTTTTTAGGGCCCATGTCTGTAGAGCCACATGTTACTTTCTAAATTTTGCGGTGCTCATTAGTATAGCTACTTCTTGAAAGGGGCCTCAATGTCTTCACCTCCTCCGTCCTCTTTTCAAATGAACCGCATTGAAAATAAAAATGCGGTAGCTAGGTAAGGGGCTGGAAGCGTCTGTGTTAATATTACCAGGAGTTGTTCACTGAGGATGCCTATTGGTTAAGGAGGGATCTGGCTAACTTTGGTTCAGTAGTATCCAGAATTTCGATTGTTATTGAATGGACAGCATTTTTCAATGGGTCATCGGCGGTTCTATCGGTAATCCATCAGCTTTGATTAGAAGTGTTTTTTTTTATTGAAAGCTAGATGTGCTTCGCGTAACCGTGCATTTTTGCCTAATTTGGGCTTTTCAGTGTCAGTATAGTTAAACGAAGACTCCTGATTTCAGGGTGATTACTAGGAAAGGAAATTAACTGTTTATCTAATTTTGATTATGCACCGTAATGACCATCTGCATAGGTCGCTGTTCCGAAATAAAAGGATAGTCACGGTGTGAGCTCGCTGCAACGTTGCGTACAAATATATAACATTCGTTTATTTTAATAGCTGACAAACGGGAGTAACATTCATCGTGCAGTGTAAATAGCAGCGAATTTGTGCGTGTGAATGACAGCATTGTGTACACAAGTAAACTAGGAGATTCACAACATTAAAAGTTTCGACGTTGCGCGCAACATTATACTAGAAGAACATTGTTGAAGGACTGAGACCAGAACAGGAAGCAGTACATATTCTGATTACTGCTGTAATGAGTATAATAAACTCGGGGAACAGCTACTAAGACAACTTAAGTCAAGGATGCTCATTTTAGTGACATTAAAGTTTGAAAGTAAGAATTTTACATACGGCGAAATAAACTTGTGTGAGAAAGTCCTTTATGACAAGTCATTCCGAACAAAATAAAAGTATATTCTAAGATCTAAAAAGTATATTCTAAGTTCTAAGTTCTCTGATAATAACCATCAGGCCACTAAAAAGCAGCACATTATCTTGCGATTCATACAAAGACACGGAGAACAATGCAGGCTATTGGCTCTTCGAAAGTAACAAAAAAATTAGTGCACGGTATACTTTTGCAGAAAGATGACGTATTGGAGCATTTGGAAATCAAAGAAACGTTCGTTTTTAGAGGTTTAACTATTGCAGTTGTGCTAGAAAGAGACCGGTTGTCTAAGGCTTACCTCGTCTTCCTGCTCAGGGCAAGTACTAAAAAAACACGCTATTACATTAAAATTCTTCGTATGTGGAGATGGTGCTGCTTTATCGTGCTGCTAGACTTAGCATTAATTCAATTGAGGAAGAAAAATCTGTAACGCGACATGACACAAGCACAGACTGGTACATAGGACTGGCACTAAATACACGGGTCTTCGGGACTGTTTCCAGTCCTAGGCACTTGTCTATCCTTGTTTTGCCCCACTACCGTGGTCTAGTGGCTACGGCACGCGGCTGGTCGGGATGTCGCGGGATCTAATCCAGGCCGCAGCGGCTACATTCCGATGGAGGCGGGATGTTGAGGCCCGTGTACTGTACGATGTCAGTGCGCGTTAAAGAAGGCCAGGTAATAGATTTCCTGAGCTCTCCACTACACCGTCTCTCACAATCACATCGTGATTACTTGAACATAAAACTTCAGAAGTTATTGTCTATCCTTGTTTCCTTTTGATATATGTCTTTTCGCTGACTAATGAATCAACTCGCCCAAGAAAACTTCTTGATAACCCGTATTAATCTAGGCCGATCACTGTGCCGAAATGCGCATGCGTGAGAAAAGCTTATCTATTTCGTTGTCGTTCGCAGGTTGGGACTCCATGGAGATATCGAACGGACAGAACTTCTCCACTTACGACCGCGACAACGACCTGTGGCCCCAGAACTGCGCCGCGACCTTCCGGGGCGCCTGGTGGTACAACAGCTGCCACTCGGCCAACCTGAACGGTCTCAACTTGAACGGTCCGCACGAGAGCTTTGCCGACGGCATTGAGTGGAGCCTCAGAGGATCCTCGACGCCGCTACACTACCATTCCTACCCCAGCGTCCGCATGATGATACGACCAGCGGACACGCGTTTTTTGGGGAAACAGTAATTTCCGGCGGACAGGTCGCTTCACTTGCAGAGCCGCCTCCCGCGTCAACGGAAAACCGCTCATCTCCGTGTCACCTTCACGTAGCATAATACTGCCATTTCCCACCGCATCTGTAATTGGAAACTTGTTCCCTTAAGTGGTGCACTGATAAGAAGGAGAATGCCGCAACATGTAGAGCGGATTACCTTCATCGATGCGTTTTTTCTCCATTTTTTTTTTGTGGCGCGAGCCGGTTCATCTTGAATTGTCGAAGTACTAGCGCCAACAGATAGAGAACACCTCACAACGTCGCCTGTCTGCGCATTTCTTTTCTCGCGTGGTTGTATCTGTTAGCGCTAGTATCTTCAAGATTCCAGTAGAGATAACGGCGTACCGTGGTAGCCGTTCTTCTTCTTGGTTATTGTGTTTAGAAGGTACAGTCAGTTGCCCTGGAGGTGAAATAATTTTTCTGCTGTTATTAATGAAAGCGGCAAACACAAATTCAACATGAAAATGCACGTCAGCAGAAAAGCAGAATGTCATTTTTTATTGGATAATAGCAAATAAACTTCCAGTAAAGAAAAGCAACAGTACAGAAAGGAGTCCGTCAAGAATGCTCTAACATGTTCTTCATCAGTGAACCGTGGAGCGTTGCACGATGAAACACTTCCTGCTCGTCACACTTCTTTCTGCATTCATAAGGGGACGTATCTAAGTCGTTCGAAAACCGATTATTCGAAACAATAGCCTTGCTGTCGTATATATGAATGAAGGTTTTTTTTGAAGATATAGTGCGTCTACTGCGTTTGTGTTACAACTAATCTGTGTGGTCTGCAACATTGCACGTTGGTGCCACCTTCAGGTAGGGAATAACCTGGGTAGGCCCTTGGGTAAACTGTGCGTTATCGTCAGGACACCACTAATTTCGCTGCTTCCTGTACGGCGAAAGCAAGTGGTACCTGCAAAGAGCGATAGGATGCTTGAGGCGAAGAGGTGCACTTTACGCCTTACATCTGTGAGGCCGTTCAGGCTAACCTTACGCTTAACGGTGGCACAGTAAGGTGAAGGCGCTAAGCCGAAAACAAGATCCGCGATTGTCAAGTGTGTACCGAGGGGCAGCAGTTGTAGCGACCGTTGTAGGGACCGACTCACCTGGATCGTATGACCGATGTTTGTTGTCTTGAGCCAGCGAGCTACAATAAAGGATGCCAACTTCTCTTTTGAATTCCACCGAACCTGAGTTTCAGACCAACATTGCTAGTAGTGCTCAAGCATCCCCGAAGCTGATGCACCCAATACTGGCTTCCTCAAGCATGTTACAACTGAAGATTTCCTTGAAAGTATGTGACTATAAAAACGCCCTTAGTGAATAAAGAAACATAGTGACGTTCAAGTGCCGTCATGCTAAGGAGTTGTGATTGGCAAAGGTTCCGCAACGAAAAGTATGCGGCATTGATTCCCTTTCGCCTATCCCAGGGACGCTGAGCCGTGCCCTCGACAAAGGCTGCATATAAGATAAAGGCCTTAATTTAACGGAACCACAATCTTTATAGTGTACTCATTGCGCTTTGCGCTATTGTTTAGTCAGCGGTAACAGAACTCGATGGGATCATGGGTATTTTGCACTCTAGCGATTCGTTGGCAGTCAAAACTGAGACGGTTGCCCGACTTCGTAGGCTTAGCAGAACGTACGAATGTGGCACTGTGAAACTGAGGATTTTTAGACTATATACGCCGAATGCTTATCCTTCACTCGAAAACGATTTTAAAATAATTGGTTGTCCTTGTGAGTGGTGGCAAATCTCATATTACGGATGCTTGCATCCCAGCGTTTCTGATAGAGAAACTGAGCAACGGGACTGCTTGAAGTGGTGTGCTATATTGTCGCGGTTACGCGAACGCACGGCGTTGATTGATATAGGTACGCGATTGCAGTTGTGCTCTAACAAGAGGAAAACAGAGTCAGGACTCCGAAGGGCGTCTTCGCCTTTGTCTCTGAGAAAACGTTCGTTGTCACGAGCATGTAGTGCATTGTCTTCGTCACTGCCAGCGTATGGCTGGGCACGGACAAGTGCGCAGCATTATCCCCGTTCCAGTTTGAGAATCGTCCCGATAGCGGTCGGTGTGTAGCAGCGAGTGAGTTTGACGTCACTCAGCAAGCTAAGGTTTCATGCGCACGACGTGCGCTGTCTCAGGGGAAGGCTGACTGCGTCTTGAGCAAGATGGGCTATCAGCAACGACCTCGTACGTGACATCACCGAGGCGGCGCAGAACCTTGTATGGCCCGAAGTATCGGCGTAGAAGTTCCTCGGAAAGGCCTCGGCGCCGCACGGGAGTCCAAATCCAGACCCTTTCGCCGGGATGGTAGTCAACGCAATTGTCGCTGCCAGCGTATAGCTGGGAACGCACAAGGGCGCGGCAATAGATACAGTCAACAAGCAAATGATATTTTCGCTACATTCATAACCGTTTTTTAGCTTCCCTGAGATTGCTGAAAAGCTTGCGCTCTCAGGTGATACAGGCAGCAATGCATTGGCATACGTTTGTACCGCCCTAAACGCTCTTGGTGAATCGCTGACGCATGTTTGGAATACACGAGCCATCAAGCGCACATGGGGAAGTATTCGCCGCTCCTTGTAAGCAGAATGCTAAGACTCATGAGTTAACACCCCTTCCACGGATATGTGGGCATACAAACTGCTGCATTAGATAAATATCGGTGTGCATAATCACAAAACACATTTATACAGCACAGCAGGACATAAATGAGTGCGAAAATAAACAAAATGTACGAGTTGAGCGCACCATTACGATACATACTTCAAAAGTCTGCAGGAGCGTCGTTGCAAGCGCTTGGCACATCGGATTTCTTTAGGAGGCGAGTTACTAAACGGCATGCGACGATAATTATGCTGGGTTGAGTTATTTCTAGGATGTCGAAAGCAGAAAAAAACTTGGTTATGGACCAATGTTGTTCGTTGAGCTATAACAAAATAAAGACAGAAGCGGATATGGCTTGGAGAACAGTGAATAACCGGCTTATGTGCTCCTCGTATGTAGCGTAGAACTCAATGAGATTGCCTGGATGGATCTTCTTATTGGCTCATTTCTGTGCCTAAGCAAGACGAAGAAAAAAAAACCGCGTTCGGAACTTGCGATGACCTATTCTAGTTGAACATTATGCCATTCGGTATGTGTAGCGCTCCCGCTATGTTCGAATGGAAGGTCAACTTTCAGATTCAAGTTTTTAGATGGTCAACGTAATAATTGTGATTAGTGTAAGGGAACGATGACGGCTTCTGCAGCCCATGCGAGGGCACGACTCAGTGTGCGACTCAGCGCGTGCGGGGTGAGGAAATGGGTATGAAAGAGTAGAAAAGAGAAACGCTGTAGTGAATTAGGGCTCCAGAAATTTCGGCCACCTGCGGTTCTGTACACTGGCAACACACAGTGCATGGGCCTCTAGTATTTCCAACAAGGTCCGCGAGCGCCGCAGCCGGATTTTGAGCCCACTTCTTTGGGTACGCAGTATAACTACTTGACCACCGTGGCAGCCAAGGTCAACGTACCTTTGTTACAAAGACGACGCCCTTGATTAGACGACGTTGAAGGGCGAACTCCTGCTACCAAGACGACGCCTCTTACAATGTGCCTTTACCAAGACGACAGATATTGACCGCTTAACAGTTTCTTGACATCTTCCGCAACACCGAGCTCCAATTAAATTTATAGAAACATCAGTTTGGACGCCGGCATATTGCAATACTGCGCAATGTCAATGATGCTTCCGGGGTATAACCAGAGCCGGAGAAAAAAATTTGTGCTCTAGAGGCTATTACTGTACCCCGAACATTGAAGACATCCGAAGTTCTGTTCTTAATTCAGGCGTTTTGTTAAGGATTTCGCAGCGATCGCTGCACCGCTCACAAAACGTCCCAGGAAGGACGTCTCTTTTGCGTAGGAGCCGTGTTAGCGCAGCGTCAGCATAGGCAGGACAATATTATCGCTTATGCTTGACATTTCGTTACAGCTGTAGAGCTCTTACAACTGAATACTATTCTATTAGAAAGAGTGGACGTGTTGCTCTCGTCTGGGCAGTTTCAATGTTGGACAATATGGCAAACATTTCTCCGCGGTCACAGACCACTGTCCGCTGTATTAGCTTCCGTTACCTAGGTACCCTACTGGTCGTCTTAATCACTGGGATCCATGACTACAAGAATAAGCCTATACGCTGACGTACGAGTCAGGACGCCAACCCCAGAGCGCAGACTATATCAATACACAGACACATGTGGTGCAGGAGAGGCATTCCACGCCCATCTCACAATAATGTCAGTGAACCGACCGCCGATCCTGAGATTGCTACCGACGCTGGCTTTTTTTTCCGTTTTCCTTGGCTCCACGCAGCCGCCGAACAACGCCGTAATGCCTCCTTGCATGCCATCACTGACCGGCTGGAATGATCACCATACGACAAGTTACTTTGGTTGTTCGTTCTGCTAGATGGCGTATGCTACCGTCGCACCTTTGACCCGCACGGTCCTGCCTTACTTGGCACACACACGCCTTCGCTCAGCTGTTCTCTGTAAAATTCGGACCTCTCGCACAGGTGGTCACGGTGGTGCGTCACGTACTTACGACCAGACCTCCTACGATTCTTTTGACCAGGGCTTGCTCGCTCCGCAGAAGATACGTAGCAGGTGAAGAGACATGCTTGCGAAGCCTGTCTCTTCAGACCCGACTAATTGGTACATTGGGCTATGATACTGCCGGTTATTCCCCATTTTTTCTTTTATGCTGCCTTAACGTAGAATTGCCCCTAAGCATGAGGTCACTTCCGCTGGCTTCCACGTGCGGCGTTGCTTGCGCCTGCGGCCACGCGCTCCCGCTGTAGCGTTTGACTACGTGTTGATGATGATTGTGGTTAGGTTGAGGAAAGGACGCTAATTTCTGCAGCCCATGTGGCCCATGTCGGAAGCACGGCTAAGCGTCCGTAGGGGAAAGGGACTGAAAGAGATAGAACAGGAACGCTGTAGTGGAGGGCTACGGAAATTTTGACCACCTTCTGACATCGCACAGTACACGGGCCTCTGGCATTTTCCATCGAAGATGCGACCGCGGCGGAGATCGAACCCGCGTTTTTTGGGTGGCAGCCGAGTACCTTAGCCACTACACCACCGCAGTGGACAATTTTGACTACGTGAGTATGGCACTTTCGTTGTGGACATGGGTAAGAGCGTAAACAGCGGCTGCGCGGTGACATGCAAAATCTACCTCATATATTTGCGAAGGCGTACGTGCCAGAGATCATGTACGAGAACAGAAATGAATGAGGTGATGAAATATAAAGCTGCTTTAAGTAGTTTAAAAGATGAAAAGAAAGAGCTGCGCTGACAGATGAAACTAGTTGTATTGACACAAGTGAGCTGAATGTTGTAGTTAAATGGGAATATTTACAATACCTAGCAATAAGTCGCGAAATATGCTGCTTGGCGTTCAACATAGGAGAACATTTATGACAAGTTCGTGGGCCCAGGAACTCAGACGAGAGTCCACGAGACGTTAGGCATAAAGAAATTTATGATTAAGTAACCACAGACGAGGCACATGGGAACAAGGGGAGAACAATCTGTCAAGGGACATAAACCGACGCTACAGTTCACAAAAGATGACAACTCCTCAGCATGAGTCGCATAACAACGATGTTTTTGGTGGAATCCACATGGCACGTCACACACCTGAACACAATGCCTAGTGCTTCCGACGTTGCTGGCCACTCACTCGCACCGTTCCGGTGAACGCAGGCGCTGGGAAACACATTGAGTTACTCGTCCCGCGCCCGCAAGCAGCCACGTCGTTGGCCTTCGGTCTAGATGGGACGTTCCATACCTTCGAAGTCGCACGCCTTGCCTTTATGCCATTGCGGCGAACACAGGCGCCGGGCACCACGAAGGGCTGGTCTTCGTTGACTTCATGGCGGGCCACATCTTTGGTGCTCGTTGGACGCAGCATCTCTCAGGGCACCGGTCGCAGTATGGGACCATCGCGTCGTCCCTGCGGCAGGTCGCGTCCGCACAGGGCGGCTGCCCAACACACGAGGCCCGAAGCCCCAAGCGCTCGATAGAAGTTTTTGTTTTGTTTTGGCCTGGCAGTCTGGCGCAGCCCACAAGGGGGGATCGGCCATGAATCGCGCGCCAGGAGAAAGGTGACAGCAACAAAAAGAAGGCGGTGATGGCCACCCGAGCAACTTCGTCGTCTTCTTCTTTTTCCTTGTCTGAGCTCCTTCGGCCGACACCGTTCATTCCGATTCCGGCTTCAAGGTTGAATCTTGGCAGAACGTATGTACCAGTACCCGACTCGTATCAAAGGTTCCATTCACTGCCGCATGCAAGTGTACCTCATTTGACCTAACTGCATCTTTTGTGGGTTAATCTAATCATAACATTACTTCGTCAGTGTATATGCATATTTCTTTCCAATAAAATATACCGGAATTTTCGGGATGTGTTGGAAATTTTTGCCTTACTATTCCAAAACCCTACGAATATTATCGTACTCTGATTCGATCGGGTTTCTTCACTATTCGATTCGGTGCTAAGATTCACCATTCCAACACGCCAATTTGAGAGAATTGCCACGCACTATACGAAGTAGTGACGCAAGCTGCCTGTTGAAATTTCATTAAAGCCTTGTCTATGTTGCGGAGCCATCGTATATAAGTCTGCGAGACCAATCGCCCTGTAGATCCTCGACCCAGCGCACAATACAGGCCTCCGCCTTTCTGCGGGAGTGCTCAGGACAACCCCACAGAAAGCCTCTTTGTTGAAGGGAGTGAGTTGTCGCTTGATTTGCAGAGGTCATATTTATCGTCTGTGTGTTTCCTGAAAATGGCCGCAAACAACCCACATCCACCTACTCAATTGACCATTTGCCAAAAGCTGTAAGTTGGGCTTCACTGCAAGGATGTTTTCCAACCAAGAACTCTCGTCCATAGATTGCTTTCCTTCTCTGAGCGCGTTCGCACCATTGTTAGTGCACACATATCTGCTTATTACGGCTAATCGCGACGCAAATGAGCAGGACCTCATGCTGTAGTTTTGTCGAGGCCAAGTGTTCATGTTTCTCAAATACTCATACTCTGGCATCTCAATCACTTTTGGTATATACCAAGTGAACTGGATAGTCATAGCAACTTGCTGGTCTTCCTTCTTGTGTTATTTTCACTTCTGCGCTGTCATCATGAATTCGGAATATGACATAACATCAGAGTGCTTAAACCGGGCATCCAAGAACTGAAACAAGAAAGCAACGATTGTTTTATCTTTGTACGCTCATAGCAATTAGGCGGTCGCACATGGTGAAAGCCCAAGCCTTCAATGTATTCTGACAAATTATTTATGCATTTCAGTATATTTAATTTTCAAATCGTAGAACACCGCAACTTGCCAGCACTGCAAACCAACTGTGAGTAAAAAAAGGCAGTGCTCACTTCAAGGAGATGTGAGCACTGGTGTTTTTTGAAAGAGCATTACTCCTTAAAGCAATACTTTTCTAATGCGCAGACACCTTAGGTTTATAAATATTTGTCGTTTTCTTTAAAATGTTACGCTGTTGCGCATTTCGAATAGATTGAATTTACGCATCGGCCTTTTTTGCATATACCGTGGTAGCAAGGGTTTCCGTACCCAAGCTCATGCCTCCTCGGTGTCACCTGTACAAGAAAGCAACGTTAGCGTCAGAAACAAAATAAACAACAAAAGTCATTTCTTTTTCAGCGCAGTTATCTTAGAGAAGTGGAAGAGCTCTGTTTATGTAAGTATGTTTAAAATAGCTGCAACATTCAAAAATTTTATTGTTGCTTATTAGAATTAGGCAGCAAAAGCGTTTAAAATTGGTTACATACCTCGGGTGGCATTAAGAAATGGGTAAAGAAAACTTAAGGGCTAGAACGACGAGAAACTTCTTTATCGTAAAGGCTGGATGGAACGCTGGTTCATGAACTCTTAGATATGTCGCATGTCTTTACCGTAGGAAAGGTTCAGCATTATTGCAAGTAGCATATGCTCAACTAAAATATGTATACACTCCTTCATAAGTAAAGAATTTTTAACCAGTGAGCAAGGTAAGAAAATTTCAAATCAACCTTGAAAGAGGTGATGAAGTGCTTGAAAGTGGAATATCGCTGGCGTACGTGACGCAGTACAACATACCTTGCTCAATACACGCTGCGACATATCGTTCGCTGTGGACTCGAGAAAAAAGCACTACATCCATAAATTCGATGGCGAAAATTCGCTCGCCTACTGCCATGGCATGAATCGTGTTTACACAATAGCGTAAATTTTGAGGTTGTAATATAGGTCCATATCTTGCCGAGTCAAGTACGAATTAAACTAGCTCTTTCGAACTGAGAAGGCAGTACGGGTGGTTTTCATGTAGGCGGTGTACATTCCTCTGAATAAGCCTAGGGATAATCCGCAGAACAAAACTCTTCTTTTGAGGGTAGTATACTTGCACTCAAGTTTTAACGGAACAAAAATATTTTCAGTGTCGCTCTTTGCAGCCGCAATGTCATTACGGATGTGAGGCCAGTTGCTTTTCTCGCACATATTGGTAGCCTCATCCCTCAATTCTTCCTTCTGACGTACGAACAAAACAAAGAGCATGTCAATTTCATGTAGAATGAATGAAAGAAAAAAAAAGAAGTTTTTGTCAATGACACAGATAGTCTCTATCTTGTAGGAGAGAATAGGCAAGACTACCAATCGTCCCTTCTTATCAATGGTCAAGAAGACCCATCCGCTATCACGTAAAAATTTAGTTGTGTTTTATAATGTTCAATGGGTTAATACTCGTTAATCGTTACGCACACTCGAAATGGTCGTTTGCTTTTTTTTCAGTTCGTACTCCTTGGGGTACTTTCTCACGCAGAGAGAAAGGCCTTGATAGATAATACCGCACGACAAAAACTGAACACGAGCAGAGCAGAGAAGACTCTTCTTTTGTCACTTTTTTGCTTCACATTAAGCATCCACGCATATCAACTATCCTCATTAACCACTTCCCTGAGAGAAAATCATGGTAGGTTTTCATTTGGATCCACGCATTTCTATGGACCAAAAGACGAATAGCCCTCAGCCAAACAAGGTTGCTTATCTTTCATGAACGACATCACTCGTGAAGACCTGATAATGCTTTTCACGTTACTGTTTTGCCAAGCGCACACAGCTGGTAGATAGCTCGAGCACAACACCACGATATATTCACAAACAGACGTGTAAGCAGACACTTCACCTCTCCGGTGAAGGGGCACGTCGAACGCTATGCTACTAGCAGGGATTGGCTCATCTGCAGTAATCAGATCTGCCTCCTTACTTATCTCCCAAAGATTTATATTACTGCTCTACCATAGCCCGCGGAAACACCACAGGACCGGAAGTGCCCTTGCAGTTGTGTGGGTACCAACCTGTCTTCAGAGCAGAGCACAACACTCTAGATTGGCAGCTAGTGATAGCCAGAATAACATTCACTGCAGAAAGATAGCAGAAGAAATTCCAGGGAAGAGGACGAGGGCCAAAGAGTTGGAGTGTTGCTGTTAATGAAGGAAGTTTGACATGGTAATATGGACTTCAATACATTTTGCCAAGGAGAATTATACATGAACCAAGACAGAGGCAAGAACTTCTCATAGTTCACTTGAATGTTACTTGTTACACGCTTCAGATGAAATGATGACATGTAAAGGAAAACATAAATGCACGGTCACTGCAAGGCCGACTTTCGAACACGCCAAGCTGCGCTTGCCACGCGTGAATACCAAGATGCTTAAGTAACTGACCGAATTCGGTTGTTGCGGTGTGTACTCGACCAGACTAATCAAAGGCCTCACGGAATAGCTGACAAGCGCGTGAGGCACATCGGAACCGGTGGAATGGGTGACGTGAGATACGTTGATTCGACAGACGTCTGTCGGCGCAAGCGACTGACGTAACTGATGCCAATCCTCACCGCAAGAAACTGCAAGCTCTCCTACTCAACGGAACAAATTAAACGCAAACCAGCAGATGCAACCTTGAGGGAAAGCAAGACAATGACGCTGATCAGAGGGCAGACAAATGCGGTCGATATTCAAGCGGAGCCTGTATAGCACTTGTGAAGCTCGTGGTAGTGGTGTTCACAAAAAAATAAAAAACCCCACGCATCTCCATGAATTGAACCATGACGACTGGGCGAAGCTGGGCATCGTTCTGTGTTACCGTAAATCGCCCGTGACATTGCCCGCTCATGCGTCTAAATGAGTGACAACGCGTGTGTATATCTACAGACGCGTTGTCATCTATGCTCCTGGTCTTTATGAGATTCCTGCGCTCCCACGTCGTAGACCGTGCCGAGTTCCCGATTAATTTAGTTAACGGGCACGCTGCGAATCCTTATGGTTCAACTACGCAAAAGCGAAATCTCCCACCGGCACTGCATTGCAGGTCAGGATCAAGGGCCATATGGGGTGTCCGGTGAACGGTTGTGCCGCGCGAGCAGTCAGTTTTTAGATGCGAAGCAGCTTATGGTCGGGGGGGGGGGAGCTATGTCACTCCCTCCCCCCCTCCCCCCACCCATCCATCCGCCGTGTGGCGTCCACACCCGCACTGCGCATGCGCATCCTCCTACCCTTCCTCTCCTTGTCTCCTCTCCTCTCCGAACGGGGCGTGTTGACTATGGAAACGCCCTCTCTTCGATGAACGCTTTACCAGCTCGCAAGGAAGGAGAACGCGCCCTCGCCCGCAAGAGACAACGCTGACGCAGGCAGCGTCTGCTAGCGTCAAACCGATGCAAACGCGACGCCTAGTCAAACCGGCGCAAGCGCGGTGTGCACCCCCCGTGCTGCTTCGCATCGCCTCATGGTCCTCTTTAGCGGGAGATGGCATAATTTTTTTCAATAAAGAAACTCGCTAGCAGACGCTGCCTGCGTCAGTGTTGTCTCTCATGGGCGAGGGCGCGTTCACGTTCCTTGCGAGCTATAAAGCGTTCATCGAAGAATGGTGGTAGTGATTGCGATAAAAGACGCTTATTTCTGCAACCCAAATTGGGAGCATGGCGCAGCGTCTCGGGGAGGGGATAATAGGAAATAAAGGAGGAGAGAAAAGTAATGAAACATGCGGAGGCTCGTTCAGCGCGGCCGAAGTAAGCCGGCGGAAAGGGAAGGGGCGGGAGGGCTGCGATGCCCGTCTCATCTAGGAATTTCACCAAACTGCAGCGCTGGGAGATGGGGGCGAGATGGGTAGAGCAAGTGGTGGAGGGTGGTGGCTGGAAGTCCCTGCTTCCGGTAGGCTGTGACGAACTTCGAACGTTCCTGTGCCAGTACGGGACTTCGAGATTGATTGACTGATTGATTGATCGTGGTTCGGAAAGGACGCTAATTTCTGCAGCCCATGTAGGGAGCACGGCTAAGCGTCCGTGGGGGTGGGGGAAAGGGAGTGAAAGAAATAGAGAGAAAGGCCGTAATGGAGGGCTCCGGAAATTTAGACCACCTGGGGTTCTTTAACGTGCACTGACAACGCACAGTACACGGGCCTCTGGCATTTTCGCCTCCATCGAAAATGCGACCCAGTGTGTGTGTGTGTGTGTGTGTGTGTGTGTGTGTGTGTGTGTGTGTGTGTGTGTGTGTGTGTGTGTGTGTGTGTGTGTGTGTGTGTGTGTGTGTGTGTGTGTGTGTGTGTGTGTGTGTGTGTGTGTGTGTGTGTGTGTGTGTGTGTGTGTGTGTGTGTGTGTGTGTGTGTGTGTGTGTGTGTGTGTGTGTGTGTGTGTGTGTGTGTGTGTGTGTGTGTGTGTGTGTGTGTGTGTGTGTGTGTGTGTGTGTGTGTGTGTGTGTGTGTGTGTGTGTGTGTGTGTGTGTGTGTGTGTGTGTGTGTGTGTGTGTGTGTGTGTGTGTGTGTGTGTGTGTGTGTGTGTGTGTGTGTGTGTGTGTGTGTGTGTGTGTGTGTGTGTGTGTGTGTGTGTGTGTGTGTGTGTGTGTGTGTGTGTGTGTGTGTGTGTGTGTGTGTGTGTGTGTGTGTGTGTGTGTGTGTGTGTGTGTGTGTGTGTGTGTGTGTGTGTGTGTGTGTGTGTGTTAAGGTAACGACACTGTGCTGGCACCTACCAGTAGCTCTGCTACTACGCAAGCTTCTTGAGTTCCCGATATCATGGCCAGATGGCGTCCATATCTCACGCAGCGTAAGGTCCCTCCATAATTTTTAAGGTAGCGACATCTGCCGCGCGCGCCACCTAGAAAGTTCCTGTAGCAGACGACGCCCAGGTTAAAGCATGTCATTCAGCTGGTGGAAAAATATCTGCACATGCTAGGAAATGAAAGCTACTGATGCCTGACTGTGATGGTAGCCGAAATAAGGGCCCAAAATGGTAAAGCTGTGCCTTTATTTCAAATAAACATTGAAAAAGAGAGCGGAAAAAATGTTTGATCGCCTAGATTCGGCATGTTTACGTCTCGTATATTCGCGCTCGTATTACATTGCATTTTGCAACCTAAATTGCCTGCATATAATTAAAAAAAACGGAGGCGTGTTGATTCGCTTTCATTTCACAAAGCTGTCGAAGCTCTTGACGGTAAACAACAAAGAGCTCTGACCGACGACAACCCGAGGCGAGTTTTATCCGCCTCGGGTTTATCTGCCCATGGCGCCTGCCTTGGTCGTTGTGTCAGCCGTACCTTGGAGACTGCGTGAGCTTAATCCGATTGCTCTCCGCCCTTCTTGCTCGTAAGTGTGGTGTGTACATACAGCGGTCACTGCGGTCGAAGAATGCATCCAAATAAGAAGATTGATAGCCATCCGGACCGAGAAAATTTCGACATGGCGTTGCTGAAACGCGATCTTCGCTGAAAGTAAACATCCTGCGCACGTTTGTGGAAACTAAAATGTAGTGTAAACGAGTGCGCCAACAGTCTTCTTGTCACTGCGTGCGGCGATTGCCCGACCACTAGGGTGTGTTTTGCTATTCTGTGCAACGAGTCAACGCAAGTGTCGTGACATTCCAAAGCGGCGTTATTGATCGTGTCATCGCCGATCGTCGAATTTGCTCGTGTTGCAAACGCGACCTAACCGCGCGGAACACCATGGTGTAGTTAAATTTCCTCGACAAGGCATCTTGTGTGTGCGTGTGTGAATGCGGTTGTATTCCTGATACGAGCAACGTCGCTACGTAACCTTGAATCACCGCGTGGATTTCTAATGGTGTGTTTATGCTTTTCGATTTGCTTTTGTGTCTCCCTGAAGCGTACAAGCTTCTCAAGAATTAAAGATCCTTAAATGAACCGCCCGCGAATTGGCCTAGTTATTGCTGCATTTTATTTTGCTGGCAATTTTATATCGCTTCTGATGTTTTTCTTATGTTAGTTCGTAGCTTGGTGCTTTTCATCAGTAAAATGGCATTGCTGCTTACCGAGACATTTCGTTTAGTATCCGAGGGTGAGGGTAACCTGACAGTAACAGAGTAGACAGTTGTATGCAATGTACTTCGATATAGTTACATTATTTGGTGGCCAGTGGCTGTGGCTATGTGGTATTCATTTATTTATTTATTCAAGATACTGCCTGTAAGAATGCCATACTTCAGGCAGCTGTGAATGATACATACAGGAAATGCAGTTATGGCCAGTAGCAGTGGCCATGTGGTATTTATTTAAGAACATACAGTTAATGCCACACTTTAGGCAGGGTCAGCAATACAATGGGAATAACACAATACAAGAAATACACAACGCGTACAGAACAATATTAAATATAGAACAGATCATAATGTAGGAACTAGAGTATTATTCGTTTAAAACAAAAGCCCGAATGATACACAAACCAAAACAAAGTTTCATGATACCACACAATTATCACTACACGAGTAGTACAGTAACAGCAACTACCACTTAAATACCATAACGGCTGGACATATACACATGCCGCCTTGCAGAAGCTGAACAAAGTTTTTCACCCATCCATCCATATACACATGCAGCACAAAAATATAACGACACTAAGTAGTACAACAAGGACGTCAGGTTATGCTTGCAGACAAAAGCTGCGGAACATGCCACCCACAACGCAAAGTACAGGGTAATGCAGGTACTTACTAGTATATTTAATTACACATGCAATGCACAAAATACACTTAGGATGTGCTTCCAAGTGAACAAAAGGACATCACATAATGCTGGCACTGAACAGTAAGGGTAGCTTAAATAACTATTAAAATGCAAAAACAAAGAACAGCTACACTTACAGTAGTACAAGAGACACTATACATTTTACACAAACTTTTCTACCAGCACTACCTAATGCTATCTGCAGCAACATGCATTCCAATGCTTCGGCTCCCACACTTCTGTGAGCTTTGAATTTTTGACATAAGGAGATGGTTCTTCTTTTTCACGAGAATCGAGATTCTAGTTCTTAAAAACGTGGCAAGGAGTTTGTCCGAAATGCAGTGGCATGTAGGGAAGCAATTGCCCAAGTACAGGGAACTTTGAATGGTACTCTGAAGTTTAGATGCAGAAACTCTGTTTACAATCAATGCTTCTTCATTTAAGCGTACATAGTTTTCAGCAGTTTCTATTAACTTCAAGACAGCTGGTGATGGGACTGTCAATGCCGGCTTCTCTTTGTTGTAGCACTTCAGCATTGTGAGCTTGTTGCCCTCGGCTGAGCTTGTGATCGCTTCAACACACGCTTGACAGGAGTTTGCCTTCTTCACTTGTGCAACAACATAACCAGCCAGGTACTCCAAGGATTCATGTTCTAAGTCTTGAATATCAAGGAGGTCAGACGGACGAACAACATACATTTTGCTTTCATTTGGTTTGTTGTCATCGGCCATGCCAGTCAAGAGAAAGCAGTCTTCTTCAGTGTAGCTGCCATCCTTACTTGGTCTCAGAAACTGGGCCATCGTAGCAGCTCGAAGCGAAGACTTGAATTCAAGTACCCGAGGCACCGGGTTCTTACACCTTAGTGTAGAGAAAAGATTCTCTAGGGCATCTTGGCTGAACCTGCTCAGGAGCAGAAACTTGAAGTTGTATTTTTCTAGAAACATTGCCTGCAGCAGCAACACTGATGTTGTCGCTAGGATAACGCCAGTCTGCACTGGTTTCCAGGTGGCTTTTTTTTCATCACCAATACATATTTTTTCAAAAAGTGCAATTGTTTCTTCAAGAAATTGAAGGGCCTTTCCGTACTCAACATCATCAAAATGGCTCAAAGCCAGTTTTGTTGTTCTGGAAGTCATGAGTCTGAACCATCGAAACATCAACTCAAGAAACCATGCAGTTGTTAAGGCTGATTTATCTAATGTTCCATTATCTACAAGCAAGCGTACTGCAGCAGCAGTGTCGCTGTTGATAAGGCTGAATGCTGGCCCCACCTTCATTTTATCATAATGGCTGGGGTCAACTGAAGAAGGCTTCAGGTGGGGAGCTAGCTTTAGCTCTGCATTGCTGTCTATCTCGACAAGCTTCTTTACAGGCTCGATGGATATTTCATTTCCTGGCAGATTGTTTTTTTTCACTACTTCTTCGGGCAAGTATATCTTCTGGCCCTTAGTTAAGTGGCTCCTCAGGTTCTTAAGGAGATGAGGAACGTCAGCCATGAAAAAAAGTTGCCTAGATGCATCACATGGGTGGGGACACCAGGTTTTAGGCTTGCTGTGCTTTCCCACAATTATACCGAACAGTTTCCAGACGGCTTGGTTCCCCCCTCCCATGTCTGTCACCACAACATCTACTTTCAGGGAAATTGCCTCACATGCTCTTATGATGACAATGATTATATCCTTAACTGTTTTGGCATGGAATGAATTTCCAGTCAAATGGTAAGCAACTGTTTGCTTCCAGCGGGTTGTTATCCCACCGAGCATAAATACCAGCCCATGAGTGGCCAAAGAGTCGGGTGGCAGTGTTGCGTCTGCAAGAGGTATAGTTGGTGCTCCAAGCACTGTTCCCGAGGATGGGTTGTACACTAAGCCTGGTGCAAGCTGCATCTCATCGAGCATTAAAGTGGCGTGCCGCTCCTCTGGTGACATGAGGCTAACCTACGGAGTGGAAAGGTTTAGTTAGGCGATGCAAACAGCAGTGCTATGGCAACAAGACAGGTCGAGGGTCATGGGCACCTGTCTGTGCACTTACCTTTAGTGCGAGAGACTCCATGATGTCCTCCAGCAAACCTGGTGTGAACTTGTACCCTTCCAAGTGACGATGTAGGGTGCGTTCTGTTGGCAGAGGTTGTCCAAGCTCCCTGACTGAGTCATAGCCACGTGCTCCACAAGAAAGTCTCATTTTCAATGCCTTTATAACAGTCTTTTTAGTCCATCGAGTCCCCTGCATTGTTGCCATCTTCAGACATTTAACTTGGTCTTCATTCAAGTATTTGTTTAGTCCTGCGACAAGGCGCTTATTTGCAGTTAGTGCCTGCAAACGCTGCCTCTGAGCAAGTTGAAGCTTCCGTCGCGTCGCCTGAAGTTGAGTTTCAAGCTGTGCCACCCTCTTCTGTAGAGCTGCTTGTATCAACTGGCCTGCAATAGTGCACCGAAATTAGGTCTAAAGCAGTTGTCAATGTTAAACAGGCAAGAGCAGGGGCTAGGTGGTGCTTCATATTGAAGATGTCATGCCTATACAGAAAGCGCAACCACAGAACAGCCTGTTTGCTGTTCTCTGTATGTGTATTCTGGATCAGTGTGATATCTCCACCGGTTTTAAATAGCATTGTTAAGAATGCATTGCTGACTGCAAATGAACTGCATGAAAGCAGGGAAGCTCAACACAGAATCATTAGATAAGCACAGAAATATCTAACATTCCCGCATGTTTCTTTTCCCTTGTTCCCTTCATGCAGTTCATTGTCTCTCACTTTGCACGAGTTGTACACAAATCGGTGCTGTTACGGGTATAAAGTATTGCTATTTACAAAACAAACGGCCTCAACCTCCTAGTAGAATGAAAACTTGCGTTGAAAGAAAGGTTGTGTCAGCTTCTGTATGTCGCTATGAGCAAAAGAGGCATTGAATGATGGCACACAACAAAATTCGAACAAAACTGTTTAACTCACCAGCCTGTGTACTTTCTGGCTGGAATGGGGCAGGAATCTGTGGGTCTGGTTGCATATCAGAAACATCTGCGTGGAGCACAAAGCAAGGTGACAACCAGCAATGTAGAGAGGCATTGGTATCTCACATGGGGAATACACATGCTTTGGGCCACACAAAATATCTACCTGTGTGCTTGGATCAGCTGTAGACACAGCTTTATTAGGCGTGAAGGTAAGTTTGAACGATATTTTGCCACATAATTATATTACAAGATATAAAATATCTCTGCGCTGTCTGCACACCATATCTCGTCTGTATGTGAACGAATGAAGAGCACAAGCACGCAGTTTACCAGCTGATGGAAAGGTAGGAGCTCACAGACGGGAGAAACTTACCATTCTCGGTGTCTACTGGCTGGGGTTCAACATCGGCCTGTGTGTTTTGCTTGACTTTGGGGTCATCTGGGTAGGGTACATGAACATAATGACAAACGGTAACTCAAGGATTGTTTTCATTGCAATAAGCAAATTTGACTTGAACGCTGTGAATAGCATTCAAGATCATTTGTCCTAATGAACACCATGAACGTACCAGTACTGTCCACTCTTGTTCTTTTAGGGGGTGGCTTGCGTGGCTTTGCAACTGGTCGATGCAAAAAGATGCTTGGCGTCGCAAATGGCCTTAGCTTCTTTTCACCGGTATTCTTGAGAATAATCGGTTCAAACTGGTCTTCCGTGAAATGGTCCTGTAGCAGAGTTGGAAACGACTTTCTGAACATGTTGTAAAGCGAAGTTAACAACGCGCCCAGAGATAGAGAAGTCTAACAGTAGAACTCACTGCCGGAATTTATGAATTTTTATCGCTATAATAATAATAATTGCTGGGGTTTTACGTGCCAAAACCACGATATGAGTGAGAGGCACGCCGTAGTGGTCTGCTCCGGTAATTTCGCGACTACCTGGGATTCTATTACGTGCACTGAATACGCGCCGTTCACGAGCCCCTAGCATTTTCTCCGCCGTCGAAAATGCGACCGCCGAGGCCGGGATCGAACTGCGTCTTTCCGGTCAGCAGCCGAGCACCGTAACCGCAGTAACTGGCATAACACGGCGGCGGAGAAATTTTGAACGCGTGCAACACAATGCGAATATCTGTCAGCGAGTTAGTGCGCTTCCCTCGCATTATTTACTTGCATGCTAGGCTCGTACTGCATGACCTACGTCAGCGGGTTCATAAAGCACTAAAATGAATAATCTCGACAAATGTGGGCCATCAAAACCAGCGCGCACGAATGCAATGCTATTGCAGCTCGGCACATGCACGCGTATGCTTTTTCTTGCGCCTTTGTGTCGAGTTACTTACCTCGCATAGTCGTGCACTGGCTGACGGTTCGAAGTCTTTCCGTCCGATTCTGTGCAACCACACTTTTCTTCTGGTAAGGTTCTGTTTGCCCCGTGGGATGCAAAATAACTTCTTGCCGTCTTCCGTTCGGTTTCGGCACCCAAACGCACAGCAACAAGGCATATCGGACCTTCCAGAACGAAATCACCGCACAACGTGCATAGCGGAACAGGCGATGAAGGTAGCAATGTGGGCCTGTTGGTAGCGCACGCGGAACACGGACAAAAGCGCTGCCAGAACACGGATAAAAGGTAGTCACGCCTGACACACCACAGCGCTTTTGTGGTGTGTTACTGGACTACCAAAAACGCGTGTATAGGTGTTCTCTGCTACCATCACACTCGGGAACTGGCGAAGCGAGCGCTCTCCTCCCGGGGCCCGGGAGCTTTCATGGCGGCGAGTGGTCACGTGTCACAGATCAGCCTATCGCGGGCGCCGTCGGCTTCATGAAAGCTTTTCGGTACTTTTGAATTTATTGAGGGACTTTATAAGAGCCCATACTAGGCCATCGGCGGCGCTGCAGAAATTCAGGTGGAATCATCCGCTTTCAATGAGGACGACGCCAGCCCTTAAACTTCTTTCTTGTCAAGGAGCCGAGCCGAATTATCGCCCAATAGTTGGCCATACTCCATTTTGCCCCAATGGTAGCAGGTATGAGGAGCACTCCCGCCTAACCTTGACTGCGTGATGAGGCTATCTGAGCTTTCCACACAGACGCAAATTCCTCGGTATCCCTTAGAAACTCAGCTACTAGTTGTTTTGGTAGGGAAGAGACCTTGCACTTTCCTTGAGGACTGGTGGCCTACGCTTGTAAACCTATGTGCCCGCGCGCAGCTGAAAGGACAAGAAGGACCACGTTAGCGCACTACCAACTGTTTATTTAGTCTTCATTCAAGTATTTGTTTAGTCCTGCGACAAGGCGCTTATTTGCAGTTAGTGCCTGCAAACGCTGCCTCTGAGCAAGTTGAAGCTTCCGTCGCGTCGCCTGAAGTTGAGTTTCAAGCTGTGCCACCCTCTTCTGTAGAGCTGCTTGTATCAACTGGCCTGCAATAGTGCACCGAAATTAGGTCTAAAGCAGTTGTCAATGTTAAACAGGCAAGAGCAGGGGCTAGGTGGTGCTTCATATTGAAGATGTCATGCCTATACAGAAAGCGCAACCACAGAACAGCCTGTTTGCTGTTCTCTGTATGTGTATTCTGGATCAGTGTGATATCTCCACCGGTTTTAAATAGCATTGTTAAGAATGCATTGCTGACTGCAAATGAACTGCATGAAAGCAGGGAAGCTCAACACAGAATCATTAGATAAGCACAGAAATATCTAACATTCCCGCATGTTTCTTTTCCCTTGTTCCCTTCATGCAGTTCATTGTCTCTCACTTTGCACGAGTTGTACACAAATCGGTGCTGTTACGGGTATAAAGTATTGCTATTTACAAAACAAACGGCCTCAACCTCCTAGTAGAATGAAAACTTGCGTTGAAAGAAAGGTTGTGTCAGCTTCTGTATGTCGCTATGAGCAAAAGAGGCATTGAATGATGGCACACAACAAAATTCGAACAAAACTGTTTAACTCACCAGCCTGTGTACTTTCTGGCTGGAATGGGGCAGGAATCTGTGGGTCTGGTTGCATATCAGAAACATCTGCGTGGAGCACAAAGCAAGGTGACAACCAGCAATGTAGAGAGGCATTGGTATCTCACATGGGGAATACACATGCTTTGGGCCACACAAAATATCTACCTGTGTGCTTGGATCAGCTGTAGACACAGCTTTATTAGGCGTGAAGGTAAGTTTGAACGATATTTTGCCACATAATTATATTACAAGATATAAAATATCTCTGCGCTGTCTGCACACCATATCTCGTCTGTATGTGAACGAATGAAGAGCACAAGCACGCAGTTTACCAGCTGATGGAAAGGTAGGAGCTCACAGACGGGAGAAACTTACCATTCTCGGTGTCTACTGGCTGGGGTTCAACATCGGCCTGTGTGTTTTGCTTGACTTTGGGGTCATCTGGGTAGGGTACATGAACATAATGACAAACGGTAACTCAAGGATTGTTTTCATTGCAATAAGCAAATTTGACTTGAACGCTGTGAATAGCATTCAAGATCATTTGTCCTAATGAACACCATGAACGTACCAGTACTGTCCACTCTTGTTCTTTTAGGGGGTGGCTTGCGTGGCTTTGCAACTGGTCGATGCAAAAAGATGCTTGGCGTCGCAAATGGCCTTAGCTTCTTTTCACCGGTATTCTTGAGAATAATCGGTTCAAACTGGTCTTCCGTGAAATGGTCCTGTAGCAGAGTTGGAAACGACTTTCTGAACATGTTGTAAAGCGAAGTTAACAACGCGCCCAGAGATAGAGAAGTCTAACAGTAGAACTCACTGCCGGAATTTATGAATTTTTATCGCTATAATAATAATAATTGCTGGGGTTTTACGTGCCAAAACCACGATATGAGTGAGAGGCACGCCGTAGTGGTCTGCTCCGGTAATTTCGCGACTACCTGGGATTCTATTACGTGCACTGAATACGCGCCGTTCACGAGCCCCTAGCATTTTCTCCGCCGTCGAAAATGCGACCGCCGAGGCCGGGATCGAACTGCGTCTTTCCGGTCAGCAGCCGAGCACCGTAACCGCAGTAACTGGCATAACACGGCGGCGGAGAAATTTTGAACGCGTGCAACACAATGCGAATATCTGTCAGCGAGTTAGTGCGCTTCCCTCGCATTATTTACTTGCATGCTAGGCTCGTACTGCATGACCTACGTCAGCGGGTTCATAAAGCACTAAAATGAATAATCTCGACAAATGTGGGCCATCAAAACCAGCGCGCACGAATGCAATGCTATTGCAGCTCGGCACATGCACGCATGTTTCTTTTCCCTTGTTCCCTTCATGCAGTTCATTGTCTCTCACTTTGCACGAGTTGTACACAAATCGGTGCTGTTACGGGTATAAAGTATTGCTATTTACAAAACAAACGGCCTCAACCTCCTAGTAGAATGAAAACTTGCGTTGAAAGAAAGGTTGTGTCAGCTTCTGTATGTCGCTATGAGCAAAAGAGGCATTGAATGATGGCACACAACAAAATTCGAACAAAACTGTTTAACTCACCAGCCTGTGTACTTTCTGGCTGGAATGGGGCAGGAATCTGTGGGTCTGGTTGCATATCAGAAACATCTGCGTGGAGCACAAAGCAAGGTGACAACCAGCAATGTAGAGAGGCATTGGTATCTCACATGGGGAATACACATGCTTTGGGCCACACAAAATATCTACCTGTGTGCTTGGATCAGCTGTAGACACAGCTTTATTAGGCGTGAAGGTAAGTTTGAACGATATTTTGCCACATAATTATATTACAAGATATAAAATATCTCTGCGCTGTCTGCACACCATATCTCGTCTGTATGTGAACGAATGAAGAGCACAAGCACGCAGTTTACCAGCTGATGGAAAGGTAGGAGCTCACAGACGGGAGAAACTTACCATTCTCGGTGTCTACTGGCTGGGGTTCAACATCGGCCTGTGTGTTTTGCTTGACTTTGGGGTCATCTGGGTAGGGTACATGAACATAATGACAAACGGTAACTCAAGGATTGTTTTCATTGCAATAAGCAAATTTGACTTGAACGCTGTGAATAGCATTCAAGATCATTTGTCCTAATGAACACCATGAACGTACCAGTACTGTCCACTCTTGTTCTTTTAGGGGGTGGCTTGCGTGGCTTTGCAACTGGTCGATGCAAAAAGATGCTTGGCGTCGCAAATGGCCTTAGCTTCTTTTCACCGGTATTCTTGAGAATAATCGGTTCAAACTGGTCTTCCGTGAAATGGTCCTGTAGCAGAGTTGGAAACGACTTTCTGAACATGTTGTAAAGCGAAGTTAACAACGCGCCCAGAGATAGAGAAGTCTAACAGTAGAACTCACTGCCGGAATTTATGAATTTTTATCGCTATAATAATAATAATTGCTGGGGTTTTACGTGCCAAAACCACGATATGAGTGAGAGGCACGCCGTAGTGGTCTGCTCCGGTAATTTCGCGACTACCTGGGATTCTATTACGTGCACTGAATACGCGCCGTTCACGAGCCCCTAGCATTTTCTCCGCCGTCGAAAATGCGACCGCCGAGGCCGGGATCGAACTGCGTCTTTCCGGTCAGCAGCCGAGCACCGTAACCGCAGTAACTGGCATAACACGGCGGCGGAGAAATTTTGAACGCGTGCAACACAATGCGAATATCTGTCAGCGAGTTAGTGCGCTTCCCTCGCATTATTTACTTGCATGCTAGGCTCGTACTGCATGACCTACGTCAGCGGGTTCATAAAGCACTAAAATGAATAATCTCGACAAATGTGGGCCATCAAAACCAGCGCGCACGAATGCAATGCTATTGCAGCTCGGCACATGCACGCGTATGCTTTTTCTTGCGCCTTTGTGTCGAGTTACTTACCTCGCATAGTCGTGCACTGGCTGACGGTTCGAAGTCTTTCCGTCCGATTCTGTGCAACCACACTTTTCTTCTGGTAAGGTTCTGTTTGCCCCGTGGGATGCAAAATAACTTCTTGCCGTCTTCCGTTCGGTTTCGGCACCCAAACGCACAGCAACAAGGCATATCGGACCTTCCAGAACGAAATCACCGCACAACGTGCATAGCGGAACAGGCGATGAAGGTAGCAATGTGGGCCTGTTGGTAGCGCACGCGGAACACGGACAAAAGCGCTGCCAGAACACGGATAAAAGGTAGTCACGCCTGACACACCACAGCGCTTTTGTGGTGTGTTACTGGACTACCAAAAACGCGTGTATAGGTGTTCTCTGCTACCATCACACTCGGGAACTGGCGAAGCGAGCGCTCTCCTCCCGGGGCCCGGGAGCTTTCATGGCGGCGAGTGGTCACGTGTCACAGATCAGCCTATCGCGGGCGCCGTCGGCTTCATGAAAGCTTTTCGGTACTTTTGAATTTATTGAGGGACTTTAACAACGCGCCCAGAGATAGAGAAGTCTAACAGTAGAACTCACTGCCGGAATTTATGAATTTTTATCGCTATAATAATAATAATAATAATAATAATAATAATAATAATAATAATAATAATAATAATAATAATAATAATAATAATAATAATAATAATAATAATAATAATAATAATAATAATAATAATAATAATAATAATAATAATAATAATAATAATAATAATAATAATAATAATAATAATAATAATAATAATAATAATAATAATAATAATAATAATAATAATAATAATAATAATAATAATAATAATAATAATAATAATAATAATAATAATAATAATAATAATAATAATAATAATAATAATAATAATAATAATAATAATAATAATAATAATAATAATAATAATAATAATAATAATAATAATAATAATAATAATAATAATAATAATAATAATAATAATAATAATAATAATAATAATAATAATAATAATAATAATAATAATAATAATAATAATAATAATAATAATAATAATAATAATAATAATAATAATAATAATAATAATAATAATAATAATAATAATAATAATAATAATAATAATAATAATAATAATAATAATAATAATAATAATAATAATAATAATAATAATAATAATAATAATAATAATAATAATAATAATAATAATAATAATAATAATAATAATAATAATAATAATAATAATAATAATAATAATAATAATAATAATAATAATAATAATAATAATAATAATAATAATAATAATAATAATAATAATAATAATAATAATAATAATAATAATAATAATAATAATAATAATAATAATAATAATAATAATAATAATAATAATAATAATAATAATAATAATAATAATAATAATAATAATAATAATAATAATAATAATAATAATAATAATAATAATAATAATAATAATAATAATAATAATAATAATAATAATAATAATAATAATAATAATAATAATAATAATAATAATAATAATAATAATAATAATAATAATAATAATAATAATAATAATAATAATAATAATAATAATAATAATAATAATAATAATAATAATAATAATAATAATAATAATAACTGTTTTCGTATTCTTACTGTGGTTGCACGTGCAACACGTAGAACACGTGAACCCACCAGCCGCAGTTTTGACGATGCAGCATTGGGCTGAGGGCATTAGCGCAAGAGAAAAAAGAAGCCGTACATTGTGCATTGCACAGAAGTGCATACGCACTCTCGGAGAGCAGTGCTAATGATGATAATAGTTTTTTGCTACATCGTTTGTATGGTTCGACTAACAGCTTAGCCGTTCGAAAAACCACATTGTTTTGCAGGTCAGCAGGTAAAACAGACACCTAGCACCGGTCAGGTCATGGAGCGCAGTTGCCAAAATATGACGACACCTGCAACGCCGCTGTTGGCTTGTAATTGTTCGGCGACGTCGTTCAGCTTTCCGTTGACGATGGGTAGACCTAGCGCGAGAAAGCGCAACCCAGAAAACAAGCATTAACAGGACGGGCGCTCACTTTCAAGTGTTTATTCCATTGAGGCAAGTAAGCCTAGGAAGACAATTTCTGTAACTTAATCCAGCGATCACCTTTCCCAATAGGAAGAGGCTCTGGCAAGCATTGTGGCATTGTCAATAGATCCAAGATTAAATACACGTCCTGTGTGAGTGGGAGAACTTTATTAAGTATCCGGTGAATAAATGGCTTTATTCTAAGCTGCGCCGGGGGCAGAGGAGATACACTGTCTCTCGGTACCTTCTCGAGCTTGCAGGTTGGCCCACGCTGCTAGTTTACACAGCGGGACTGCAGTTGGCCTCTCGGAACTATATGTAGCAATCTGACAGTATATGCTCTAATATGGCTCTAATATCGTCTATACATTTGGCCTCACGATATAATTTCGGGAACGCGGCTGTAATGTACCGGATTCGTGCAAGTTCTTGTTTGAAGGTGCATCTAGACAAACGCCTGAGACTTGTCGAACTTAGGGCTAGGAAGAGAATATACACACTTAGGCTAAGGAAGGGGTCAACGTCCTTACACGCAAAGAGTCTGGACCTATCCTTCCGTTTCCCATCCCCTTCGGCCACAGCCCTACCTAATCGTCCGAGATAATGGGTGCTCGCGCAAGACGATGGGCAGACTCGTTAAGGCAAATAAGTCCGGTGCTCTTATGTCCAAAACCTCGATGCGATTATGAAAGGCGCCGTTAATTGTGGAAGGCTCCAGAAATTTCCACCACATGTGATTGTTTAACGTGCACTGACCTTGCGCAGTACATTGGCACCTAGCATTCCGCTTCCACCGAAATGCAGCCGTCGCTCTCGGGATTCGATCTTGCGAACTCTGGGTTAGCGGTCAAGTACCACAGCCACGTTAACGATTCTACCCACTGCGGCGGTACAACCATTAACGCCACCGGTGGCGGAGCATACGCACTCTATATGGGCTGAGAACCAGATTATTTCTTTGTCATAAGATTTCTCAGATGCTATACCTTTGGCTTTGTTGCTGACAATTCTTGCAGCTTCAACCGGTATCCCTTATACGGTGTAATTTCCAACCGGCGATTGATAGTCGCTACTAATATATGTATTTGGGAGAAGGGATAATCAGAATAATGGCAACCCCCTCCGCAAACCCAGGGACCCTGCTTTTGATTGAGAACGTGCGTACGCCTTCTTGCTGTGTATTTACTTGTACAGCTCCTGCAAGCTCTCGGTAATTTTAATATTGCACGGCGTCCCACAAAACACTTGCTCTTAATTCCAAGAGCTTTTCATAGAGGTTTAGCTCGGTCGTTGTCCTGCTCTGATTGAATTAGGGATTCCTAATACTGGTCATATTCGTGGGATGTGAATTCTCCTCGTCATCTGTCTAGCCAGTGCAACTTTTGCTCTCTTCTGCTTGTGGTAACTCATTCGTCATTTATCGAGTATGCCTCTGCCAGCATGGTTGCTGGCGACACTGCCCAAGCGGCCTCTCTCAAAATTTCAATCCATTCTGCGAAGGTGTTGCGCATGATCAGCTGCATGGACGCTTGTCCTAGTGTTCTCGGGCAAATCTATGACATGATTAAAAGACTCCCTTACGAGCGTGTTGATTTTGTTATTTTAGTCTTGCACCAGTTAAGGTATGGAGCTACGTGAAAGATGCACCTTATTGCAAAAAAAAAAAAAAAGTGAATGAGCCCGAGAGAGCGGCGCTCGTTCCTGCGTTAATATATGTTCGTGGCTCTCCTGATCAGCGTAAATGCTTTAGTGCTTTCAATTTGCACTGACGGTTTCCTTCGACTCAATATTTAGTTGCAGCACCGTATATTGTTGAACGATGCGGATAACTCATCCGTTCTTCGTACAAATCTGTATGTCTTCTATGTTCAACATTGGCGGCCAGCCTCTGAGGTTGGGTTTGTAAAGGGATTCCGATTTCTTTGGACAGCATTCAAGTAATGAGCTGATAAGGCGTTCTTCCGCTCTGATTCTTCTTTCCTGTATTATCTGTTTCATCTCTCCATCACCGCCTTGCGGAATGCACATGGTAATATTCTTCCAAGGCTATCAGAATGACGTCAAGAAGCATGGAACCCTGAGGCATACCCGAATTCGCCATGTCCGCCACGTCAGCCTTGAGTTCCCCCATTCTGAGCGTAGCCTTCCTATTCGTTTGGAAGTCTCGGATGTAACTGTACTCTACTTCTCCTAGGCTTGCGTTGGTCATCCGACTGAGCGCGGCCGAATATGCTACTTTGTCGAAGGCTTTATTTAGATTAAACGCTAACATAGCGCTGGTGAACCTCGTTTCCATGATCCGTGGGGTTCTACGCCCGAAAATCACGATACGATTATGAGAAACGCCGCAGAGGAGAGCTGTGAAAATTTCGACCACGTGGATTTCTTTAACGTGCACTCACGACGCACAGCACACGGGCCTCAACATTTAGCCTCCATCGAAATCCATCCGCCGCGGCCGGGATTCGATCTCGCGACTTAAGTACCAACAGCCGTGTGCCTTAGCCACAAGACCACCGTGGCGGGGCGGTGACCCTCCTTTTACTGTATCTTGCTGATCGATTGGCAGCATAGTCTAAGAGTTTAGACCGAAATCTCAACGTATTATTTGAATATATTTTGTTTTCTTCCAGGAAATGCTTAAATCGCGTATAAGGAATGCGTACTGGAAAAGCTTTATTGCGCAAGAAGTTAGAAATATTGGTCGTGGATTTGAGATAATAATTGTTTGGCCAGGAGTGAAAATAAGTACGACGTGGGCCTACCGTAACTTTGTGGTATGGGGCCCTTGACCAAGTTTTCTTTTACGTATTTTGTGGTATAATCTATTGTCTGATCGTACATTCGTAGCATCTTATTACTAAGCCCATCTGGCCAGGGGGAAATTTTGTATTGAGACTTAGCAGTGCGGTTATAATATCCGATGCAGTGAAATCCTCATCCAATTGGGAATATTCAGGTTTTCCTTCATACCGCCCATGATCGAAGATTGCGCATAGGGATGGGTTGGAAAAGGTGTATAGCACATGCCATATCGATGAGTTCATCTTTCTCCCCTTTCTATCCATGCACAAGCTCTAGCAAATTATGTTTTTGAGCTGTCCTGATCTTGTCTACATCTATCAAGTTCATGAGTATACGCCACGTGTGGCCAGGAAAAACTTGCCAATTCAGGGTATTGCAGAAATGACCCCATTGTTGCTTGCATAAATACCTCCCGGCAGAAAAAAAAATGCCGCCCGCATCTTCCCACGGGGGGAACTCGCGTAAATGCGTCGCCGAGTGGTGGGGGTATCGCGTGAATGTTGCGTAATTGGGTATGGTTTGGGAATGCTTAATTGTTATTTCATCTTTATTAGTCTTATTTATTGAATGAAGGCGCTTGCGTCCACGAGCAGCGTCCGGAGCCGCGTCTCGTTGACGACGTTTGCACGCCGCTTCTCGCTCACGTACCTGGGGTCTTAAAGCTCGCTGCTCACGTTTCGCCGCTGCTTCTCGTGCGTTTGAGGGAGAGGAGTACGGGGGAGAGGTCCGCAAAGACGCCCTTGACTGAATTCCGAATGCGCGCTCCGCCGCTTATATACACACCGCCCGCGTTCGAGGGAGAGGAGTACGGGGGAAAGGTACGCACCCCCACTGCACATGCTCGGCTTGCTGAACGCCCGGTGGGCCGGCGCGAGACGAGCTGAGCATGCGCAGTGGGGGTGTGGACGGCGCCGACGCCGAAGCGCGACATCGTGCGACTAAGAAATGCTCCGCATTTAAAATCACCCCCAACCACGCAGACTACGCAGGCCATCCGAGTATTATCCGACAGAAGAATTGTAACGTACGACTTCACTGACCACTTAGCTGCAACCTACTTACATGGTAGCTTGTGTTGTAACTTTATTGCACAAAAAAACATAATACTTTTACGAGGGAGCTTAAGTACAACGCCGTTATATAGCATTTCTGCCATACACATAGCGGCGCGCATGGTCAGCGCCATGTATATAGAAGAGGAAATGGCCCGGGTAGGTAACATGTGTAAACATCATCCACATAGCGCTCGCCTCTTCGGCAGCGCAGCGTGGACAGATATACAGAGTACTATAAAGGAGGCGCTACGTTTAATTATTGATCTCCCTGTCTGCTAACTCTATAGCTCTCTACTTCTCAATGCAAAGTTTAAGCGTCCTCAAACTTTTTTTTTTTACTTAGCTGAGATATTGGCTTACGCAATACGTTTTACTTTTGTTGATGCCGTATATGTTGTACCGGCTATTTCGCCTCAAAGGTATGTGCGAGATGACTATCAATCTTCTTTACGGGTCGGTCAGGCGTGATAGTGTGTGTGTGGCTACACTTACGTCTTCGATAACGTCCTTAGGCCACTGCTCTATGTTTTCCACGCGCTTTAGCTTCATGCCGTTTTCTATTTCACCAAACATCTCCCGCTTAACGACTTTATTATTTTCCGCATTTGCGGCTTCTTCGAGCTTGATATCTGTAGTTCTATGATCACTCCCAATCTCTTCGAAAGTGTTCCTGCATTTCACCTTTACGACCTTGTTTAAGGTAGTGAGATGCGGTGTGGCATGTTTGTTGAGCCCTGTCCCAATACGTTTATGGGAGTCGAACTCATTTAGGAAAGTTAACGCTGTATCTTCCATGTTTTACTGTTGTTTCTTTTTGCTGTCGAATAACCGTGTAATGCTAACTCGAAGGTTTCGGGATATAGTCCCGACCACGGCGGCCGCATATACATGAATGCTAGAGACCGGTGTACCGTGCGATGTCAGCTCCCGTTAAAGAAGTCCAGGCTCGACTGCTGATCCGAAGGTCGCGGAATTGAATCCCGGCCGCGGCGGCTCCATTTCCGTGGAGGCGAAATGTTGAGGCCAGTGTACTGTGCGATGCCAGTGCACGTTAAAAAAACCCCAGGTGGTCCAAATTTTCGGAGCCCTCCACCACGGCGTCTCTCATAATGAAATCGTGGTTTTGGGACGTAAAACTCCAGAAATAAATCAATCAAAAGAAGCCCAGGTGGTCAAAATTTCTGGAGCTCTCCATTGCGGCGTCTTTCAATATTATATCGTTGTTCGGGGACGTAAAAGACCAAAAACCAATTAATAGACATACGCCCAGAGTCACAATCATACCTGCTACATCCTTTGTCTCTATTCTTCAGCCATAACGCTACCGACATTTCGTGAGCGACTTTATTTTTATTTTACTTCCCGAGACCTGGTCTTTGCGAAGCTTGCAAGCATCCACCTGAGAACACATGCGTCTATAAGTGCGCACCCTCAGTATTTCTTTTACATCAAATGCTTCTTAACAATTAACGCCCTTAAACGCGAAGCCACCCTGTGTTGCAAAATGCAGGAGCTAAGTTTCGTTGTAATAGACATTACAAAAATAAAAAGGAGTTGTTGGTGTGCGACTGTGTCCAAAAAGAAATTGCTTTTCTTCAGAAGCCCCGTCCGTTGTTTATTTAACGCGCTCCCCAAGGACAAGGCGCTCACTAGCACTTGTTTTCTCGGCATTCGTACACTAGTCTTTTTTCTTTAAAACATGTTAGATCATGGGTATGATCTGGCTGCACTCGGCGTATCGGGAGCGCGGTCGAGTTCAAAGCTCGCTAAGCCAGAAACCGGCCACAGAGAGTAATACTAGCCTGCAAAGGCGCTAACTGAGCATAATTAACTCAGCAAGTTTTTGGAAGAGAAAAAATATTTGTTGCTCCTTACTTCAGCTCAGTGCACGTTTCCTCAGCGTGGCATGTTTCTAAGGACACCTTCCAGTGCACAGAGCATGATCTGGACGGTATACGATTAGCGATATGCCATAATAATTCTTTGTGCTTTCCTGCACGATACGTGTTGGTTCATAACTGGCATCGGATATTTTTTTTTTTTAGGTCAAGGTGTAGCCATAGGTGCAAGAGTTCGTTCCGCACCTAACGCGTGTTGCCGCGTTCGTCATTCAAAGAAATTGGCCTGTAGTTTGACTTCCTACGCCCGATGCATTAATGACCTGAACACAACAATGCGTAGGCTGCTTTAACTCCACAGTTCATGTGATTCGAGAATAATTTCGAACCGGCGACAGGAGGCCTCTAGCCTGCAGAGAATTAGTTTCGTGGTCTGCGCGTGTGCGGTCTGTCTAAGAGTCAAGCTTCGGTCCTAGTGCGCCTAGACTTGTCCGCTCTTGCATCAGTCGAGAAACTCTAAGAGCTCATGGCACAGTGACAAAAGGGCTGACTTAATGCAGCCTTTGATTTGTTCTGTATGGTTTCCCGGTGTGCGACCGCGTGCCCTACGTTACCCGATGTTCGGTGAGAGTTGCGGCTAGCTTGGAACATGCGAGCGTTTGCTACGAGGGACACGACAGATATGTTCACAAACGAGAACGTATGTGCTTGCTCCATAATTTCGCATGTCTTACACGGAGCATCGAGCATGCTCGCACGCAGAAGCTTCTCGGTCGTAACATGATACCTTTCGATCCCCAACGCAAATACATGAGCCTTATCCAATGGTATCGTCGTATTTCAAACTTCCTCGAAGCTCGCACTTGTTGCCACGGTGCGAACCTCAAGATAAATGCGAATAGCAACGTATTGCACATCCCGAAATGGGATTTGCGCATGCTTTCAACTTGGCAGAAGTCATCAAAGACTGCTATATGTCATCAAGAAGCAAGTGCTCATGAGCCGTGATCGTCGCGTTGTACTGGTGACGCACTTTCGTTATAATTCCACTGGTTTGGTGGCTGTCACGACCTTTTCTCCTACTTCAGCTGCCCATCTCGGTAAGCATCGTTGGTAGCCGCATTAATACAGCTACTAACGTGTATATATCTGCCTTTTCGGGAGAACTACTTAATTTGCCAGCAAATGATTCTTGCTGCGCTGAAGGGTACGCCGAAAGAGCGCTGCAGACTAGCGACCAGCAAGTAATTGTGAGAGAAGAGCTGGAGGCGTCCATTTACACAAGTGTACAGCGTTTGCCTGCAATCCCGAAGGAACTAACACGTGTCAGTCGCTTAACAGTGGAGCAGGAGCACAAGGACTGTTTCGCGCTGGTAAGGATCGATATTGCGTAACCTTATTCTGGTCAACGACTGCTGCTACAGCTTCAGCTAAAGTCGGCCCTTATCAGCTATTAACCCCTTTAGGCTGACTGTTGCCCATAATGACCATGCGTCAGTGATCAATGAATAACATATTAACGTTTCTGGCGTATTTTATTCTTTCGCTATTATTTGTAGCGCTTCCGTGGACGCTGGTTCGCAGAAAAAATGGAGTAATTCATATTCTACAGTTGTGGCACCGAGGAGGCTTTGATAAGCTGCTGTGAAAAGCGTTTCCGACACCATTGAGCCAACTAGCTGTGCGAATAAAAAATCCGACAGTTCCTTAGGTTTCTTGCAATGTGAAGCGGGTAGACATTTACGATAGCGGCTCCTTTTTGCTCTACATGACCGTGGGCGTTTGTCGAAATTGCGCATTTTTTGCGCTGCGGGTTATGTTACTTTTCCTGTCAAGTGTTTAGACATTTAGGATAACAACATTTTCTTTGCCATACACAACAAAATAGCTGCCAATGTTCTCTGAATTGCTATTTTTTGCACGATAGGTAAAACAGTGGCTACCAAGAAATCTGCGCAGCCCACGTGAATGAAAAGCTATATAAAATGAACCAATGCATATGCATAGCTACATAGCGATATTTCAACTTCTATTCCCTTTTGGAGGTTTTCGCCACACTCCCGTAGAGTTATCCGATATTTTCTTTCTTTGTTTACATTTCTAGCCATGTTTCTGGCAATTACATTGAGGAAGCACTACGTACCCAAGGCACACGAAGTCCCACTGTTATTTCCTCGTGCTGAGGGGGTACCTGGGGCTTTCCAGAACTTCCTTCTTTAGAACGTTCTGCTAGAGACAAAAGGTTTAGATGAAATGCGAAATGTTCATATCACGAAATATATTAGTGCATATCATGAAATAAATATTTAGGAGAAAAAAATTACAGCATATCCACGGAGTGAATGATGATGAGTGGGCGAAGCTCGGGAGGTTCATCGTAGATCGTGCCGAGTTCCGGATTAATTTGGTTAACGCGCATGCTACGAATCCTCATGGTTCAACTATGCACAAGTGAAATCTCCCACCGGCACTGCATTGCAAGTCAAGATCCAGTGCCTACATATATATATATATATATATATATATATATATATATATATATGGGTTGCCGGTGAACGCTTCTCCAACGCGAGCAGTCGGTATTTCTCAATCAAGAAACTCGCTAGGAGACGCTGCCTGCGCCAACGTTGTCTCTCGCGGGTGAGGGCGCGTTCTCCTTCTTTGCGAGCTGGTAGCGTTCCTCTAAGGAATCACGCACAGGAGAAATCTCACCAGGCACTACATTGGAGGTAAAAAATGGCTGCTACTGGGAATGAGAGACAGCAGAAGTCGGCTTTTAACACTTCTACTTCTACTAACGTTTCCTACTGGAACATGCCAATGGCTGCTAATGGGGAATGAGAGACAGAAGAATTCGGCTTTTAGTTAACGCGCACGCTGCGAATTTTTTTTATTGTTCAACAACGCACAGGAGAAATCTCCCACCGGCACCACCTTGGAGGACAAAGCGTAAGACTGGTTACGCACTACGACTACGACTACGACGAGGGACGAACGGGTGCCGCTTTAAGGAGCTTCGCCCCTAAAATATTTCGACAGCAAGCGTGAGTGCACGGGGTAGAGCGAGAGTGACATTCTGTGTGCGTGCGCGCGCGCGTTTGTGTGTTCGTGTGTGTGCTTCCAAGGGTGCACGTATTAGCCTAGAGCAACTATTGTGCATGTTTTATTAAAGACGATAGTCTTTCTTGGGATACTTCAACGCAAAAATTTTGGTCACAAAGGGAAGTTTATTTGACACAAAACTCTTGACACAAAGCATCCGCAAATACAAAAGCGCCGGGAGACTCGCGTCACTAGGAAAAAAGGGAGAAAGGACCGTTATACAATTTCTAACAGCCGCTTGGCTGAACTATGGGGCGCAGACACGCGTACACAAAATTTAAAAACGTGTATTCACGCGGGGCTACGTGTACAAGAGTGAGCGGCTGGTTCATGAGCCGCTTAAACATAGAAGAGGCGTACACATATGTAGGGGAGTAGTCCCAAGACTTTATACAGTGGAAAACCCCTGTTTCCATGAGTACAAAAAAAAAAAAACCACAGGAAAAAAAAAAACGCGCAGATCGTGTAGTTATTTCGCGGGCAATGCCGATTACCAATAATACATCACAGATTCATTTTAATGCAGGATAACCCGGGGGGCCGGGGCTTAGTAAGGCACAATGGGGGGTGAAATGCGCCCATTCTTAACTAGGAAAAATTTTGTGTGCCAGCGGCGGAGAAACATTTCCTCCCCGGAGGCCTCGAGTTCCCGAGTAAGAAAACCCCAGAGCAACCGTCTGATCCGGGAAACCGCGGGGTAGGCAGCTCTTACTGAAGTGTTTCTCGCCACCGCCAGGCACCGCCGTTTCCAGATGACGAACAGTGTGCAGGCAACCACCAGTCTGGCGAAAGCACCTCTGTTCCGTCCAAGAGCTGGGGGGGACCTTATACCGAAGTCTTTGGCTACTAAGCGCCACACGGGTTTCGCTGCGGCGCACTCTTGAAGCGCGTGCGCCGTCGTTTCTTCAGCGCGGCAATTCGGGCAGCGAGTCGAGGGAACTATGCCGAACCGGTGCAACCTCTTCCGAGTTGGGAGAACCTTCCAATTCTTTTTCCACATGAAGTCGTGCACCTCCCTTGGGAGGCCGCGACTCAGCTTCGCTTTTGAGCGCTTCCAGGATGCTGTTTTCCCGCATTCCTCCGGCGAGAGCTGGCTGCGCGATAGAGTTTCCGCGATGCGCGCAGGTGGGTCTCTGTCGATGTCGCAGGAGGAGGCGTCCTTATCCAGCATGCGCTTGGTGTTCTCCGTCATCTTGTAAAACGCGGAAGGGAATTCTGCCACCGGGCCAGTGTGCCTGTCCGCATCGAGGTGCTTGGTGTTCGTGCTGCACCAGTACAGTAGGAGGCCCTTCCCGAAGAAGTCGCTCGCCTGATAAAGGAGCCGGACCGTTTTCAAAGCGAGGATCCTACCTATTGTCACGACGTGAGGAAGCCCTAAGCCTCCCTCGCTCTCCGGCAACTGCAGGAGGTTCCGTTTTACCGGCGCGGGTTTGCCATCCCAAAGGATCGTATGAATGATACTGTTAAGCTGGCTTGCTGTTTTCGATGGCATGACAGCGACTCGGCAGACGTAGTTTGCGAAAGCACATACGCTTGTTTTGACCGCCAGGGCCTTCTCTCGGAGTGTGAGGTCAAGGTGCTGGATACGGGTTGCCACCAGGTGGGCCCTCTCCAGAGCTCTCTGCCACGTTGCCTCCGCGACGCCGTCACACGTGAAGAAGATGCCCAGCACCTTCACCATCGAAACCGTCTGGATTTCCCCTAACGACTCTCTGGGGAAGGAGCCGAACAGCAACGCCTTGCTCTTCCCCTCATTTATTTTCGCCCCTGAGACTTCAGCGTAGCGGTTAAAGGTGTTCCAAAATTCTCGAAGGCTCCGGGTGTCACGTACAAAAAGGGAGATGTCATCTGCATAAGCCAGGACTTTGATCTCGCCAGTCCCCGTCAGGGGGAACCCCCTGATGCGCTCATTGCTGGCTAGCATCGCCAGCAACGGCTCGAGAGAGATGATAAAGAAAGTTGGGCCCAGCGGGCATCCTTGTCTTATGCCCCTCGTGTAGTCGAAACCCGCCGTTATGGAGCCGTTCACGACGACGCTGCCTGTCAAGTCACTGTACAAGAGTCTCACCAGCGCGACAAAGTCTGTTGGGAAGCCAAACTCGCGCAGTACATCGAGTAAGTAGTTGTGCTTCACTCTGTCGAAGGCTTTCGCCTGATCAAGAGAAAAGAAGGCGCCGGAGAGTTTTTTCCGTGCGGCGTATTCGAAGATGTCTCTGGTGGCCGTTAAATTTGCAAAGATTGACCGTCCGGGCACGGCGCATGATTGGAACGGGGAGATGATGTTTGGCAGCAGGGCCTTCAACCTGCTATTTATTATGGATGCCACGATCTTGTAGTCCACATTCAGCAACGTGATCGGGCGCCACGAAGCCGGTTCGTTTGGTGGAGCGCCATCCTTGAGGAGCAGCACAATCCGCCCTACCCTGAAGGAGTCCGGCTTCTTGTGCTGCGTGAGGATCACGTTCACCAGTGAGAGCAGAGTTTCACCCAGAGTTTCCAGAAAGGTGGCATAAAAACCTGCCGTGAGGCCGTCTGACCCTGGGGCTGAGTTTGATGGCATGTTCCGGATGGCACTGCGCAGTTCCTCCATTGAGGCTTCACAGCATAGGTCGGTGAGCTCCTCCTCGCCTGGGCGGCGGAGGTCTCGACAAAGCTCGCCGATCTGCGTCCTGTTGGGGTTCTCTTCGGCCGAGTCGGGCTCATGAAACTGTCGAGAAATAATCGCGGAAAATGTCTGCTATTTCTCCCGGGTCTGAGGTGATTGATCCGTCCAGTCGTTTCGCCTCCGTAATTTTCACGCCACCATTCCCGTACACGTCTCTCGAACCCGGGTCGGTAGAAGAGCCTGGGGGATCGGGCTCCTTTTCAGGTCTCCGTGTCTTGAGTTGCAGCAGGTGAGTGTAGGTTACCTGAAGAGTTTCGAGGTACTCTCTTGTACAGGAGGTGAGCGACTCAGCCTCCTTCACGATCCGCATTCTGCGTAAGATTTCACCCATTTGGGCCGAGAGTCGTCGCTTTCTGTCCCTGCCTTCCTCCTGAAGAAGCTTCTTCCAGCGTTCTTTCAGGGTGTCCCATACATGCGGAGTTAATGAGGGCACGTTCTCCAACGACTCCCGGATGCGGTCTCTGACCCGCTGGACACAGACCTCGTCGTGTAGCAGGGAGGGGTCGAGTCGCCAGCCGAGGTTGTGGCTGCTAAAGCCAGGGGAGCCTCTCACCGTTGTTGCCAATGGGAGGTGGTCAGATTTGCCTGAGAGGTTGCCCGGGAGATCGACAACCTCGCATTCTACCACGGAGGCGAGCAGGTAGTCCGGCAAGTAGGTGCGGTCGATCCTGCTCGCACTGGTCTTTGATAGTCTAGTTGGGCCGAAATGATCATTATGTAAATGCACCCAGACATCTGTGAGGCTCAGGTGTCGGAGCATCTTAACCAGCTCCTTGGCTTGGTATGTCGAACTGCCCTGGCCGGGTCCCCTGACGTCGCGCTGGGAGTCCGCGACGCAGTTAAAGTCGCCGAGCAGGACGTGTGGAAGGGGCTCCAGTAGGAGTTGGTGCAGATCTTTGAAAAAACTGTTCGTGTCCGACCGCGTAACGGGGGCGTATAAGTTGATAAAGCGGACTCTCTTGCCTTCTATGTAGACGTCGAGCATTATCATACGCCCGTCCGCACCGAAAGTGCAGTGAGATTTCTGGCGGAAACGACCGGAGACGAAGATAACGCCCACTCCGCAAGCTCTTGAGCTAGTTAGGGAAAAGAACGCGTCCACATGGAAGTCGCGCCGAAACGCGACCACGTCTAGCGGGGACCTAAAGTTTGCTTCCTGTATAAAGAGGACGTCGATGCCTTGAGCCTGGGCAAACGACAAAATGTCCCTTTGCTTAGACTTGTCGCGAAAACCGCGGACGTTCCAGGTTGCGAACTTAAAAGTTGGCATCAACGGCTGCTCGGGTTGTGGAAGAAGGCGAGAGGGTGCAGGGGAGGGGGTGTGGAGGGCGACGGACGGAGGAAACCTACAGAGTGGAGAGCGAGAGACCTTCAGGAGCGCCTGCGCGGAAAGGGAAGGGGGGAGAGGGGTGGGCGCGTGCCGGACGTTGTTGGTACAGGACCATCTGAGTAAGGGAGACGGAGTGGTGCCGACCTGGTTGCGGTGGGGTGAGGATAGCGCTTCTTTTACCTTCCCCCTTTTGTGCCGGAAAGGCGCGCGCCCGGTAGCCGAAAGGCGGCAAGCGCAAACGCCGCTCAGGCGATCGGCGAGATAGCAGAGGCAGCTGGCCAGGCCTTATCACCCAGGCGCTGGGTGACAGAGAGGGAGGCGTACCTTGCTGCGAGCACAGACATGATAAGCAGGGGAGAGCGGTGTTGGGATCAGTTTCCAAGGCGACACAAACCATGACAAAAAAATAAAAAAGGAGGGAGCAGGCGGTGCCGAGAACAAGACGACGACAGCGAGGTGGCGTTAGGGCTTCGGGTCCCCTCGCGGGGCAGGGCTGCCGTCCCCTAAGGAACCCTTCCGCAGCATTTTTGACTCGGCGCGGCGTGCCGCATCGCTGTCACTACTAACTACGGCCGTTTTGGAGCGACGCAAGTTGTTTTCGGTGCTCCCAGCTCGCTCCTTCGGCTCGCTTCCATCTCTATCTCCCTGCCGTCTACGCGACCGGGAGCGGTGCCGCTGGCCCAGTCCGGGCTGGGACGCGCCCGCGGTGGGGGGCGCAGCTTCCGTCCTACTGTCTACTAGCGCCTGGCGGCTTGGGCCGGGATCAGACGCCGGGATGACGTAAGCGTGGTCGGGAGGGAGGACGCAGCGTCCGCAACTAACGATGGGCGCGTCGTCGAGGCAGGCCACTCGACTCATCCCAAGGGGCGGCTGTGCCAAGCTCTCGGTGTTCGCGTTTGGCGACGCCGTCTGGGCGGTATCAAGGCTCGCGGCGAACGTGGGAACAGCCTGCTCCTCGCCGCTGGAGGTGGGCGAGGGAGACGAATTTGGAGACGGTTCTGCTGAGCTAGACTCCGAAGTGCATATAGCTAAGTGGTCGCTATCGGATGTCACGCTGGCTGTGTCCTCGGAACCATCTTTCTGGTCGCCTTGGTGTGTTAACGACGACGTCGCTGCACTCCTAGCATCGTTCTCCTCGGTCTTGTCGCCGTTCCAATAGTTGGGTGTCTTTTTCTTTGTCGGGAGCGGGGATTTTGGCTTCAGGACTTGTAGGCCTGAAGTAGACGCCGACGCCTTTGATAAGGCCGGTTCGCTGCTCTGGTCCCTGTTGGGGGGTGGGTCGCTCGCGGGCGGGAAGCCACGTGCTGCCGCAACGTAAGATCTGCGGCGGAAACAATCCCGCGTACCGTGGTGGCCGCCGCAACGCTTACACTCTTCGACACATCCCTCCGTATCGTGGCCGAAAACACCGCAGCGCTTGCAGTACGGCCTCGTGCACGCGGAGGCCATGTGGCCGTCGTCGCCGCACCGAGCACACACCCGGCGCATGCCGCGGTATTCGCACATGACCCTATGGCCCTGAATGGTAGTAAAGTTGGGCACCGGCTTGCTCATTTCCATCTTTACTACCCTTACGCCGTTGAGTTTATTTTGCCTGGTGGCGACCGTGGCAAAAGTAACACTCTTATCTTTGCCGTACTGTTGTAGGGCGTTTGTCAGAACGTCGTCCGGGAGATATGCAGGCAGGCGATATACGTTCACGTATGTGACAGGTGGGCCGACCGCTTCCACCGCCACCTTCTCGTGGTTTAGCCTGAACCCCTCGGCCACCATGAGCTTGGTTGCCTGGTTCGCGTTTCTCGTGCAGACTAGAAATTTGGAACCCCCAATGTGTTGGAGCACCAATACACTGTCATCTCCCGCGGTAAGCTCAATCGCGTCAATGAGGTCATCAATCGACACGTCACCGTCAGGTACATTAAACAAGAAACAGTTCTCCCTCACCGGAAAGTTAAAATGTGAGGCCATGGCTAGTGGGCGGTGCCGCGCGCCACGCTGGCTAAAACAGCCGCCGGGACGGGGGGCGTATCTGGTTGACTGGTCACGTGCAGCTCACGCTGCACCCTCGTATCAGCAGGACAGCCGGGCTCAGCCGCAGGCACTGCTTCTCCTAGGTTCAGGTCCGTTGGTTGCTCGGCAGATGGCTCTGGCAGGTCGGGAGGCCTCCGAGAACATCACCGGCTCAGCAAGGTGGTCCCCGATCACGGGGTCGGTGCAGTGGCGCGGCCGGGAGGGGCGGCAACCACAGCAGGACGCGGGTAACGTGAAGGAGGACCCGGGGGCGCACGTCACGAAGACGAGACCCCAGGGCAACGCAGATGACGGTTCAGACACGCAGCAACTCAGCAGGCCAAATTTTGGTCTGTCTGTCTGTGTGTGTGTGTGTGGGTTAGCGTGTCTGTCCTGCTGCGAAAGGTGAACCCCTTCCTCAACGACCACCCAGCTTGAACTGGTGGCTACCTTCATACTTCTGAACACAGTCGGCCAAAAAGCAAATATTACGCATATCTGAGGCGCAACATCAATACGTATGTATTGGACGGTGTGTTCCTTTAGTAGAAAATACATAGATGCGTAATTCTAAAGACCCTAGTGCTTGTTAGGATGCACAAAAGCGGACGTTTCCTGTACTAGGCAAGCTTCTTGCGTTTCCCGTAACCATGGCCAGATGGCGCCCTTATCTCGCGCTCGTGCCGAACGGAAGGCAGGGAACGGCCGCCCGCCACTCCGGCCGGTCCCTTTCTCTCCTCGCGTCTCTTCGTTTTCCCTCTCGCTTGCGCAACTCCTCGGGGGGAATAGAAACACGCGAAACGGGACTCATGTAGTACGGCCGGTAGAAGGCTATCGTCTTTTGACGGCATTTGCAGCGAAGCACGGAGATACGCGGCCAATTTTTTTGTACATGCTTTATTCGAGGACTGGCTGGAGAACTATGCCCGGGTGAATGGGTGCAACCACTGGGATGACATTCAGAGACTTCGTCTCGTCGCCTTCCAACTGTGATTTGTAGAAAAGACTTGGTTCTTCAACCATGAGAGTGCATTATCCGATTGGACCACTTTACAACGAAAAATCTGACAGATTTTCGGTACAACCAACATCTGTTCTGGGTCCCAAAATGAAAGCTCGATGCATGCATGCAGCAACCAGGAGACGCCTACACTTCGTACACTGAAGACGTCATTTCCCTTGGCCGCCGTGTCCACGCGGCAAGCGAGCAAGATCGTGTTCGACAATTATTAAAGGGGATAGGACCCGTTTTATTCAACGCATTAGTGGCCAGAATCTCCACACATACCGTGCCGATATAATCACGTCATGTCAGCGTCTGCACATGTGGAACTGTGAACTTACGTGTCGTTGCTGGTCCTTCCGGCTTTCCGGTCGTTGTCGTTGTCGTGGTCGTTATCGGTAATAATTCGGGATCAGGGGGCGCGCCGCAAAGGCGTGGGTTAAACGTTACTTGCTTCACAGCTGGGCACCATAGTTTCGCACACGGGTACGGGTCGTCTGCAAAAGGTTACCAGTTTACATTGATAAACGTGAGCCAGTGTTGAGAATTGTCTGTCGAATGGTCTGTTAATTCTAAAAAAAAATATGAACTGAAACTGTATACCGAAAAAATATACCAACAGCCCCAACAAAACCAAGCCGTCTTCGCCGCGATAGTAATTTAACTTGAATGAAATGCCCACTGCGATGGATCAGTGCCTTACGCTGCAGGTATTGCGCTAATGGCTAGCTAAAAATTTCATTACCTTTTTAAAATAGGGCGCGCTGCACCCTACCTTAGGTGAAGAGAAAATTACTGAGAAAGAAGGACGTTCTTTCGCACATCATAAGTGGTTATCTTGGCACCTGTTCATACCACGAAGTTTAATACAAGATTTACTGATAATACTGCACGGAACACTTCACTGCTTTTCACACATGCACACAGAAGAAACACGGATAATATAGACGCCGCTATTAAGGAGAGCAGCCAATTTGGAAGTCATGTTCTCTGAAGTATAACCAACGATCTATACATGAAAGTAGGATAGGTTTGGCGTGATAACGTGCCTATGAAAAATTTTAAGCAGTCGTAGCGCTGCTTGAATATTTTCTCCTACATTGATCATGCCTGACGCGCTGCGCACTACTTCTCTACCTGCATTTGGACTTAAGAAACTTCAAGCGCTTCCTGCTAGCTCTGTGCAGCGAATGGTATTTTCATGTGTGTCCAAGTTGTCGTATTGGCATTGTGCGCTGCAGCGGTAATTTTAACACGAAAACGTTCTATGTCGGCGTCCACCACGAGCCCATACGTCACAACCATAACGGATATGACGCAGTAAATTGAACACGAACAACAAAGAAAAACACTCAGAAAAACTTCTGTTGATGCGCTGGGAATCGAACTCGGAGCCCTCGCCTCCATGACAAAAGGTGGCCGGTGCTCTACCAATGCGCTAACGCCGCACATGCCCGAAGCTGTACGAACGCGCCTTATACAAGGTATATGTAAACTGGTAGCGCAACTTCCATAGAAGCCCATGTGTCAAGAAGGTGGCTAGTCGCTGCAACTGTCGCCATCTACGTATGGGGGGGACAACTAAAAAATGACGTCACAACCGGAACCGGAAACGTCACGTTTTAATGCTACATGGCGCGAAATTATGAAATGTTTTGTGCGGGCGTCGCTTTTCATTTCTTATAGCTGCGCGTTCTTTTCCTCTGCTTTTGTTTTATGACGGCTATGCTGGCTGCATAATGGCAGCCTGCAACAAACTAGGAAGACAACAAAGACAGATTTGAAATACAAGCTGTATTTTATTGGCGAAATATTGCAGTTGTATAGAAAAACGCATAGAAAAAACACCAGATAAACATCGAAGTGCACAACTAAAGAACTAATTTACAAATTGGCTGCTGATTATTTCACGACCTACAGCTGGAGATTGCCTCAACTATATCAGCAGTGGACAGCATGCTGCCTTGTCGTTGCAGTCGCTTCCCTCTGTGCCTGTTGTTGAAGCTTCCAAAGCTTTGCTCGCAGCCGGTCCATCTTTCTTTTATCTTCAGTAATGGAAACACTGGGTGGCGCTAAGGAAAAATGGATTCCGTTAGGGAAACTATCGAGGTTCACGGGACAGCGAAAAAGAAACAACATGTAAGCAAGATACACTCAAGGGGAAACAGATACTTCACGGGCACAATAAGGAAACACAGAAGGCCTAAAATCACATCAGCTACGAATAAAAGTGAAACAGGTGATACCTCCGTAGAGAGAAGACAAAGAATTTTCTGTAGGCGCATTTAACAGGCTGCTGTGTTATTTCGTTTGTCTTAACCACTCGTAAAAGTATTAGTGTTAAACGACCAAAATAACGCTACCATACCATCGAGAAAGTACACCAATGATCCACCCTGAAATATACAATTATAATTTCAACTTTACCTGCTACACATCAAGGTATATTCTAGCAGAAATTTGATGACTTTGTTCGTGGAACATTTACTGCGTAATATTAGCTGCTCTTCCACATAAATATTACTGTCACGGAGGAACTTGCTATATAATTTGAGATCAGTTATTTCCCTGGTAGCCACTTAGCACTTAGTTTAAGCTCTAACCAAAATAAAAACGAACTTCTCCGTCAGCTGCAACTTTTCACCTTCCTATATCACTGAGCAGCTCAATACTGGCAACATGAATCGACACATGCATTGATGTGAAAGGCCCGTGTTGGCCAGACAGGTGCCTTGGCGACAGTCTCGCAAATGAACACTCCATGCCTGCCATGCTAGTGCTGGATGCTCCAACGGGGCTGTATGGCTCCGAAGCATGTGTCCAGCTGAAAAAAAAAACACAATCAATAGTAGAAATTTCTCATCAGAAAATACTAGGATCAGCTATTTATCATAACTTAGAACGTTACTCTTTCGTATCTAACCTAGTTAGAAAATGTCAGCCCAATGATGTGTTAGTGAAACTCAATGATAACTTCAAAAGCCTACAATTACTTCATCGAATAAAACTTCTAGAAATCAGGAATTGTAATTCTGCAATAGTAAGAAATATTGAGCGAGTTAGATCAAAATTGCTGAAGGTTGACAAACTTCTAACGCATGGAAAAATATTGGGCAATGGGTGCTATGTTATCCCTTCTATCTGTAATGCCGCATTTTTATCGGAAACAGTGAGCCATCATGACGGAATAAAAATTATTGCGTCGCGTGATCCGAACAATAACAGCAGCCGCGCTAACAAACAGTGGCTTGTTTGTTCTTATAAAGCGTAACTGCTTTCAAAAACATGCTAAGACACTTCTAAAACAATTTCTTTATTACTTTGTAATGAGAAAAATGTAATCTTGCGGAATAAAGAAAGTAGATACATTACACCAAACGCAGTACAAATGCTACACACCTCTAATTGTGCAGCATCAGTTAGGCCACTACTCTACTCATCTCCGCGTATTGCTTTCACGACTATTTTCTTCTGTGCGCCAGAGATGCTCTCAGAAAGATAAATCAAAACAGACGCTGAAATAATTGCACAACCGGTGTATTTTTTTCCAGCAGAATATTTAAATGCCAATACAGCACCTCAATTCTGTACACAGGAAAAATTACGTATACGTGACAGGCAGTACACATAAGCCTTTATGCCCTCATACTTCATTGTCCTTGGCTGTGCCATTTCCCTCAGCCTTGAAAAAAGCTTTAATATCTTAAACAAAATTTCAACCTAAAGATAGACTATTTTTACGATTTTTTAAACTCTTACGCTGATCAATAAAGCAGGCTTTCGAGAAGTGTAAGCATACAGGTACAGATCAGGATAAAATCACTAATCCTACTCGTAGCAATGACCATGCTCCTCCGAAATAATCGTCTCTGGTGAAGATGGGCATGCGTCGTCCAAAGGAACTGGTTAACTTGTCTCTGTACATTTAATTTAAAGAGGGTGCAAAATCACCGCTTCCCCTTCTTGTGTGACAAGCCTGTTAAAATGTTTACGGTAGAAAATAACCTTGCTTCAAAAGGAGTTCTTTACCAAAAGACTGCTCCTCATGACAGCAGCAGTTCCATGCACAATGGAGGGCAGCTGGTGACGGCTGTGAAGGTGTGCCTGCACAAAGAATGAGAAATGATACTCTTGGAAATTTACTATTCCCTATTAACACAGCAAACCTACAACACATCTGCTGTAGAGGGAATTTCAATTTTTGCTGCGCTGTTGCCACCACTGTTGCCGGGGTTCTGCACGTCTTGACTGGAAGTGGATGCCGCAGATGCACATCTTGGAGCTTCTTGCGGAGTTGCCTCTGCACATGAAAGATAAAATCATAGAGGCAGCTAAATGAATGCTGATTATGTGGTAATAACAAGGATCCGGAACAAAGCTATGCACACAGACGACAAAACCACTTAGATATTTTCTTGACCATATAATGTGCCCCTACGCATACTAGAGTTAAAGTGAAACTAGAAGTGTGTCAGTTCATGCTGCTATAAATAACTACATTGTTTAAAGCGTGTGGGTAAACTGAACCCTACCACGACACCCACCCAGGGTAGAGCAACTGAGAATAAATGAGCCATCTGCAGGTTATCATGCGTTGCACGACTTAACAGGCAAACAAGCATGGTATCACACCTCAGCCACAGTGCTCAACTCTAACAAAACAAAAAGGACACTTACAGATGCAATCACTTTCACAGCATCGCACACAAGGGACGAACACGCAGACGAAGTAGAAGGTCCACATGTAATCCTGCACAGTAAAAAATCAAACAGAAGAACAAATGTTATCAGAACGCAGCGCCAGTTGCTGGCGTGGAATGGTTTTGCAGACAGACGCAACATGACGTGCGCAGCATACAATTTAATCGAAAGCTGAACCCAGCATCTATATATCTTTTTCGAAACCTACGCGGCAGCTTTCCTACACGAAAAACTTGACAAAACATTCAGGCACAATTGGCGTAGTATAGCTTGGAAGCGGTTCGCGTGTTTGACTCTGACCATGGCCGGGCATGAGGGGACACGTGATAAGAGCTGTTAATCGCGCCCGTCGCGCCTCTCCCTTTAATTAGGCCCTCGTCAAACACACGAAACGCTGCACTCATTGCAACAATAGTAGCGAGGACAGGATGCACCGCCACTTTGCATGAAAGCTATCGTATCCGTTTCGGAACCCGTGTGTTGTCTTTACAATGGCTCACGAGCAATAGTTCGAAAACTCACCTTCCAGAATCGAGGGGAAACCGATGGAGTGAGACGCCCGGCGTGAAAGGGTTGCTCTTGCAGACGCACACAGAGCCGCGTTTCTTCGCGTAGCTTGGCTGTCTTATCGCCCAAGGGCGACAGCACGCTGTCCGTGCGCTGGCAAAAAAGTCACTGAAACGGTTCCCAACGGCTCCGACGGGTTAGATTACCTTCTGCCGAGTGCGACGACTGGAAAGCAGCGCTTATGCGAGGAAATTGCGTACGAAGGACATGCGCAAACATACTGCGCAAGACCGAGCGACGCCACTTTCACCCGAAAATGAGCAAAACCGTTGGCGAGGCACGCAGAGTTGGGCTAGGCAAGACAAACACAAGCCCACATTACCAGACTGCCTGCATGCGCCCGCTGTTTCTGGAAATAAACCAAAAAAATTTGCAGTCAACAATATATCAAAAACTTAAAATTTTATAAAGTAATCTAATAATTTATTTTGTGACAGATAAAATTAAAGATATTGAAAATAAACGTTTAATTGAATTTTTTGTTCTCGTTATTTGTCCCCTCCTCACCTAGTCGCGCTTCAATCGGCACAAGGTGTTGATGTCTGTGGCAATAGGTTTCGGACCACTTTTCGTTCCAACTTTCGCGACCCATATAAATTGACCTTGCCTTATATTCCTTCTTTCTTCGGCGCACTCGTCCGGTTCAGCGTGTGCGCATCCTGGCGCGGTGGTGTAGTGGTTACGGTACTCGGCTGCCACCCAAAATACGCGGGTTCGATCCCGGCCGCGGCGGTCGCATTTTCGATGGAGGCGAAAATGCCAGAGGCCCGTGTACTGTGCGTTGTCAGTGCACGTTAAAGAACCCCAGGTGGTCTAAATTTCCGGAGCCCTCCACTACGGCCTTTCTCTCCTATCTCTTTCACTCCCTTTCCCCCCCACCCCACGGACGCTTAGCCGTGCTCCCTACATGGGCTGCAGAAATTAGCGTCCTTTCCTAACCGAACCACAATCATCATCATCACATTGCATGGAATGGTGCCGCCATCCAGGAGAGGCGAAGTAAATCACTGTAGCTTTACGGCTCATCGCCTGGTGGCGCACCATTCCAGGTGGGTTCCGAAGTCCGCCTCAATGCACGCCTGCGGCCGCCGGTGTATCAGAAACGAGCGTGATCACAAAGAACTTAGCCGCATTCGTACCAAAGTTCGTTCGTACCGCTTCGAGCACATGTGCGTCGACAGCGCAGTGGAACAGCACCAGTCACCTTTCATCGTGGGTAGTGTTTCTCCGCTGACCCCTCTTCGAGCGTGATGGGAACAAGAAAACTGCTTTGTTAGGCGCCCAAGCACGGCAACGACGTTGACGGGTCAATGTGGCGCAAGTGCATATGACTGGTACCTTTGTCGCGCGGCATTTACTATGTATTGTGCCCAGTTATTACGTAAACTATTTCAGTCACTACAGGAAGTTGTTGCTTGATGTCATGGAGACGATGCCTGAACGTGGGTTCATCCACGACAAATGCTGCCCTACCAGCGAAACACCACGAGTAATGGGCAAGTTCACCTCGATGTAACAATTAACATTCACCTGCATTATGCAGACCAATTTCACTTCCACGTTATACCGATCTCATTGACAGAGAGATCAGCCACATTTTAAGACGAAAGTGCTTTACGCCGGGGTCCACGACGACCCATACGTCACTACCGTAACGAATATGACGCAGTAAAGAAAACATGTAAAAACAACAAGGAAAAACACCCAGAAACACATCTGTCTGGGCGCTGGGAAACGAACTCACATCCTTACGCGCCACGATGAAAGATGCCCAGTGCGCTACCACTACGCTAACGCCGCTTTTTTATTTATTGCCTGGCTGAGAATTTAAAGAGCAATCGGTGCACATACATATTGCATCACTGCGCTAACGCCGCACACACCATACGCTGCACGAACACACCTTATATTCCTTCTTGTGTTCCGGCTCAGCGCATGCGCATCTAGGCGCACAATGCCTGGAACGGTGCCGCCCTCGGGTAGAGGAGACGTCAATCACTGCAGCTTTACTTAGTGTCTCACGGATGGCGGCACCATTCCAGGCGGGTTCCAAAGTCCGCCTCGATGCATGCGGGCAGAGCCGCGCGCGTAGCCAAGTTCGTACAGCTTCGCGTAGGGCACCGGTCACATTTCTTCGTGGGTGGTGTTTCCTCGCCGACTGCTCTTCAAACGTGACGGGAACAAGAAAACTGCTTCGTTAGACGCCAAAGTACGACAACGACTTTGACGGGTCAACGCGGCGTAAGTAAAGATGATCGACACCTTTGTTGAGCGAAATTTACTATTCACTTGGTACAGTTAATACGTTAACTGCCTTAGTCACCACAAGGGGTTGGTCCTTGAAGTTATGGAGGCGATGCGTGAACGTGGGTTCATCCATGTCAAACGGTGCCGTACCAGCTAAACATCGATAGCAATGGGCGTGTTCGCCTCGATGTAACAATAAACATCCAACTGCTCGTACGAAGAGACATTTCACTTTCGGTGTTATACCGATTCCATTGATAGAGGGATGTCCCACATTGCGCGTATAAATCCTCACCACTTCATATGATGACGAGTAAAACAACAACAACCAACAAAGAAAATAGAAAAACGTTTCGGCTTCCAGGGCGGGAGCCTTGTTCAGCGATTGTGAACAAGGATCCCGGCAGGGGAGCCGAAGCGTCATTATCTTGGTTCTTCTTTGCTGGCCGGTGTTTTTTCTTGCTCATCATCATTACGCTTTCTGTCCAGGCGGGCTCCCGTCAAAACCTTGATTTGTTCCTCACATGCACATTCACCAAGGTAAGCAAGGGAATGCTGACCTGATTGCGTAGGTGTAGACAAGCGTCTAGCTTACTTCTGACTGCTTTGCAGGATAAAACATCACTGACTTGCGAATAGTTATTTCGAAAGACTCTCCGCATGCCTCGCAACTGGCAATTGACGCTTTCAGCGAGGAAATGAGCAATGACCTTAGCAAGTAAGATCTTGCGAACTGCTAAGCGTCGAGTGAAGAAATGAGAGATAGTAACGGACGAAGCTCCTACATATCATAAGCCTCCTTTTGCATGGTGAATCTAATTCATGGGAAAAAGCAGGATGTGGTTTTCGTCGGCTTTGCCGCACAAAAATAAATACAGGATTTTTCAGATGAAACTAAAAAAAAGCGTTTTATTTTTGTAGTGCCTATGAGCAATGTTGTGCAACATGTTCAAAAATACTAATTACGATCGGAATACCTTTGACATAGAGATAACAATAGCTTCAGTACGCATGCCTAAATGCGTGCAGCAGTTTCAACAAGAATTAAGAAGCCTTGCTGACGGATGTTATATTTTGTTAACAATCCTGTGTCACTGTCCTGGCAAGTGCGTTTTCGAGAGCTTTCTCTTTTGGTTGCATATAGCCTAAGTTTTAACTTCTGCTTACCTGGGTCGGGTTTTGTAAGGTCGACATATGTATTTGTCTCGGGTTCTGTAACCTCTGGGCACCACATCACTAGGCAACCCTTTCCACAAACTGCAAGAAAGAATATTAGTGTAGTTTAAGTGCATCTCACAAACGACCGAGGTAAATACGGAAGCATATTTGACATTTTCTGCTGTGTTTGTACAAAGTTTGTTCTCGTGTGGGCTTTTGAACACAGTCCATCTCACTGGCAGCACAAATACTTACATAATGCAGCCTATTTCTCTAAATAGCTAGCTGCTACACAGGTGGCCTATGCTATTCCGTTTAAGTCCTCCGTGAATAGCCACTTCTGCTTGTCAAGGCTGAATTGACAAATGCCTGAACAATCTAAATTCTCTGATTGGCCATTCCTGTCTTGACAAGCAGAACTGACCAATCGGGGAAGACAAAGACGGAATAGTATTCCGTATTCAGCTTTAGGGTATAGGCCCGCAGCTTCATCTATCCTGAAGCCGACAGCCTTGGTGGTGTTTCACAGCACAAGGTGCTGTGGGCTCGTTACAATGGTCAAAATTAGTGGAGAAGGTGCCCACCGCCACCCCCGCTGGCCTCCTTAAGAGCTATCGATATCGATGGAAAATCTCTGTCCGTGTGCTTATTTCAGAATCCTGCTCAACAGGAGCGGAGTAGCTGCGCTCCAGTCTGACCCTCACCACTTGGTGGAGTACCTTCATTTTTTCAGACAAAGCTTTGACATGGTAGGAGAGGTAGTGGCATCCACCCATGACTCTCGCTATGGCTGGTCTCTTTGTCTGCTCAGCCACGCCTGTGATTTCGTACGAGGGAGGTTTCACAACCTTATACGCTGTCACCCACGGGTTGTAGTTTTATCAACGAGTACGACGAAAAAGACGACGACGAAGAAGGAGAGGAAAGCGACGACAACCAAGAAAAAGAGGGAGTGGATGATGATGAGGAAAAATAGAAACGTTGGGAAGGGTGGAGGGGCGGTAATCGAAAAACTCTTGGAGAAAATAATGAACCCGCAGAAATATCTACACATTGCGCTGCCCCAGTGCTGCGTCTTCTGTGAAGGCCCGGCAGTTTTTTGATCCGGGGTTTATATGGGAAAGATACGTGCTGCTCTTCATAATAAAACTTAGGATGCTGCGCAGGAAAAGCGGGGGTTTACCGTAAAGCACAGTGATTGTTTGGCCCCATGTGAGGGGTCGAGGTGCCGCTGATGTGCTCATACAGGGGGTTTACACGTCCTGAGTATCCAACCCATCTCCAGACCTCGATTCGCAAGAGTGCCGCTTCTGTTTGAAGACATGTTTCACTTTCGTGTTATAACGATTACGATGACAATGGAATCAACCACGTTTTTTTAAGCGGTATTCGCAGTAGTCACTGGCTGAACATTGCTGTTTCGATCGGGTCAAACCGCCTTTGCGTAGTTTCATGTAGTTGCCCGTAAGCGACTTATATAAGGATTTATGTCGCAGAAGGACCTGCGCGCAATTGAGAATCGTAGGAAAACACTTATGCAGTTGTGTGAATGTTCTATTGTAGCTCACAAGTACTCTCAATCAACCGCGACGCTTCAGTCATGACAACGAGGCCCTTATTCGCACATAAGAAAGCTACCGCTAAATCTCTCGCATTACCTATTAAATGCGATAGTTATGAAGTTGTTCTGCATGGTGATGCCCTTAAGAGCTGGCATATGTCATTCCTGAACGCTTCTGTACATCACCGAAACACGCTTCAGTCACGACAACGAGGCCCTTATTCGCACATAAGAAAGCTACCGCTAGACCTCTCGCATTATTTATTAAATTTATGAGGTTGTTCTGCATGGTGATGCCCTTAAAAGCTGGCATATGTCATTCCTGAACGCTTCTGTACATCACCGAAACACGCTTCAGTCACGACAACGAGGCCCTTATTCGCACATAAGAAAGATACCGCTAAATCTCTCGCATTACCTATTAAATGCGATAAGTATCCGAACCTTCTGAGTATCCAAACCTTCTCCCGCCCCCTTGATTCCCCAGACTGCCGCTTATGTGCGAAGACACGTTTCACTTTCGTGTTATAAGGATTCCCACGACAGTGGGATTAACCGCGTTTTTTTCGCCGTATCAGCGGTGGTCACTGAGTGAACGTTTTTTCGACACATTGCTGTTTCGACCGGGTCAAACCGCCTTTGCATAGTTTCATGTGGTTACCCGTAAGCGATTTATATAAGGATTTATGTCGCAGAAGGACCTGCGCGCAATTGAGAACGACAGGAAAACACTTATGCAATTGCGTGAATGTTCTATTGTAGCTGACGAGTACACACAATCAACCGCGACGCTTCAGTCACGACAACGAGGCCCTTATTCACTAACAGGAGCGCTGCCGCTAAATTTCTCGCATAACGTATCAAATGAGATAGTTATCAAGCTGTTCCGCATGGTGATACCCTTACCAGCAGATATATATAGTTCCTGCATGCTTCTGTACATCACCGGAACAACAGCGGACTCTACAGGATGCTCGACATCGCTGCCGTTGTGACGGGAGGTGGCCAACGCGTACAGATCGGCCACCGGTGACACTGCGGCCCAGGTTGATCCAGGTCGTTCACGTGGGGGTCACGCTTACTGCCCTCCCCCGAAGGGGGAGCCGGGTGAGGTGGTAAGAAAGTCTGTCCCGTGACCAACTGCGCAGGGCGCGGTTGATACGCGTCCGACGCGTCCTGGGCTTGGCACGCGGAACCTACTCATCGAAAGACAGTGCTGGGGAAGGAATTGGTAGTGTCCTGAACCCGTCCTGTCCGGAGGGGCCACCATGCGTGTCGGCAGAGAGAGGAGGCTGCCACCTCCGCTCTGTCGGTCACGCACAGGGTGGCAACCTTGTGAGCACCACTGGGTGAGGCTGAGTATATGCTTGATGCTCCTCCCGTCACTCTTCTCAGGGTGACCAGCTCCTGTAGGTGTTCACAGCCTCGACCTCTAACGTCGGCCACTCGCGACTGTAGCGCGTGGATTGGGCGCGAGTCTCCCTGTCCCTTGGTACAATGTGCCAGGGAAGAGCCCAGGTTGGCTCAACGCGTGTCACTTTTTTTTACACTATCTAATCCTTCTCTATATCGCACTATTTTTTGTGTTTGTCTCAGTTGCTCTATCTTTAACGCATGGCACATTGTCGATACGCGGCTCGGCGTTCCTTGCAGTGTGCTGTGTGTCGGAGTTGTGACCAGGTTCTTTGCTCTCTTCGTCTTCTTCGCACTCTAGCTCTACGATAAATATCACTCATGACACCACTATCATGGTGTCATGATGTAGCTGTCGTACTGTAAGTTCCCGCGTAGCGAGATAGCTTGAATGATGCCCCCTTGAGTCTTGAAACGTAAGTGATGAAAGCTTGCGAGAACATACGGTAAGGATAGCGCACACGTAAGAATAACTAGTCACGTGAAAAGTCATGTGACTTGGCTGAGGTGGAAAGAAGTCTCTATAATCCTGGTCTTGCACAAGCTCGCTTTTCAGTCCTGCCTTGCGGGACTGGTGCAACCTGCCCTCCGTTTCTCGCGTTTTATTCTCCAATTGTAATGCGTGTGCTTGCATATTTTGGTGTTAGATAATGGGTTCCTTGTTATTAATTCGTCCACAGCGATTTTTATTCTCAGGAGCGGTGTAACTGCCAATTTATTGAGAATATATTTGTTTGTCTGACAACCCTTGGCTCTGAGTCGGTCTTTGTACCCGTGCTGGCGTTGTTTTGCTGGTGCAAGAAAGGTACCCAAAACTTACTTGTCCAAGCTTTCGTGGGATCACTTTTAGGGAACGGGTACATGGGTTGTTGGAATCTTTCCCGTTCATTACCTTCCGTGCCTGTATAGTTGGGGATCGGCGACACAGTGAGGTTGGGCAGAAATAAGCTTTCGGCGTCTCTGATGGTCTTATGAGGCCTACAGGCGCATGCGGCCTGACTGTCACACATAGCTGGTGTATTTCATGGATATCGTGCGCATTTTTTTGTGTCGGAAGGCGTGGCTAAAGGGAGTGGTGTGTCCAAATTTAAGGCAGTAACTCGTCCCCTCCGAGATAGAATGGTAGATGGCCAATGTTGTTCTGACGCGTGAACAATCCGTAAACATCACATATCGTAGGCTACGATCCTGTCGAAGTTTTCACTGATGATCCAGCTGAAGCTCCCCTCGGAACCATTGGTGCTCTCATGTGGTAAGCTTATCCTTGGTAGAGAGGAGACCTTATGAAACTTGGTGTTGAATTGCCATTGCGAAGTAGTCGAGCCCTAATTGACTCAACTGGTGTGCATTGGATTTTCAACGTCCATTGAACTTGTACAGCAAGATCTCAATCAAATTTCTGTTGTTGCAAATCCGATACATTTCTTTTGAAAAATTATTGGCTATTCAATTATTTTTCATCGTACTGCCGTGACCATGTGCTCGAATCCTCGAATCCGGGAAATTATAGTTCGGGGGTGGCGTTAAAGAGCTTGTTTCGCAGAAATCGCGGTGTTGGTGTCGGTGTAGTTGGTTGTGAGCGAAAATCAGCGTCGTCCGCGAGCGAAAATTCGAGGTACATGCAAACAAAGAACCAAGAAAAAGCTTTAGGCGACCGGCAAATCGAGCCTGGGACCTCTCGCTCCTGCGAGTGATGGGCACCGCGTTCGGCGACCCCAGATATATCTTCCTGCCTTCTCAATGTGAACCATTACCAGCTAGCTCAAGTCACAGTTATAACGGTGCCATTTTCATCGGCGACGTTTGATGGCGCACCTATGTCAAATGGCGAAGGTGACGAAGGAGGCCACGCTGTGACGCAAGTAACTCGCACTTTCTGCTGAGCGGTGTCGTGACAATTACGTCGCTTGGCTACTGAAGAGCATGACAAGCGGAAGAGAGCGTGATGAGAATGGGAACAAGCATCGATATTGCTTTCAACTCTCAAGACCAAGCTCAACGGTCCCACGTATTCTTTTGATATTCATTGACCTTGAACAGCTCGACCTCAAACAGACTTTCACTGTTCCGAATGCCATAACCCTTATATTAAAAACCCATTGATTTCTGATTGACTATTCAGTGTAGTTTCGTGGCCATGTGCTCGAAACCGGCAAAATAACTCTGAAGATGGCCCACACTCACATGTGTGCGCCGCGGTTGCATCCGAAACATTCTGAGCAAGCTCGCCTGTGGGGCAGTCTAACTGTGCAAACTAATATGACATGCTTTAATTCAGCCTGCCACATTGTTTCCCGCCAAATAATGCGGTACATCGTCGTCGCGCGAGAACTAAGGGTATCTTGTAATCACGCCACGCATTATTACGAGCTTTTGGATTAACAAAAGTGCACCCCAGTGATAAATATAAAAAGTACGCACCATTTTATCCTCAGCGTAACTATTAAATGCGCAGTTCACATCACCCTTCACTGAAACTTGGAGAGTCGGAATTCGGGGTCTATATAAGGGCCTCGGTGCGCTTCGCGCTAAGGCGGTGTGTATACGCCGTGGTACGCGCGGCTGTGCTCAGGTTTGTTTATGTTATTAGCTGCGTGCTGGTGGATCAATGTGTGTAACATGTGAAATGCGGTTCTAGTACGTCTATTCTTGCAAATGATAGCGTTCGTTCGCTGGCGACGAAGGGGCACCTTATTGAAGAAAGGTTTGGGTGTTGAGACATGCTGAGTGCGCGAACACCCGCAAAACAGTGTCGCAATTGTTTATTGAACGTGAAAAAGTGTATATATAAATTTCAGTGCCGCTTAAATTTTAGCTCAATAAATATCCGAAAAAGACATCGGAATAAATTTTAGTCCAGGGCTGTAGTTTGAGTAATAACTCATGATTGACGACCTGTGTCGGCTTTTACCCATGCGCCGTAGTGCATTACGGCTCTATCTGCTATTCTCGCTCGAGATCCAGAGCGTAGTCAAAGATAAACGTTGCACACGCCAATTTAATAAAGAAACTGGTCCACTTAGCGAAGCTAGCTCACGCAATTTCAAGCGCTGTCTCCACCGAACGATTTTGTGTGTGTGTCTTAAAGGGGTTTACTTCTTCTAATTACTACTGCTAGCAGCGGCATCGCCGCTAGCAAACCCCCTGCAGTGGGTTCGAGCACTCAACGAGCAGAGAATGAGGTCGTCGCGTTCGCGCGCTCGCCATCTCAGCCATGCATGCCGCGTTACCGCGCGCGTCGGCCCGCGGCCCGACTCGAGGCAGGGCAGCGCGAACCGTCGCACGCGGCTAAAGAGGAGAACATTAGGCGTCACTCTCCGTGCATGGTAATTTAATAAACATTAAAATAATACAAACAGTAACAAGGTCGAATTAGTCGAATTGAATATAAGGACAGGACAAGAACAATTAACACGCGAACGCACACGAACACAAACAAAGGACAGTAACAAAGAACAACACGCGAACACAGAATAACACACAAAAATAACCATGCAAGGAAGGAGAGCCTAACCCCGGCTAGCGCACCCGCGACCGCGAGCCCTCGGAAAAGGAAAATAGAAGAAGAACATACAGACAGGAGCGCCGGTCGCAGGTCGCCGCCGTGGTCGCTGGGGCTCGCAGAAGCACGCCTTCCGACCGATGGCCTGGTCGGCCGGAGGGTCCCATAAGTACGTGCGCACTTCTCCAAGTCCCAGCGTGTTCTCCCGATGCATCTCCAAAACCAGAAACGCCAGAACGCGCAAACGTTCTAGGAATTTCTCGCTGCCCAATGGCAGCCTATGTTAAAACCACATGGGGCAAACGGGCGGGCCGCCGCCCCGTCAAGCTGGGGAAAGGGGGGTGCGGAGCATTTCTGAACAAAAACATGGCTTCGAGCGGGACGCGGCCCCACAGTCTCCACCGAAAGATCGCTCTGTGAAGGAGGCGCTAACCGTGAAAGAAAAAAAAAATACGCAGAGGTGTCAATATCCTCTTCTGAAAAGTATCGTCTCCACGTCTTTCAGAGGATGACATTGACACGCGTTCGACGTTTGACGCGTGTTAGTCGGTTTTCCACGTTTTGAAAATACTCTTGTCGCTCTCGTGGTACCGTGATAGCATGAGAGCAGGTAAAGCCCCATACGTCAGGATTAGTCCACCAAAAGAAATCGTTTTTCGCTGCCTCCGAGGTGCCTGCTATTTTCACTTGCTGCAACGCAGTAAGCCGTTGTTCGCTAGCACATGAACTATAGGCTTGCATGTATACCTATTCAACAGCGTTTTCTCGCGATAAGCGCCTGTCGCGGCTCATCTTTCGGTTTACATGCGACCAACAAACAAGAAACATGCACTGCAATCATGAGGCCCCCGCGTTCTCTCATCTGGCTCACAGAAGCCGACGAACCTCCTGTTTCGCTGATTGCTTTAGGTTTGTCTTGTAAAGCATGCCGTGGCTTACCAACGGTCAGACACACAGTATACCCGCAAACTGAATAACCAGAACTAAATTATTCGGTTACCAGCTTTTGCGATATGGCGTTCATAGTGGGCAGAAATGGTCACGGTGTGAAAGTCTTAGTGCTAAACATTGAGGTGGTTGGTTGAACAATGGTAGACTTGCAAGATTTAAGCAGCTGCAATTCCAGTAGATAACTTCTCGTGCGCGGTCACCGGTTCAACTTCCGCTTCCAGTCTCCGCGCTAAAATTTCGATGAGGTTCGAACTGTAAACAAAAAAGGATAGTTTGCCTACGGGCGCGTTACAGATCAAGAGGCCACAGAAGCTACTTTAATATCCATACTGGAGCAGATACACCACTGTAGGCTCATTCAGTCGTCAGCGCCAAGAGCGTTGAAACCGGATAGCAAGCCAGGATAACGCAGACTCGTGACGAAGGTGGTCGCTTCAGGCGCGTAGACTTCCGATCTATTTTCAGTGCTGACAAGATGCGACAGCTGCTTCCTATCATTGCTCAAGCTGATGATTTTTTGAATCGTGTATCTTTTCCTACTATTCTTGCGGACTCCAATTCCAAGTCCTGTTATACAGTTTCAACAGTTCCGTTTGTCTAAGAAAAGCCTGTGTAAAATAGTCAATACGACGACGAGCTACCTCGAAACCACAGGGAGAAGAACTTTAGGCTTGAGTGGGTGAAATTCTGGAACAAAAAGCCGAGGTGATGTCTCGATTTTGACAGATTCGAATCATATTGGTGTGTACTGGAAAAGCCCGTCATGACCTATACTACACCATTCTTACGCGGCCACAAAGGCAACCATGATGGCCACTGTAGTATACACCAGTCCAAGCCACAACGGCTTCTCACCATCTCCAGACCAGCCCAGCCACATTGCGTGAGGCAAACATGCGGGTCCCGGTTGTTGGCCCCCTCCTTGACTGGCCGCTAGGAACTTCTGGTTGTTTCACAGTAGGTGTCGCTAGTAGCCAGGTGATGTGGGGTGGCGTCCCTGCGTGGCCAACAGCAGAGGCGTCGTTCGGCTCTATCATGACGCCAGTGGCGTCTTGGACGCCTTCGAAGGCACTAGTCTTCGACATCGTTGTCCCTACGGGGACTAGTCCCGAGACCGTCGTTGACGCGACGGCCTCAATAGTTGGCCTGTCAGAGGTGTATTGCGTGCAACATCAGGGAGCTCCGAACTTCCAAGTTACAGTTAAGAGCATGGGCGCCATGGCTCTCATCGTCGACGCTGGCTGCCTGGTAATTGGTGGCGAGCGTGTCCAAGTCGTCCCCGTTGGCCCACAAGTGACCAACGTCGCCTGCCTGTTCCTGCCGTCCTTCGTCTCCAACGAAGCCCTCGTGCAAGCCTTGTCTCCTTACGGCAAAGTGCTCACCGTGACCAGTGGTTTGATGAGTGCGCGGCGAGGAGTGCTCACAGGAACGCGCTTCATTCGAATGGAAATGAACGCTGCCAATCCTGTGCCCAACTACCTGCGCATATCTGGTCATCGCGCCACATTCGACTATCGTGGCCTCCAGCGAGTGTGCCGAAGATGTGGTTCAAGCGGCCACCTACGAACACAGTGCACGGCACCGTTTTGTGGTCGTTGCGGCGTACATGGTCACTCAAGCGACGGATGCGACCGCCCGTGCAGGCGCTGTGGGGATGGTCACCCCACTGTTGTTTGCCCTGTTTGTCGTTCTTACTCGGACGCCGCCACTGGGGCTTTTCCCCCTCTCATACCGACGTCTACTGCGACGGCAGCTTCTGAGGACGTTGTCGTGGTGAAGAATGCCGTGCTCGCATCGCCTCTTCAGGTCACTGAGAATGAAACGCAAGACGATGGCCCGGTTCACGATGCGACGCCGTGCGCGTCGGCTTCCCCGCCGGCGCAACAGGCCCTTGTTTCGGACAACGCCGAGCGCTCCCCTGTTAACGCTACTAGCGTTGCGCCTGACGCGCGTTCCACAAATGTGCCCAGTTCTCAGGCTGCTGCTGCTGCTGCTGCTGCTGCTGCTGCTGCTGCTGCTGCTTCTGCTGCTGGCGTCGTTCCAGCGGCAACTGCTTCGCAGGACCACCACGAAGACGCATGCTCTGCACCTACACCGAATTCCCAGGACGCTACCACAGCCACTTCGACGCCACGTCGTGTTCCCAGGAAGACGACAGCACAGAGAGCACTTACATCGGTTCGTGAAGACTCGCCCGCCGGCACAACAGACCGAGTTGGTTTTGAGGACGGGGACCCAAGCTTACCGGCGGCTCAACGACTGCCTAGTTCCGACACGTCTTCCGAAGAGAGCTTCAGTTTGGGACTTTCCAGCGTCGGCGAATCGGACATCGAAATGGGGACTCGCCGAGAAGTCAAACGAGGTCACACCTCCAGCGCTTGCTCGGACGAAGCCAGTAACGGCCGTGCTGAGACGCAGCGGCCGAAAAAACCTCGACCTTCTTCAGGAAGGTCGAAGTGCGCACCGTAATATGTTCACAGTTGTGTCCCCTGGACACATTCCGGGGCACTGTCTAGAACCACGCGTCCAGGTTAGTCTTTATCTTTCAAAATGGCTGATACATTGAACATTATTTCTTTCAGTGTTCAAGGTTTTCGCAGTGTGGTAAAGCAGGCTGAAGTGATTAGCATTGCACGTGAGTTTTACCTGACATTTTGGGATGAGATTGGTTCTATCTTGACCATGGTTATCCTCCGGTGCTTTGTGGAGTGTGTATTACCATCCAGCTTTCGAGATGGCCGAATTGTGCTCATTCCGAAGCATGACCCTTCCTCCGTGTGTTCTGAAGATTGGAGACCTATAACGCTTCTTAACGTTGATTACAAAATCTTTGCTACCGTTATCGTTCGACGGCTGAGGGCTCTAATGAGCACTCAAACTCGTCATTATCAAGCTTCATGGGTGCCAGGAAGAGATATGCAGTTTGTCTTTCACCACTCGTGACATTATGGCTTATACGCTGTCGCGGTCTGCATCTGGTATAGTTGCGCTGTTGGACCAGGCGAAAGCGTTTGACCGATTGGAGCACGTGTATATCTTTAACGTACTCACCGCGTTTGGCTTTTCAAATTCACTTGTCGAGTTACTCAAAAACGTTTACATTGAAAATAATATCACATTGCTTCTCGACGGCTGGGAAAGCGCTCCATTTCCGATTACGCGCGGTGTTCGTCAGGGATGCCCATTATCTCCTGTGTTATTCGTCCTTAGCCTTGAGCCATTCTTACGCGCTCTCGATGCACATCCACGCATTCGTGGTCTTCCACTGCCTGGTAGCAATGTAGTAAAGGTCACAGCATTCGCCGATGACATTACCGTGTACCTTTCTGACGAGGATAGTCTGTCGCAAAGCCTGCATTTATTCTTTGAGTATGGTGACATTTCAGGCGCAGAGCTCAATTTCAGTAAATCCCGTTATTTCTTTATCGGCTCTCCAAATTCCAGGCTTAGTTCGACGTTTCCCATACGGTCAGCCACATCTCTTCGCATTTTAGGCATTGTGTACAATCATTACGGCATTTCTGACTCGGTGTGGTTAACAGCTCTTGAAGAAATAAGGCAGAAAATCCAGGACGCACAAGATTTTGACTTTCCCTTCCTTGAGCGCAGATACCTTGCGCAGACCATATTTTGTGACCGTATTTGATATGTTAGTCATGTGGTGCAACCTCCGTTACTCATTGCTCGATCAATACAGTCGGCTTTGTGCTCGTTCTTTTGGTCAGGTGGCACTGAATTGGTTTCTCGTGCGGTAATAGGACAGCAGCGTTCCAATGGAGGCTTTGCCTTCCCTTCTGTATAAATACGATGTCGCCTTTCGGCGCTGCGCTTCCTGTTACGGCTTCTGCAAGATGAGGAATCGCCTGCACGAACTCTTTCACGTTACTTCCTCGGCACTCACCTCAGGCATTTGATGCCCGACGTGCTTTTGAATAGACAACCGCAGTCTTTAACACTCCCTGCATTCTATGTAACAGCCGTCGCCTTTTTTCGCCATATCCAGTCGACGTGTGCAGAAGTAGACGTGCTCAAAGATTCCATTGTTGACACAACAGCGGCCCTGTTGCTCCCGTTAGTTTCTTCGGATCGCCATGCTCGCTCTAGGCGTGCGTCGTGGAGGGCGCTAACGGAGTCTTTCCTACCTGGCCACCTCCGCGACTTTATGTGGCGGCTAGGGTGGGGTGCGCTCCCCACACTCGACCGCCTGGAGCGATGGAGAATGGTACAGTCAGCAACTTGTCCGAACTGCCGACTTCAGGAATCTAATCAACATGTTGTGAGGCAATGTGTAGTTGCTCGAATTTTCTGGAGGGCCGTGAACGCCGGATTTCGTGGGCTCGGTGTTAATCGTTTCGTCTCTTCTGGGCATTGTTCGCGAGGTCGTTTTGCTCGCCTTCTTATTGTTGCAGGTGCCTTCTGCCTATGGCGCAACCGCTGCGCAGCGGTTGCAGCTGGCCGTCGCCATCGCGCTATTTTTCCCATCCTAGAGCGACTTTATTCAGAGCTTCTGTCTGTTCTGTCGGATGAGCTGTTCTTTTTCGGTGAGGAAGAATTCCTTCGGCATTGGTCTTGCCCCTTTGTGTCGGTGTCCGATAAACGCGTGGAGCTTATCTTTCGGCCTGCCTGGTTTTGGTAGACTGATGCATCGTTTGTCGTTGGCGGCAGTGTTAAGTGTACTTATAATGTGTACATACTCGCACCTGATTGGTGCTGTCTTTGTAGCTACTCGTTTGTGTATGTGTGTGTGGATATGTAGACCACCCCGTTACACACGCTGCATTCCTATGTTGTGTAGATGTGACGCAACTCTGTCTTGTGATACACGTAATTTGATGTCTTATGTTTTGCATGTGAACGTTGTGTTGTAATGTTATAACGTTGTGTTGAAATGTTATCGGTGTTGATCGTCTGTGATACAATAAATTTTTTCTAAACAGGTTACTCTGTATCAAGATACGTAAGTAGGAACTAGCTTAGTACATTGTGTACTTACCTAGGCTTACACAGATTCTCTATTTCTCGTGCCGTAATCTATGAGCCCTTGTGTTCTTGTTTTATATTAGTTATCATGTTTGCCAAAAAGAAAAAAAAAGACATGTTGTTGAATGTGTTCGATGTATTCAACGCCGTGAGTTGACGTCTCTGGGGAGATATTTTTCCATGTCATGAAATAACCTGTAATTTCCTAATCCACAGAGTTTGTGCACTGTCAGCTGAATACACTCTAGCTGGTACTGGATATCCGTAATATCCGCGCAAAAATACTGTGGCTTTTCCGATGCTGGCCTAAATACGTCTACCTGTGGCTCTCGCTGTTCCAGTGCCCTGTACTACAAACAAATCAAGGTTAGCGGTGTTCTCTCCAGGGAGCCGCTTTTATTCATTGAGCCGTAATTATGTTTCTGTAAAATGTTGGCAGGCATTCCACGTTGCGCGTCTCGCTTACGACTTCCTTCCCATCGCGCTTCTTCGCAAATTCACTGCGCTTCGGGCGTTCTCACTACGATGCTCTTCCGCTGAACACTTCCAAAAGGCGGCTCTTGCCTCGGTTGGTACACACCCACTTCTCCCGCTGCGTTCACACTGCTCCTCGAGCACTCTCACAACGCGCACTCGCGGCGCACACTGCCCGCACATGCGCGTAGAAGCAGCATCTATTGCTCTTCTTTCCCACGGCAACGGTCCTTCTCACTCCGCCTTGATTCTCCAACTGTGGTTCCTCGTTTTCCGGCGCACACATTGACTGATTGATTTGTGGGGTTTTACGTCCCGAAACTAGCTATGATTATGACAAGATGCTGTAGTGCAGGTATCCGGAAATTTCGACCCCCTGGGGTTCTTTAACGTGTACTGATGCCGCACAGTACACGGGCATCAACATTTCGACTCCATCGAAATGCAGCAGTCACGGCCGGTGTTCGATCTCGCGACCTTCTGGTCAACAGTCGAGCACCATAGCTACTAGACCACCGTCCGGCGCGCACACCTCGCACTAATGTGAGAGATTAGTACTCCCGATGAACAAGATGGTGCTCGTAGAGTCTCGCTTATCCCCTTCTGACACTACGGAGATGGCGCCAGAGGCCACTAAACTGACCCTTATTCCGCCCATGCGGACGCCTCAAAAACTAGGTAACACGCCATTATTCGATCTGTTGCAACTGTCTGCGTTTACGGAACCTAACAAGAAGCTTCAATCCATGCGGATGAAATAGGCGTCTTTTTTCCCCCCTCTGCAACAAGGGCTGTTTTCGTTCCATTCAATTGATGAAAATTTGCTGGATCCTCGGCCACTTATTATTCAGCTACGGTACCTCCCATTGGTTTAAACGTGTATGAACTCAATAAAACGTTTTCTCTGTCTATCGTTGACGAAGCAATTAGAGTACAGCGTTCTTCCTCCTAAGTTGACCACTCCCCGTTTAAATGAGAGTGGCACAGCTTGCAATGACAATTAGTTCGCTTGATCTCTTTCACAAAGGAGGGTGGGCTTTCCTGCATTAAAATTCAACTATACCTGCAGAATTATGATAAAGGCTTGACTTCAGTTCACTATTTCTCATGTCCAGTAGATATTTGTCACCAGACTGAAAGGAATAGATGTACAGGTGCAGTGAACTGAAGTAAAAATAAAGAGTGAATAATTGGAAGCATAGAGAATTGCACGAGTAATGACATTTTGTAGCAGAATACTCACCGTTCGCTAGACTACACGGACGCGTTATAACCACGAGGAAAATACACTTCAGTAGCTCATCCATGCTGAACTTCCAGGCAACGTTGTTTGTGCTGGTAATGAAGAAAAACGTGTTGCATATGTAATTGCACGTACGGCCGAGGCCTAGAATAGACGCAGTATTAGAGACATAAACAGTTCGTTTGTTTCTATATCGACCCTGCTGTAGCACTTAAACTTCCACGATTGCTACCGAGCTGATCAACGGAAAAAGTGACTTGACTTTAATGACTGAATCCAGGCCCTGTGATGAAAAATCACCGCATCTCCACTAATGTGAATCATGAAGAGTAGCGAAGCCACTCGTCATGATTCGCATTAGAAGGCAGGTACAATCACATCATGGCAGGTAAAAGACTTGTGAGAAATAAATTCAAACGTACACGCTTGAGGCTAGAAAGTTGAATGCATTAAAGATGTATTTCAGACATGACACATGAAAGGGCGATAAGGGTCGGGCATTGTAGAAGCGCAATGCGCTACTAAAATTCACCTACCATTTGACATCCCTAACGGCGCTTTTGTAAGAAATACGAAATTGTCTAAACCCACAACATAGCGTTCGTATTTAACTTCTTGCTTCATTGAAATGCATTTACTTCAAGGTCAAGGCGAAAGTACGTGGATAGTTAAGTTGCCACAAGAGTGATCACGCTCCTGTGAGGGCTGCGTTCGGAGCCTATCTGATACAGTTTTAGATTGCCAGGATGACGAATGTAAAAAGAATTTCGGAAAGGAAGATACTAGTCACCGATGAAACAAACTCTAAAAGGATATAGATCCGCGCTCTTTCGTTTTTCGAAAAATAATTAGAAAACCAGTGGTCGGGAACTCCCCTCACTTACTTATGGAATTGCGTAGTCACCCGTCTTTGGAAAAAAAAATTAAGAAAATAGTGTATAGCCAGTGTCAAGGAAGCTGAAGCATGCAGAAAGCTTCGCGCAGGTGCTGAGTACCTGTTTATGACGAGTGATAAATAAGCGCGAAAGATACGATGATGTACGACGATCCCTCACTGCACTATTGTATGTTCGAACTAGCAGAACAAGCAAGGAATGTCGAGTGTCTTAGTCATTGTGAAATGTGGGTGTCGGCAACGCGTCAGAACTCACATTCTGAATACTGACCACGTGCCACTGTTCAGTGCTTTGCTGCTTCGGAGATTCGCATTGTACATCATCCAGCACAAACAAAAATGAAAAGTGACAGTTTCGCCAGAGGGGCGGAGCAATTAACGCGTTAGCAGTGCATGACACAATATCCCGCGGCTTTCATTTGGCAGCAGTGGTTGCAACTAGCGCAACACTGACTCAAGTACACGCACTCATTTGTATCCGCAGGTTAGTTCTTTGCTCATTGCCACTCTGCTTTCCTTCTTTTTGCAACTGCTGTTGCCAGCGTATTCTGTGCTTTTGGTGAATACTGGTCACGATGTCTACTTGTGCCGAGTTGGCCAAATACGAAAGGCTGGCGTAAAAGAATACGACTGCTTGAGGAACGCTTTTCGCAGTTTCTTCGCGTTGAGAATGCAGCACTTGGAAGGGTTTGCGAGACGACCGCTGATGTCTGCCATAATAAGGCGCGCCAGCGATGGCGTCCGCGCGAGGTACACAGTTAATGCTCGAGCGACACCCCCCTCCTCCCTTAGAGTCTTTCCTGCGCTTAGACGGCCAGCGTCTCGATCGGGTGGTGTTAGCGCATGCGCCCTCGGAGTGACGGAGATTGGCCAGGCTCGTTTGATTTATGCTTCAGCCGTGTTCGTCGCCCACACTTGCGTGCTTTTACCCGCGGGTAGAATGTGCGATGCGCGGCGATCTGTTATCAATTTGGACATTATGTGGAACATGACGGCGACAGAAATGTCAAAAACTCGTCAAAAGTGGCCATAAATTGCTACCGCAAAAAAAGTAAAACCGCCTTAAAACTAGTGTGACACGTGTATATCGCCCAAACTGAGCACTGTATTAATTACCGTCTTAGGGAGCGTGCTCAAAATTTAAGTAAACGAGATGACAAGTACGCTCATTTGATTGCGCATGTCACTGCATGCGGTTGCGAGGCACGATTTCAGGAAACTAAGATTCTTGGGCGAAGCAAGAGCTGCGCAGCTCGGTTTGCTTTAGAAGACCTTTTTATGAAGAAAGAACAGCAGCACCAGTCCATCTGCATAAGCGCGCCTTCGATCGCGCTCCATCCGTCGGGAGTCCTTTTCATGCAACGCGGCGTGTGGTTTTGGGATTTGTTGCACGTGATCTCTGCTGCAACGTTTTGTGCCTTAGCGCATGCGCTACACGTGTTCGATATATATATTTGTGGGTGTTCCTGCAGTAAATGAGTCGTTAGTAGAGCCTATCCATGTCTACCTCTTCTTTTTGTGCGTCTCAATTGTGCTGTTCTTTATTGTGGTAATGCAGGACCAACTAGCCCGAGAATCTGCTTTACGGTGGTTCATTATATTAGCATTTTCTTGATAGGCGATTTCGTTAGACCCCACTCAACTAGGCGCAAGCCTTTTGTTGGGGGGGTGGGGGGGTTGAGTTTTTGATACATCTAGAGTGCTCCTTAGGAGTGTGCAATACAGATCGTTCCAAGGCGTGTCCCCCCCCCTCAAAAAAAAAAGGAGATCATTTTTCCTAAGGAAATAGAGCGGAGATAATATTTCAAAGCTTTATTTTCCAATGACCCAGCACACTAAATCCAACCAACATCCTGTAATTGAGTGTATTGCATCTGAGGATACAAAACTTTCTCGGAACCGTCTAAATACTGCGTAAAACCGGTCAGTCTAGTATCAGCTCGTCCGTGTAAAGGATGGTTGGTTTGAACATTTATTTCGAATTTCTGAAACGAGCACAGGCCACATCATGATTTATTGCGCGTTGATTTATCTGATGCCATAAGCAATGCGCCGAAAAATGAATGCTATAATTCTTCACGCATAATTTAACCCACCAATAATACTGATGTCAACGTTAGCAATGGTATTTAGAAATGGAGTTTACTTTAGCGACCGATAAATCTGGCATATACGCATCCGCGTTACGTCAACCAAGAATTTGTAGCACAAATTCTGCAGAGTAACAGTTCAGTAAAAAAAACATCTTCTTTTTCTGGAAAAGTTATGGCTACAGCTGAACGCTATTGGACAACCCACTTGAAGTAAAGCACTTACTACAGCAGGAGATCCGGTGGAAGAGAGCCAGCAGAAGTAAGCGAGGAAAATTTCACACCTGTACTGACGCACAACAACGCAGTCATCCCCTTAGTATAGTTCCACTCAATTATATCAAAATGTACCTTCGGGAACCACCTGCAAGTGTTTTTGTCGCAGTCAGTTAATATGACGTTAAGTATGTCGCTTAAGTGCAACAACGTGCTAGATCACTAATTATTCCAGACACTGCTGCGCTGCCGCTATACTGTTCCAACCTAATTAGCAACGTAAGTTTTGGAGAAAAGAATATGCAACAATATGAGTGACTACAGGTTGATGAATGTTTGTATAATAGATCAGAATGTCACATCCACACAGCGTTCCGTGAGAAGACCTGTAGAGAGAAATTCCTGAGCTCAAATTTGTTATTTCGCAAGCTCATGTCTCATTTCAGCGCATGCTTTCGCGGGCTTTGAGTTGCAGGGCTCATGTAAGCGTAATTGAAATTTTAATAAGCAGATGTATTTATAGCTGGCTATTCTGGAGTCGACATAATACCTGTTGGGTAGACGTCGGCCTCACGGTTCGAAGAATGCCAAGTTCGAGGTGCCGCTGTCGACGTCCCCTATCGAGCATCTGCGCTTGCCGTGTTCTAACAAAGGATGACGCGTAACTCTGAAGAGCGCTGTTTGATCTTACGCTTATGCCATCATAAAGTATTATGAACGTGTGATAACGTGCAGACGGCAGACGGCATCGTCGCCCTGTGCGTCATGGTCCGAAAACACTAAACGTAAGCGGTATCCCGCGAGTTCGACACGGAACAGACGTGCGGCGTGTTCAGCGATAAGTTTTAAGAAATGCACGTCTTTTATGATGCAGCCAGGGGTCCATCCCGGCCTTTCATTTTGTCGTAGGTTGGGCATGTTATCTACCTTGAACAAATGGGACGAATATTTTATGTAAACAGCTCACTTTGTTGTGCTTTTTTTTTCGTGGACTCTTAAGCGTGAGGTCCCATGCTCACAATGCAGTACCTAGCAAATTGTTCATTTTTTAAAAGCAAAGCTCTTCATGCCTGCCGTAATTGTTCCGGTGTGCACAAAGATGACCATCATCACGAAATACGTGGGCGTACACTTCTATGAAGCGCACGGCGTTTGTGAGCGCATTTCTTTTTTCCCTTGCGCAGACGCCATCAGCCCACTGCTACATAAAGGGGAATGTGTTTCGTAGAATAGCAAAGATTGGTATAGTAGAGCAAGAGGGTTGGAAAGCGAAGTGAGGGTGAGGAGAAAGTGGCGACAGAGTAAAGCCTAGAAATCTCTGTAGTATAGTATAGCACTACAGAAGGTTTCTACAGGTTTCTATAGCAGCGTAGTGTAGTGGCCCACATCTTCATAGAAGTGTATCATAATAGTGATTCGCGTCATGTAACGGGCGGACACGGAGCCTACCCTATGGAAGGACGTGGATATGCTAGTGCCCCTGAGTAAAAACAAAAGCAAAAGAACAAAAACAAACAAACAAAGGAAGCGACCTAACGTGGGACCAGCTGAAGGGGAGGGAAGAGCTTACCAAAGACTCGCCATCCCAGTAAGCTCAGTGTGGCACGACAACGTCTGGGAAAACAGGGCCAGGTTCGTGGGATCGAGAGAGTACATCCTCCCTCTACCACTCCTTGCGAGGATAACTCATCCAGAGGTGTCTGAAGCTTGCGATTTCTAGCATTATTTTCTTTATTTTTCACTTTGGAGCATCTTGAAGCATCTCGCTTTAAGTGTCGGGCTGGTTGGAATGCCGTCTGGACGGGCAATAAATAGCACTAGAGAAAACATACACCGCACCGAGCAAAGTTAACAATACATTATCAAAAAGACCGTTTCAGCTCCGGCGCGGGTGAACTGTTTACAAGAGCAAGAATGACAATACCGCCTACTTGTAAGGTCGTCCCATTAATTGTTTTACGCAGCGAGCATATACTGGGGGAAGGTTATTGCTGCCCTTGTTTAGCACTGTGCGCGGTGGTATGGATAATCAGATACCAGACGATTTCCTGAAAGGAATCCCTTTTTCCTTGGCAATCATGAAAGCGTCCTCCCAGTTTGCCGCATGACCCGCAGGCACAAAGTATTCTGCCATGGCCTTAGACGTCACCTTCCTGACGTCATTGCAGCGTTTCTGGAAGGACTACCGGCACGCCTTCGTCCTCGAGTACCATACCGTGTATGTTGTGAAGAAAGAAATCGTCAGAATTTCTCATATGCGTTTTACTCTGCCTGGTAAGTGGGGAGAGTACTTTGTGTAAATAGCCGGGCAGCTTGTACACGGTTGAGGAGGTGAAATGAGGCAGCGTCTCGCTATCGCATCAGCAGTGATGGTTATGTCACTTGTCCGAAGTTTGCACACAGACGTTAATCGTAGTAGTAACGCTTGGTCACTTGATTGAATGCAACCAATTGTGCTGTGATGCAGGGGCACATCACATTTGTGTATGTTTGTAAACTATATCTATGAGAGAGGACTTTGCCTTGTCCCGCAGTGGGCGTAGACAGGACGATTATGATGATAATCTAAGACTATATGTAGCGGGAGCGGAGCCATTAGTCCACAAAAGCGAGAAAAACGAGGATGATGATGATGATGACGACGATGATGATGATGATGAAAGTGAACTCACTTTCGGGGCAAGGGTACTAGGTACGCCTGCCTGAGCAAAACCCCAAGAGCGAAGATTGAAGCGCAGCTTCGAAAACTTCTAGCTGACGTCTGCACCATAGTATCTGGCATCCTCCGCATGGTACCACCCCAACACAAATCCTTGTATTACTCGCAAACCTACTCAATTCTGATGTGGCCATGCGTCCGATTGCAGATTGCAGCCATTGGCCGCTCTACAAGCTGTCCAGCTATTTACAAGAAATTCTAGGAACACTTGCCGGACGGACAGAGATGCATATAAAAAAAATTTGGCGTGGCTCTGCTGTCGTAAAGACCTATGACCAGCGGATATGTGGCGACTTTAGAAAATATTTCGAATTTAAAGAAAGGAGAAACCATTTTATAGTAAAACTACACCTAACTTTCTAGGTGCGAAGCAGCTTATGTGCTCGGGCTGTCGACGCTGTCTTCGTAGTCACGGTAAAGCAAGGCGTGGCAAAAAGAAAAATGAGACCACAGTTGGCAAGGACAACAATCACGTACGGGGATTCGAAAACACAACAGCCCGATATGCGGCAATAGGAGCTAAAAGCCAGTTCCTTACCGCCACTTCCTTTTATTTCTGTCATGATATTTAGTACAGTGCGCTAAGAAACTAACAAATGTGTAACGTAGTCTCGCAATCACCTAACGACCATAATGATACAAACACTACTAAAAGCATTAACAGCATGAGATACAAATTCACTGGCAGGGTGCACCGCCACGTTGACGGCCCGCGGATCAAACGGGCCTTATATATTCACTACACCGCGTTACAATTTGCATATAAATGATGTCCGGTAAAAGCAAAGGTGTTAGCAAGCAAAATTCGTCTTATTTTAACATCGCCCCTTCCACTGCACTCTTCGTTCGACGCGGTGGTGCCGACTTGTAGGGAAGATAGAGCGAAGGAGATTGTGCTGACGCACGCGTTACGGTGGGCAGATCCTGGAGGCCGCCCGGTTATGCTCTCCTGCTGTCGGCGTCTGCCGTCGCCCGTCACAGTGGGCCTATCGTGAGGCAGTGCAGTGAGATACTGTATGTGCAGGGTTGTCGGGTCATAAGCGATTTTATTACCGAATTTGTGGTAATGAGCCTGGGTGTCGGCTTCTAACGTTGTCGTCGTCGTGACCACGGCAAAGCAAGCTCCGTAGCAGCGATTAATCGTGTTTCGGTGGGAAACACCGGCGTATCACCGCATGCTTCCCACTTCCCCAATTTCACGTTAGTTGACACTTTTCAACAGGACAGTGTTCTATGCCGGGGTCCACCAACAAATATGTGACGTACTTCCGTAACGGAAGTAGTTGTCTGAAAAAGAAACACTCATTTAAAATTCAAAAAGTTGTACTCGCTGGGATTCGAACCTTCAACCAGCAAGGGTCGATGGTAGCAGCTGCAATCACTACTACCCACACCACCACCATACCTTTATTTGTTTATTGACTGACAAATACATACATGACAACACTCTGCTGCCATCAGCTGGCGTTGTTGCCTTTTCCACCGTTGCGTTTTCAGCATCCGGCTGAGATTACAACACTTTCATTTTAACAGGGGCATTCATCAATAACAGCAATTCATCATCGTATCCCAATTTCCCAAACACCTTCGCGGAGCTTGCTGACAGTTTCAACAAAGTAAGAGTTTACTGGTCTCGTATTTATGTCACAATTCCTTACAGCCATGAAGTTTCTGCAGATGCTGTGAAGGCCGAGAAGAAGGAACATGTCATAAGGTATACTGCCTTACCCAGTAGCTGGGTGACGAATGCCATGGGGCGTTAGCGGTAATTCCTTTTTAATAGTCCTCTGCAGAATACCCCAAAAGAAAACCGCACTCCAACAGTCTAAAAACGCATGTTCTATAGTTTCGGGTTTCTTACAAAGTAAACAATGAGTACCCAATGGTAAATAGTTCCCTTTTCTTCCAACCACGTTTGGACAGGCAAGGTATTAGTATGTAGCTTAAGAAGAATGTTTTCACTCCGCTTGGTACCATCATTCGTTTCACACGCTTTAGCACATCTTTACCCTCGTCTTTAGTGTACAATAGACGGTACGATTGTTTCTGAAACATAATGGCTATCAAATCAGCGCTTAACTGCTTACGTGCCACAGTAGCCAAATATTCTGTAGAAAAGTGGTAGTTCAAAAATCTAAAAGCCGCTACTACTTCACCTGGAAACTTACTCGACGCATAACCTCCACCCTCTGTTATCGATACAACAAAGTTAGCCAAGGCATTGCTCAATCGGATTTGAATAACTGTTGTCAAGAAGGGATTTGTAGTGTCACGCAACGGACAAAAAAACTGGTGACCAGTTGCTGTTCGAGTAAGTTCGGTAGCGACAATCCCCCCTGGCCTAACTTACAAAACAAATTGTTTCTACTTGCTTTTTCATGTTGTGACTGCCACACAAACACAGCGAATACCCTGTGAAGTATCTTAAGTTGAATCTGGAATAGCTGAGGACTTGCATGAGATACCAGAGCTTGCTCACCAAGAAGACTCTGCAAACGGCCGCACGAGCGAATACGGAGAGGTGGTGCCCTGCCTATTTGTCAGTTTGAGTTTTCAACTCCTGCACCTTTCCATTCGACAAATCATTGGTGTGCTGATACGTGCATGATGGTACACCAAGATAAATCCCAGGTGTGAGCGTTCACTGTATACTTTCAAAAACATGCGGTGTTGCCAGCCGCCGACCATGCCGCAGCTCAACAGACTTATTCAGGTTAACGTTGCTACCTGTCATGGCACAAAACTCGCGAATATTTGTCATAGCATTTCCAACGCTGTCCTCATCCGAGCACAAAACAGCAATATCATCAGCTTATGCTGGTAAACGCACTTCACACCCTGCATTTCGATGGAGGCGAAATGTTGAAGCCCGTGTGCTGTGCGATGTCAGTGCACATTAAAGAACACCAGGTGGTCGAAATTTCCGGAGCCCTCCACTACGGCGTCTCTCATAATCAGAGCTGGTTTTGGGACGTTAAACCCCACAAAAACAAAAAACTTCATACCCCTCTAAGCATAAGTCAAGCACAGCCGCACTATCAATAATTTTCTTACATAGGGCCTCTAGGTACAACGTGAACAAAAGAGGTGACAAGGGACACCCTTGATGCACAGAGGAGCGCACTTCAATCCTATCTAGCTCATGGTTGATAATGAGATTGGTCGTACAATTGTCGTATGCCATCTTAAGCCCTTTAGTTATTAAAGAGCCAACCCCAACGTACTCAAATACTCTGAACAGGAGCTTATGACACACTCTATCGAATGCCTTTTCTAAGTCAACTTGTACCATCGCCAAATCTGCATCACATGCTTCAAGTATGCTCCGAGCCACATGGATGTTTGCAAATACAGATCACCTCCTTATCCCACATGTCTGATGTGGCACTACCAGATCACTAATAGCTTCTTGTCAGACGCGCAATATGGAAGGAAAAACGTGCCTTGTTTATTTGCAACACCGCTTTACAATTTGCATTTAATTGATGTCCGTTCAAAGCAAAGGTATTTAGCATGCAAAACTTCTCTTAAATTAACATCGCCTCTCTTTCACTACACGCAATGGTACCGCCACCTAGCAACGATGGAGCGAAGTCGTAAATTTTGTCAATAGGCGCGCCGGCGGTTGGCGCTTCACTAGTCTCGACACATCTATCGCCGCGAAGGCTTCGGCGTCCTGCCAGTGCGTTGCTTCAGCCACGGGCGCTACATAATTTGTCTTGCGTGACATCTATGACAGCCAGTTACGTCGCGACGTGCATTAATCCAGGAATGCGAAGTAGGCCGCCGACAAGCAATTGATGCGTGTTTCGCACAGCGAAGTGTACGTTCACAAAATGATCTGCTGACAAACAGTTCGGTTTCGCTTACGAGGTTTCACCGTTTGCGGACGCACCTGGTTTATGGCAGATTTGCGCACGGTGCTGGCGCGGTCAACGCCGCGTCTCCGGAGAAATGTGAGTCGAAAATTATCGCTTGTGTGCAAGTGTCAAAAAGATCGTCCCTATGAATGATCTAGGTGCCGCTGGTGTGCGCATACGGGGGGTTCACATGTCCTGAGTATCCAGACCTTCTCCCGCCCCCTTGATTCCCCAGAGTGCCGCTTATGTGCGAAGACACGTTTCACTTTCGTGTTATAAGGATTCCCACGACAGTGGGATTAACCGCGTTTTTTAGCCGTATTAGCGATGGTCACTGAGTGAACGTTTTTTCGACACATTGGTGTTTCGACCGGGTCAAACCGCCTTTGCACTAGTTTCATGTGGTTACCCGTAAGCGACTTATATAAGGATTTATGTCGCATAAGGACCTGCGCGCAATTGAGAACCATAGGAAAACACTTATGCAATTGCGTGAATGTTCTATTGTAGCTGACGAGTACGCACAATCAACCCCGACGCTTCAGTCATGACAACGAGGCCCTTATTCACTAATAAGAGCGCTGCCGCTAAATTTCTCGCATCACGTATCAAATGAGATAGTTATCAAGCTGTTCCGCATGGTGATACCCTTACCAGCAGATATATATCGTTCCTGCATGCTTCTGTACATCACCGGAACAACAGCGGACTCTACAGGATGCTCGTCATCGCCGCCGTTGTGACGGGAGGTGGCCATCGCGTACAGCTTGGCCACCGGTGACACTGCGGCCCAGGTTGATCCAGGCCGTTCACGTGGGGGTCACGCTTACTGCCCTCCTCCGAAGGGGGAGCCGAAGTGAGGCAGGTAAGAAAGTCTGTCCCGCGACCAACTGCGCAGGGCGCGGTTGATACGCGTCCGACGCGTCCTGGGCTTGGCATGCGGAACCTACTCATCGAAAGACAGTGCTGGGGAAGGAATTGGTAGTGTCCTGAACCCGTCCTGTCCGGAGGGGCCACCATGCGTGTCGGCAGAGAGAGGAGAGAGAGAGGCCACCACCTCCGCTCTGTCGGTCCCGCACAGGGTGGCAACGTTGTGAGCACCACAGGGTGAGGCTGAGTATGCTTGATGCTCCTCCCGTCACTCTTCTCAGGGTGACCAGCTCCTGTAGGTGTTCGCAGCGTCGACGTCTAACTTCGGCCACTCGCGACTGTAGCGCGTGGATTGGGTGCGAGTCTCCCTGTTCCTTGGTACAATGTGCCAGGGAAGAGCCCAGGTTGGCTCAACGCGTGTCACTTTTTAGGGGCGAAGCTCCTTATGCCGTTAGTCTGTCCATTCTCCGTTTGTAGTTGCCACCTCTAGTTCGTGAAGTGCTCACTAGATGGCGTGATGGCGCTGTGGTGCTCGGTTCAATCAGGTGTGTGGGCGTCCGTCCGTCCGTCCGAGTGCAGCGGTGTTGGTTAGCTAGTACGTGAATTGATCAATAGATGGCGCGGAGGCGCTCGCTGCGTGCTCTAGTGTGATAGGAGAGCGCTAGACGGCGATACACAGTGTTTGTCACGTCTTTGATGATCTACTGGGGAAGATTCACGGTTTTTACCGACGAACGTCCGGAGCTTCGCCCACTCATCATCATTCACTCCGTGGATATGCGTGGATTTTTTTGCACTATGTGACCCTTCTTTATTTTGCTGTTTTATTATCTTAGTTTCTGCCCTGCCTCAGTGATTTAGTGGCTATGGCACTCGGCTGCTGATCGGAACGTCGCGGGATCGAATCCCGGCCGCGGCGTTGCATTTCATTGGAGGCGAAATGTTAAGGCCCGTGTGCGAGCGATGTCAGTGCACGTTAAAGAACCACAGGTGGTCGAAATTTCCGGAGACTTCCACTACGGCGTCTCTTATAATCAGAGCTGGTTCTAGGACATAAACTTTACAAATCACAAATTATCTCTATTTCTTTATCTCTAACCCATAGCGTATTATCGATAAGCGGCACTGCGTGCGATGCAGTGTATGGTGTCTCGGAGTTGTGTTCTCTGCTCTCCTATTATTCTTCGTCGTCGCACCCTAGCTGTACGATCACTATTACTCACGATACCGCTATCATTATATTATAACATCACTGCCATATAGCACTATCATTATCATTATGACTACACGTAGTAGTCCGCTGAGGACAGTGACGTGAGTAGTGCGACGAGGGTAGCAGGGGGTCTGCTTATTCCTTCAGCGCGCGATGAAATGATCATTGTGGCGAACTTGCAATAACACCGCTGTAAAGTTCTCATTTTACTGAAAAGGTACGCGACCTAGTGCTAGAAGAATATGAGGTATTGGTGTTCTCTGACATCAAGCGCGATTCGCATTGCCTTTTTTAGGGGCGAAACTCCTTAGTGTCGAGCCTTGTCCCCCCACCGTGATTAGAGCACCCGCTAGAGGCGCTGCGGCAGCAGCGCTCGCTCCCGGCATGGGCTCTCGGTTTGAGTGGAGGCCGCTTGGGGCGCTGCGGTGTCGTTCGCTCCTGGCGCGTGATCTCTCGCTCCTCGTCAGCGACAGTCATGGAGTGCACCTTGTTCTTCGGTTGAGGTGTCCTCACTGAGAGACAGCTACCTTGCACTCTTCACCCTATTTTCTTCATTTCCTTAACTAGAATCTCTTTCTCTCTCTCTCGTTATGGATAAAGACAAGACGGCGCGTGCTCTGGGTTTGAGCGGAGACCGCTAGGGGAGCTGCGGTGCCCCTAGCTTTAAAGCCCCTCTACTTTGTAAAAGTACCGCCATCTGCCCTCCCGTCCACCACCTCCTCTCTTGCTCGTCTCGTTCTTGCTTTTGTTGTTGCTTGCTTTTCCATTTAATAGAGAGGGGGTGGTGGTGTCAAAACCCAACTCTCTCCTGAGAAGTCGCGCCGCCACGGTGGTCTAGTGGCTATGGTACTCGGCAGCTGAACCGCGTGTGACGGGATCGAATCCGGGCCGCGGTGGTTGCATTTCTACGTAGGCGAAATGTTGAGGCCCGTGTACTGTACGATGTCATTCCGTGGTAAAGAACACTAGGTGGTCGAAATTTCCGGCACCCTCCACTACGCCGTCTCTCACAATCATATCGCAGTTTCAGACGTAAAAACCCAGAAATCATCACCATCATCATCATCATCGTCGTCGTCGTCGTCCTCATCACGAGCCTGTCCATGCCTACTACACAGGCAAGGCCTATACCACAGACCCCAAATTATCCAGGCACTTTCTTGCACAGGCACCGCGCATTTAATGGAATAGGAGAGTGAGTTTAGTCGAAGAAAATGCGGCGCATGTGATGTGAGAACGCCAAAATCGTGTTTCCTTGGCGGGGCCGTCATGTGTGCGACGTGGTCCTCAATTAAGAAAACGAAGAAAAAAAATGACGTTTGGGGAGATGAGGATCGAAGTGAGCATGCTGTAGGATACGTTACAGTCGAGGGTTTAGGATTATATAGACTAAAGACCCACACATGCAAGAGTTGAATATATCTTAACCATACCTTCGTACCGGGGTATGGTTAAGCCTAAGAAACACTAGGGTCTTTACCACTAGCGTCTTAAGAATTGCGGATCTACGTATATATTTTCTGGTAAAGGAACACACCTCCTAATATTTACGTACTGATGTTGCTCCTCAGATATGCGTAATATTTGCTTTTTGATCGACAACGTTCACAAGTATGAACGCTACTACCAGTTCAAGATGGCTGTGCGTTAGGAAAGTGCTTAAACTTTGGCCGGGTGGCTGAATTGTGTGACAGACTGACAAACAGAAAGAAATTTCTGCGTTCAAGTATACCAAGAAATACTATAATAATAATAATAATAATAATAATACTGCGGTGCCTGTGCACGGTGGACCCAAAGCTGCCATGTCGCTAAACGGAACGCCTTTCTGCTTGTTGCAGGTTTTGCTTGGCTTCGCTGTCTTTGAATGTGCGCAGCCACTTCATGCGTCTCTCCATGACCCGTGCCAGCTCATCAACGAAGGCCTTTCGTTCCCAACGCTGTCGTCACCCGATGACGCGATTCTTCTGGCCTTTACCTTCAAGCATCACGGCGTGACGTCATCATTTGGCAGCACTATAAAGGAGCACCGGCACGATTTCGTCTTCTGTGGGCACGGTGGACCCAAAGCTGCCATGTCGCTAAACGGAACGCCTTTCTGCTTGTTGCAGGTTAGTTCTCATTCTAGCGCAATAAGTAGTGATTGTCTAGGCTTAGTGGTTCTGCCGTGCCCACGGCGCTGTTTTGTAATGGCGTATGACTGTTTTGTCGTTTGCAAACTACTAATTTGCGGCGATGTCGAGGAAAACCCGGGACCTACCCAGAAGGAGCTGTACGAGCAACTTCTCGAAGGTCAGACAGGTATTCTGAAAGATCTAACGGAAATAAAAACCCAATTCTCTGAGCTGAAAGAACAGATGCTCGACTTTAGGCATATTATCGAAAATGTAGCATCTGAGCGCTCAGCACAGCACGAGAACACTGATCATTTGCAAGCCACATTGAAATCGTTTGAACACGTGATGTCCTTTCAAACTAAAAAGCTAACAGACCTTGAAGACCACAGCAGACGTTCAAATGCAATTATCCACGGAATACGTGAGACCCCAGGAGAATCGGAAGACGAACTAAAGGAAAAGGTCGTGAAGGGTGTTTTTCAAAGCAAACTTGAGGTTAAATGTGATTCTGTGGGGCGTATTCATCGACTTGGCAAGCAGGTGGGGAAGCGACCCGTAATAGTGTACCTGCAGGACTTTACGGAAAAGAAACAGATACTAAAAAATGCAGCGAAACTCAAGGGCTCGAATATCTTCATTAAAAATGACTATTCAAAATCAACGCTAAGGAAACGTAGTCTGCTCTGGAACAGTGCAAAGGCCGAGAAAGAACAAGGCAAAAGAATCAACTTGATACACGATAAACTAAAGATCGATAAGGATATGTACTTTTGGGACGACGTCCAAAACAAGCGGATAAAAATGACCAGCTACAAAAACACCGCCTCCCAACCATCGAAAGCCTGACGTAGTGTGCATGCGCACGACAAACAACTTCGTCTACTAAATTTGAATGCCCGCAGTGTTATGAATAAAACCGAACCCATTGAAATCTTATTGCTGCAATACGATCCTACAATCACTGCAATAACTGAGACGTGGTTACATGAACGAGTAAATGATGACGACATTTTCCCGCCTTCCTACACGGTTTTTCGTAAGGACAGGCAATCAAGGGGAGGTGGTGTGGCTGTTCTGACCAAACACAGATTTGATGCTGTCTTGCTGGAGGATGTGGCAGAACTTGAATGTATGTGCATTAGGGTAACCTTGTGGGGTCACTTATTTATTTTATGCGCATTATATAGACCGCCTGATTCACCTCTTGAATACCTACTAAAATTAAAGGCACACTTGTCTAAATATCAGGACAACAAGGTTCTCTTGGTTGGCGATTTCAATCTTCCGGGGGTTAATTGGGAACGTTTTGAAACCTTTTCGGCCAATGTCAGTCATGCAAATGCACTGTTTGACATCATGCTCGCGCATAATTTGATTCAATTAGTTCATGAACCAACGCACTATCAGGGAACCGCCAAGTCTATTTTAGATTTAGTATTTATTTCTCGTGATTTTAGTACAGCCACTGTTGTAATTGATCAAGGGCTGTCTGATCACTACCTTGTTTCAGTTTCTATCCCTCTCGTGCCCCTTTCGCAAACTGTGAACTCGTCCTTTCATTGTGTGAAAGACTATACTCGTGCCAATGATGCACGCATTACAGACCACTTAGAAACTTGTCTGATAGATTTTGTTGCTACCGATGTTTCCAGTCTGTGGGATCAATTCAAAAGTATATGCTTCTACTGCATCGAAAAGTTTATACCGTCTAAACGTAAAAAAGTGCATAAACATACGCCCTGGATGACGAGAAGCATCATTCACCTCAAGCGTACAGCGAAAAGATTAAAGAAAAGGCATGCTGACCCCAAACTAATATCTGATGCGCTGATCAACCTTGCACATGCTGTACACACCTCGAAGGAATACTACTTCAATACGTCACTCGCAAACTTCATAAAGAATGATCCAAAGAAGTTCTGGAATTATATAAGTGAAAAAAAGAAGCCCATATCACAAGTTTCTGTCTATGGTTCTATGGTATCTGATCAGACCGCCATTGCTCAACACTTCAATGACTATTTTCATAGTGTATTTTCGGCTCCTAGTGCTTCTCCGCCTACTACAAAGGCGGACCATGCTGCAACCGTTAACTTTATTTCTTATTCTGGTGTCATTGCTATGTTGCTGAACTCGAAGACGAAAACCTCCTGCGGACCCGACAATATCCCCAACATATTTCTTCGTCGCTTTGCAGAGTCAGTTGCAAAATACTTGGTCATCATTTTTCGTGTCTCTTTGTTATCAGCGGAACTGCCAGAGGACTGGAGGTCAGCCCGAGTTGTCCCTATATTCAAGAAAGGCGACCGTCTTTTACTGCAAAATTATCGACCTATCTCTTTAACATCGTCATGCTGCAAACTTATTGAACACATAATAGCCCACAAATTAAATGAATTCCTAGAAGAACACTCCATTTTAACGAAACATCAACATGGGTTCCGAAAAGGACTCTCCACTACAACACAACTGATTACCATCGTACACACCTTTGCAGCTTGTCTTGACGCTAACAGTCAAATTGATGTGATATTCTTAGATTACAGTAAGGCTTTTGATACAGTTCCACACGATAAACTAATTATAAAGCTTCGGTTAATTGGCGTACCAGAATTATTTATCTCCTGGATCTCAGCTTATCTAAGCAACCGCATCCAATACGTACAGGTGGGAGAACAACATTCTGACTGCCTTCCGGTGACTTCTGGTGTTCCGCAGGGGAGCGTACTCGGCCCCCTACTGTTCTTGGTCTACATAAATGACATTATGAATGTGATTAGCAACCCGGTACAAATTCGTCTATTCGCCGACGATTGTGTGTTGTTTAGAGAAATAACCTGCATTAGTGACCAATGTGACCTTAATACTAACTTAAGCAATGTGTTGAAGTGGTGCGAACAGTGGGGAATGCTTCTTAATGCAAATAAATGCGTGTATCTCCCCATAACGCGCAAAAAGGTCCCCCTAGACAATACATACATTTTAGTTGATGCTCCCTTACTGAAAGTAGCCTCCTAGAAATATTTAGGTCTAACATTAACGAGTAACTTATCCTGGAACCTGCACATAAATAACATCTGCTCTGCCACCTTCCGGAAATTATGTCTTCTTCGCCACAAGCTCAAGACTGCCCCGCCTTGTGTTAAACTTCTCTCTTACTTGTCCTTGATTAGGCCAAAACTTGAGTATGCTTCAATAGTTTGGGATCCCCACACAAAAGTTAACATCAATAACCTAGAAAGAGTTCAAAGAAAAGCAGTTAGATTTATTTATAGTAAATTTAAGCCCCTCGATTCCCCCACTGCATTACTAAATGCAAACGGCATTGAATTATTACAGAATCGAAGAAAGAAAATGCGACTAGAATTTCTATCGGACATAGTTAATCATAGACTAGCCTTAGACACTGCAGAATACGTTTTCCCCCTGTTAAGCAGACCCACTCGGCATCACCACCCTCATTCTCTCACACCAATTTTCGCAAGAACTGATACTTTTCGGTACTCTTTTTTTCCACAAACAATAGCCGACTGGAATAATCTTACCGAAGCACCTCCCCAACGCCCTTGACCTGTACACCTTTCCATTTGTGTAAATACTGTTGTTCTTTCTTAACGCCTTCTTATTTGTATCATGACCAAGTTCTTCAATTGTTCTTACTATAGTTGTCTACATACGAATTGTGTAAAATGTGTTTCAACTTTGATTCATTCTGTTATTTATCTCTGTATCATATGTATATTCCCTGCTCATATGTACATTCCCTGCTTGGACTTCTTGTCTGCAGTATTTTATAAATAAATAAATAAATAAATAAAAACGGCGGTTAGATCCCGGCCGCGGCGGTCGCATTTTCGATGGAAGCGACAATGCCGGGGGCCAGTGTATTGTGCGTTGACAGTGCACGTTAAAAAATCATAGGCGGCCAACATTTCCGGAGCCCTCTACCACGACCTTCCTCTGCTTTCTACCTCTTTCAGTCCTTTTCCCCTACCCTCACGGACGCTCAGCCGTGCTACAGGCGTGGGCTGCTGAAATTGGCGTCCTTTCCTTCACCGAACCACACGTGCCAGAAAACATGCCAGCAGCGCCGCAGAAGAATGCATTTTCGGCTGCGCAGCTACAAACCTTGGGGGGTTATCTTCGAAACGTTAACACGAGTGTGACCATTTCTTTTTTATTTCCTCGTTCACAGCGCTGCGCTGGTCATATCCTACCCGAAGATGCCTGCTACATGCTAGCTGCTAATTCTTACATAAAGTATTTATGAGTGGATGACACTTCGGAAACTTCCCGCACCAAAACTGACTGGTCTATTGAAACAGGTTAAAAAAAGAACTAACGATGTGACCTATGGAAACGTTTAGACCACGATTTCGATTTACAGATCAGTAGCATTTCGTGGTGGCAGAAAACGGTCTAGTGTTGAAATAATAATGAGTGAACGAAACAGAATTATGTCCGGTTCGTTCTATGCACATACGAGAAACCCACGAACTTTCGCACCAGTGACAACCGAAAAGCACGGTGACCTTATCCAAACCAGTTCTTTCCTGCAGAAGCGTCCGCTTTCGCAGCTGTTTAGTGTGCGGTGAACCCACGTACCCGAGCCAACGGGAGGGGATAGAACCCCTGCCACGCGTAGCCATGCGTGACTTGGCCGTGTCCGTGGAAGCAAGGATCCTGGGGGTTGAGCCTATGCCGGGCATTGCATGTCTGAGAATCCTCCGGCTGTGGCAGCACGCCTCTTTGCCCTGTGCTTCCTGTAAATGACACCCTCGGACTGACCCGCCAGGGGGAACTGGCTTGTCGCCTTTTCCCGTCTCCTGATCTCGCGAGACCTCCGCCTTTCCCTCCTACTTTCCATCTTTCCGGCCTTCTACTTCCTGCCATTTAGTTCCATTCGCTCCTGGCGGCAAGGATTGACGGTACCCTATCTTGGATATCGCGTATTTGGTTATAGCGGGGTTGCAGACCAAGGGTTCTTGCGAAGCTTGCAGGCGGTGGGTTCATTCAACCTGGAGAGACTATCGGTAGAACTGCGGATAAGTGTAGCTATCCCCTGAATTATTGCGAGGGGTGCATAAAAGACACAATGGGCCCTGTATCTCTAGGTAGCAGGGAACAGTCCTACACGGTCCACTCTGATTCCAGCAGCAAGGTAGAATCTTGGCAGAACGCATGTACCAGTACCTGTCTCGGGTCAAAGGCTGTAGTCACCGCCGCATGCAAGGCTACCTCACGTTACATAACTCCAATTTTTGTGGGTAGATAAAATAACAATGTTCCTTTGTCAGTGCTTATTTATTTATTTATTTATTTATTTGTTCATGATACGTCACAGAGCCCGTTTTTGAGTAAGGGGGTCAAGTACAAAGTAAATAATACAACTAACATCAATAAATTGAGAGAAAATGATTAAAAAAATACAGGGAAATGAACAAATGGACAAGAACGAAAAAAATTCACATTGTAGTTATTTATGAATGCCTATACAAAGCAAAACAAACAGCAAAAATACATTGCACACTATTTTAAATCGTAGCTATTCCTTGCTTAATTAAAACAGAAGCCCAAGTACACTCACAATAGAAAAAAATGCGTGATGACTTCGCGGGAAAGAAGAATGATAATGACATGATGCTCTTTCAGAAAACGCTCTCACAGTTGATTTCGGAATGACTGATGGTTTGAGATGGATGCAATATTGTCGGGAAGATCAATCCATAAAAAATGGCGCGGGGCAGTGCTGATGAATATTTCTTTCCAATTAAAATATCGTGGAATTTTCGGGCTGCATCGAAATTTTTTCCCTTACTATTCGAAAACTATACGCACAGTATACTATTCGTATTCGATTGGGTTTCTTCACTATTCTATTCGTGTTCGATTCCGTTCTAAGAATCGCTGTTGTCACACGCCTACTCGAGAGTGTTGTCGCGCACAACACGAGTAGTGATACAAACTGCCTATTAAAATTTCGTAAGAGCGTCGTCTAGATTAGGGAGCCATCGTACATAAGTCTGCGAGACCAATCGCCTTGCAGATCCTGGACCCAGTGCACCATATAGGCCTCCACCTTTCTGCGGGAGTGCTCAGGACAACCCCATAGAAAGCCTCTGTGTCGAAGGGAGTGAGTGGTCTCTTTATTTGTAGAGATCATACCTATCGTGTTTCCTGAAAATGGCGGCAAACAACCGACGTCGGACCTACTCAATTGACCATTTGCAAATATCTGTAAGTTGTCTTCCCTGCAAGTATGCTTTCCAACCAAACACTCTCGTCCACAGGCTGCTTTCCTGCACTGAGCGCGTTCGCACCATTGTTTGTGCACACACATTTGCTTATTACGGCTAATCATGACGCAAATGACAAGGACTTCATCCTAGTTTTGTCGACACCAAGTATTGATGTTTCCCGTACACTCATACTCTGGCATCTGAATCAATTTTCGTGTATACCAGGTGAACGGGGCGGTCATAGAAACTTGCATGTCTTTCTTCTTGTGTTATTTTCACTTCTGCGCTGTCATGAATTCAGAACACGGCATAACATCAGAGTGCTTAAATCGTGCGTCCGAGAACTGCAATAAGAAAGCAACGATTCTTTTATCTTTTACACGCATAGCCATTAGGCGGCAGCGTTTAGTGAAAGCCCATACATTGAATAGATTTCAGCACCTTAGTTATGCATTTCGATAAATTTCATTTTCGAATCATAGATTATCGTAACATGTCCGCACCTCAAAACAACTGTGAATAAAAAGAAGCAGTGTTCACGCCAAGGATATGTGACCACAGGTGCTTTTTCAAAGAGCATTACTCCCTAAAGCAATACTTTTCTAACACGATGACACCGTAGGTTTATAAATATTTGTCGCTTTCTTTAAAGTGTTACTCTGTTGCACATTTCGAATAGACGGCATATCCGCATCGGCCTTTTTTGCATATTCCGTGGTAGCAAGGGTTTCCACGCCCAAGATCTCTCCTATTTGGTGTCACCTGTAAAAGAAAAAAAAATGTTAGCACCAGAAAAAATATGTACGACAAAACAGACCTTTTTCAGCGCGATTTTCTTAGAGTAGTGGAAGGGTTTCATTTATGTAACTATGCTTAAGGTAGAGGAGCCAATCAAACATGTCAGTGTTGCGTATTATAACTGCATATTAAAAGCGTGTCGAACGGGTGACATAGCTTGGCTGGCGTCAGTAAATGCATGGGTAAAAAACCTAAGAGTTAGAATGACGACACACTGCTTTATCGTAAAGGCTGTATCGGACGCTGGTTCGTGGAAGCTTAATTATTTCGCATTTCTTGTACCACAGAAAAAAGATCAGAGTTGTTGCAAGTACCATATGCTCAACTGAAATATGTCATAAGTCAACAACTCTTGACCAGTGAGCAAGGCAATAAATCCTGAAATCAACCGTATAAGAGGTGGTTAAGTATTTCAAAGTGGAATAACGCCGGCGTACCTGACGTACTACTACATATTTTCTCAACGCAAGCTGTGACATGTCGTTCACTATAGACTTGAGCAAAAAGCATTAAAGTGTCCATTGCTTCGATGGCGAAACCTCGCTCGCATTCTGCCATGGCATGGATCGTGTTTGTTATGCTGGCATTGTCATTATGTTAATTAGTCCCTTGTAGGGACACTATAGCGCAAACCTTGATAGTGCAATTTAGCTCAGTATTTTGCCGAGCCAAGTGCGAATTAAAGTGGGAATTTATTTATTTTTTATTAATAAGTAACTATTATTATATAAATTAAAAGAAAGAACTGGACCTGGGCAGGACATGTCATGAGGAGGAGAGAGCAGATGGACAGTAAGAGCGACGGAATGGATACCAAGAGAAGGAAAACGCAACAGAGGCAGGCAGAAGGTTAGATGGAGCGATGAAATTAAAAAGTTTGCGGGCATAAAGTGGAACCAACTCCCTCAGGATAGGGTGGATTGGAAATTGTTGGGAGACGCCTTCGTCCTGCAGTGAACCTAAACAGGCTGATGATGATGATGATGATCTTACAGGGACCTCGAGGGACATTTTGTAAGGGTGGAATACAGCGTGTACAAATAAACATAAATATACATAGCAGTGAAATATGGATTGAAAAGCAATACGCGTTGTCCTTGCGTAGGCGGTTTAGATGCCGCTGAATAAGCCTAGGGATATTCCCCAGCACAAAACCCCTCTGATGAGGGTAGTCGTCAACGGAACAAAAAATATTTTTAGCATCGCGCTTTGCAGCGGCAATGTCATCGCGGAGGGGAGGCCTTTTGTTTTTTTTTTTCGCGCAGTGGTAGCCTCATTCCTCACTTCTGCCTTCTGACGTACGAACAGAACAGTTTTCGTCAACGACACAGATAGCCTCTTCCTCGTAGGAGAGAACAGGCAAGCCACTAGCAATCGTCCCTACTTATCAATGGTCAAGAAGAGCTATGCGCTATCGTGTAAAATTATACTTGTTTTATCATATTCAACGGGGTAATTTTAGTGTCACATTTCGTAGTCATGTAGCGTCACGCACACTCGAAATGGTCGTTTTCACTTTCTACAGGTCGTACTTCTTGAGGTACTTTTTCAGCCAAAGAGAGGAAGACCTTCATAGTTAATTCAGTGCGAAGAAAACTGTACACCAGAAGATCAGAGAGAGAGAGAGAGAGTAGTAAACATTTATTTAAAACAGCATGAGGGATCTTCTGTCAGGTTGCGGACTCGAAGTCTCAGCGGGATCCCACCTGGGGCCGTACCACCTCTCACTTTGGGCCTGACGTGGGTGGAACGTCGCAGGACGTTCCCGTCCACAGGCACCGCACAGGCACCGCGCTGCTCGCGTAGAACTCCCGCGCCGTGTAGATGGCCTGGCAAGCCATGTTGCTTGCGGAGGGCGCTACAGAGGTGTATTTTGTCTTCTTCTTTGTCCGCGTCCTCGAAGAGGAGGAGGAAGAGGAAAGGAGGAAAGACAGGGATGTCCTCGAAGAGCATTCCCATCAGGTGTAACGCAATACCAGCTAGCCCAACTGAGTGCCTTGACAAACTTCAGAGGCGCCCTGTGTGTGTGGTCAGGGAAGGTGGCGGTCCGCGTGTTCCCGATCAGCTTATTTCCACCGAGTCCGGTCTGCTGCTGCAGAGTGCAACCGTTAAGTCGGAAAGGCAGGTCAAGCGCGCCGTGGGCGGTGCAGCAAGGAAAATGATGTAGACATCTCCTACATCGGGTGTGCTTCGCAGAAAGGACCCACCGAGCGGCCCTCGTTTGTATAATGCTGGCACTTTGGCGGGTCTGATGTGCCGCTGTGAAATGGAATGTCCCATCGATAAATCCAGCGTGCGTGGCGTCGGCCTGCAGCCTTGAAATGACCGCGTGGGAATGTGAGAGCAGACGACAGTTGTTTTCGGCACAGGAGCAGTTCAGTGATTTGTGCCCTACCAATGTTCCCATTCTGAGTGGCAGCATTTGGTCTTGAGATGGGCGCATCGCGGCCATCACCCATTTCTTTGTTGGTTTTAACAACGCGTAGCTGTTTAACCTCGGCAAAAGTCCGTTTCGCGTCCATGTGAAATTAACATCATCATGATGTCAATGTGCGTGCGCTTCTACGAAATGCACGGAATTTGTGCCCCTACTTCTTTATTCTCTTCGCGCTTATGCCCTCAGCCCATTAGAACATAAAAGCGAAGGAGCTTCACAGCATAGCATAGCCTCGTAAGTACAGCAAGGAGGTGGGAAAGGAGCAGGAGAGAGAGTGAAGCATAGCGTCGGCTGGTACAGTATAGTATAAAAAGGGGTGGGAAAGGGAGTTGACATAGAGGAGGATTTATGTGGGAGTGAGGAGTAGAGGAGAGGGCGAAGGATGGAATAGTGTACAGTGTAGTACAGCAAGGTGAGGGGGATGTTTAATGATGTGCAGAGAGGATAAGCAATAGCGTAGTCTTGTACAGTGTAGTGTAGCGAGGAGTGGGAAAGAAATGGCAGTTTGAAGAGGGAAGAGGGCAGGGCATAGCACAGTCTTGTACAGTATAGTGTAGACAGTAGAAATGAGTGCGAAGGGGAAGGGAAGGTGAGGAGGAGAACGCCACTAGCAACGATGTATCCTTAGCCCCCGCATCATTAGTGCGTAGCCACCAATATCTCCTTATTTTTATATATTAGCCGGCGCGTAAATGCCAAGGAAGTCTAGGCTGTAATCGCAAACCCGATCCGAAAGAAGGCTGCGCGGCGATGTGATATAACGACAGTTTGGTCCGTAGCCACTTGGTGGCAAATATGTGGGGCTTGCGTTTGTCACACGTGTAAGCAGTTGTCTGGGCACTAAGTGAAAGTAAAAGGGTAAGGCACTGTTTACTTCTGTGTGTGTCAGCACTGTTCTACTGCAAATGTGCATTTGCCCGTGTAACTATTTCCTGATAATACATCCAAGTTATCGTTTACCTCCAACCTTTCTCCCGCTTCATCGACGCCAAATAACGTCGAGACATGTGTGGTCGACATCAAGGTGCTAATTCCGTGGTCGAGATCAAGGTGTGAAAAGAACTTTACATCGCCGTTGCATCACAACAAACTTAACTATTCACTCATCTTGGAAGGCTTAGGATAGCAGTTCTTTAAGGCCTACTTGTAAAAAAAGCACTGCCCTGATAGCAGTAGAGTATCAGGCTCTACCGGCACAGTGGTTGTGCTTACTGTATGGTGTTCAGCTACAGTTGTCGTTCCTTAGACAATAGTGCACATAAGCGATGATTAGATTGTTCGCACGGCGAGTGTATTTTGGCAATGTTTATATAATGCAATGTTATCATAAAGGCCGGGAATTCTTCTTCGGCACAGTGTTCAAACCGACTATGATCTGGTTCAGGATTCGTAACGGCAACTAACTGCACGACGACCGCATTGATGAGCGAATTCGTGCTATCTTACCAAACATGGTTTTCCATCTTCCGCTGGGGTTCCGTCACGTTTCCAACAGTCTTCAGAGTAGTAACCAAACTGCAGACAATTATAAAACAGAGCAGTATAAGCTGCGCTTTAAAAGTTATGGTGTCTTCGCGTTCTTCACTAAGAGGCAGTGGTATTTAATGCGGCCTCCCAAAAGTTCAAATCATATACACTATACATGCCTTTGCTATTCACGAGAGTTCGCATGCTCTCGTGGGGCGAAGCTATGAACAAACGCATAGCTTTCCGAGAGGCTGTGCACCGGACAATTTGATGTCGTTGTTGTTTTCCTCAACTCTGGCACATACCCACCCTGGAGGATTGGCAAAGATGTGAGAAGTATGAAGAGTTAAGTCAGAAGTACTATGAAAGACCAATCAGAATCGAATGATCAGGATGAAATTGACAGTGAAGATTACGAATTTATTAACAGAACCAGCCAGAATCAATAACGTATTTTGCAACTGTAGAGCATACAATTTGACGCACACTGCCTTTGTCTACTTCTTGTGTTTGCACGTGCAGCACTGGCAGTACGTGAACTCGGCAGCCGCAGTTTTGCCGATGTAGTAGTGGGCTGAGGGCATGAGCTCAAGAGAAAAAAGGAGCCGCACATTGGGCATTTCATAGAAGTGCGCGCGCACTCTTGGAGACCACAGCTAGCGATGATGATAGAGTTTGGCCACGCCGTTTGTATGGTTCGAATAACACCTCAGCCGCTCAAAAAGCCACGTTGTTTTGCTGAGCAGCAGGCAACACAGACTCATAGCACCGGTGAGGTCATCGAGTGCAGTTGCCAGAATATGACGACACCTGCAACGCCGCTGTTGGCTTGTAATTGTTCAGCGACTGTCGTTCAGCTTACCGTTGTCGATGGGCAGACCTAGCGTCAGAAAGCGTAACCCGGAAAGCAAGCATTAACAGGACGGGCGCTCACTTTCAAGTGTTTATTTCATTGAAGCAGTAGGCCTAGAAAGGCAATTTCGGGAACTCATGCCCAGCGATCACCTCTCCCGGTACGAAGAGGCTCTGGCAGCATTGTGGCATTGTCAATAGATCCAGGGCTAGATATACATCCTGAGTGAGTGGGAGAACTTTATTAAGTATCCGGCAAATAAATTACCTTATTCTAAGCCGCCACCGGGGGCAGAGGAGAGACGCTGTTTCTCGATGCCTTCTCGAGCATATATAAAAGGTACCTTCTCGGTACCTTCTCTGCCTAAATACCAAGCTTCGGTCACAGTGCACCTGGAATGGTCCATTCTTGCATTACTCAATAACATTACTCAATAAGTGCTAGGCGCTTGTGACACTGTGACAGGAGGGCTGGCTTAATTGGCCTCTGAATTGTCCTAACGCATGCCCTGCGTTACGTGATATTCTGTGAGCATTGCAGCTAGCTTGGAATATATGAGCGTTTGCTACGAGGGACACGACACATGTTTTCGCAAACGAGAGGGCATGTTCTCGCTCCATAACTTCGCATGTCATATACGGAGCGTTGAACATGCTTGCACGCAGAATCTTCTCGGTCGTAACAGGAAACCTTTCGGTCTCCAGCGCGAATAGGTGAGCCCTCTCCAATGGTATCGTGTCGCACACGACAGCGCTCGTATTCTTTAAAACTTACTCGAAGCTCGCAGTTGTTGCCACTGTGCGGACCACAAGATTAACGCGAATAGCAACGTATTGAACATCCTGAAATGGGATGTACGCGATTTGGCAGCAGTCCTCAAGGACTGCTATGCGTCATCAAGCAGCAGGTGCTTACGAGTCGTAATCATCGCATTGTTCTACTGCCGTTAGTCTTTCGTTATAACGCCGCTGCTTTGGTGGCTCTGATGACCCTTTTTTGCCACTTCAGCTGGCCATCTAGGTAATACTGGTTGGTTCTCACATTAATGAAATTAAGAACGCGTCGCTGCCTTTCAGCAAGGGCTATTATTTCATTTGCCAGTAAACGACATTTGCGGTGCCGGAGAGTATGCCGATGGAGTGCTTCAGACTAGCGACGAACAAGCAATTTTAAGAGAAGAGCTCTAGGCTTACACAAGTATACAGCGTTTGCCCGGAATCACGAAGCAACTAACGTGTGTCAGTCGCTTAATTGTGGAGCAGGAGCGCGAGGCTTACTTCTTGTTAATATTGATATTGCTTAACTTCATGCTGTCCCACGACGGTTGCTATACCCTCAGCCCAGGTCGGCCCTTGTGGTCAGCTATTGGACCCTTTAGGCTGATTTTAGTCTATAAACATGATGCGTAAGTTATCAAAGACTTGCGCATAATCATTGTTTGTCGCGTGTTTTTTTTTTCTTTTCGCTATTATTTCTAGCACATCCGTGGACGCTGCCTCACGGGAAAAAATTGAGTGGTTCATATCCCACACTTGTGACACCGAGGAGGCTCCGAAAAGTTGTTTTGGAAAGCATTTCCGACACAACTGAGTCAACTAGCGGTGCAAATCTACGGTTCGCCAATTCTTCAACGTTGTTGCAATTTGAAGTGCGTAGACATTTACGATAGCGGCATCTTTGCCGTACATAACAAAATAGCTACGGACGTTTGCTTCAATTACTCTTTTTGGCACGACAGGTAAAATAGCGGTCAGCAAAAAATCTGTGCTGCCGACATGAATGCAAAGCTATACGCAAGGAACCAACGCCCCCAGATGCATTGCTACATACCGGTGCTTCAACTTCTATTTCACTCTTGGAAGTTTTAGCCACACTCCCGTGTAGTTATTCGAAATGATTTTTCTTTCTTTCTTCTCGTTTTTTTTTAACTGTGAAAGCACCACATACCCAAGGCAGACGAAGTCCCACTTTTGTTTCTTTATGCGGAGGTGGTTGCTGGGGCTTTCCAGAGCTTCCTTCTTCAGGCTTACTCTCTTCTTTAGGATCTTCTGCTAGAGACAAGAGGTTTAGATGGAAAGTCCAATGTATACCGCTTACATCATGGTGCACATCATTAAAGAAATATTTAGCAGAAAAAGCTTTTTTCTACATCAGGTGCGAACGTACGGGAGAAAGAGAGAGAAAGAGAGAGAGGTATTGTGTGTGTGTTTTTCGACGGCCCACGTATTAGCCATTAGTAACTATTGCGCTTGCCTTATTTGTGCATCCTATATTGTACATGCGTTATTCGAGGGCTGGATGGCGAACTATGCTCGAGTGAGCGGGTGCAACCACTGGGATGACATTCAGAAATTTCGCCACATCGCCTTCCATCTGCTAGATGTTGCGGAGACTTGGTCCATCAACCAAGAGAGCGCCTTACCGGATCGGACCACTTTCCAACGACAAGTCCGGCAGATTTTCGGTACAACAAACATCCATTCTGGAGTTCCAAAAAGAAAGCTCGATACATGTACGCAGGAACCAGGACAGGCTTACACTTGTACATTGCAGAGGCCATTTCCCTTGGCCACCGCATCGATGCGGCAAGCGAGCCATATCATGTTCGACAAATATTAAAGGGGATCGGACCTGTTGCATTCAACGCAATGGTGGTCAACCCTCCCCCACCCGCCTCCACCCTTGAATCCGTGGACGACATCATCGCGACATTCCAACATCTGCAAATGTGGAACTGTACACATGTGGAACTGCGAACTTACGTGTCGTTGCTGGTTCTTCCGGCTTTACGGTCGTTGTCGTTGTCGTGGTCGTTATCGGTAATAATTCGGGATCAGGGGGCGCGCCGCAAAGGTGTGGGTTAAACGTTACTTGCTTCACAGCTGGGCACCATAGTTTTGCGCAAGGGTACGGGTCATCTGCGAAAGGTTACCAGTGTACACTGATAAACGTGAACCAGTGTTGTGAACGGTCCGTCGAAACGTGAGCTACCCCCCCCCCCCCCCCCCAAGAAAAAAACAAACAAACAAACAACTAACTGAGACTGTATACTGAAAAAAATATACCGAAAGCCCCAACGAAACCAAGCCAACTTCGTTATGATAGTAACTTGAATACAGTGCCCACTGTGGTGAATCAATGCCTTACGCTACGGGTATTGTGCTAATGGCCGGCTAAAACTTCCTTTACGTTGTTAAAATTGGGCGCGCTGCACCGTACCTTAGGAGAAGTTACTGAGAAAGAAGGACATTCTTTTGCAAGATCATAAGGGGTGATCAGGTGCCGTTTCATTCCACACAGTGCAATACAAGATTTACTCATAACATTCTACGGAAGGAAGAACTGTTTTTCACACGTTCGCGGAGAAGGAACAAGGAATGTATAGTCGCCGCTGTACATGAAGGCAGGATATGTTTGGCGTGATAACTATGCCTATACAAACACTTAAACAGTCATGCGCTGCTTGGATTCTTTTCTCATAAATTGATCGTGCCTGATGCACAGCGCAGATTCTGTTCGAGAAAATTTTTATCTGTAATTCGACTTAGGAAACTTCAAACGCTTCCTGCTAGTTCTGTGCAGCGAACGATATTTTTATGTGTGTCCATCTTGTCGTACTCGTACTGTACGATGCAGCAGTGATTTTTAGAAAATTGTGCCTGTAAATCCCCACCACTCTATCACATGAAGAGCAAAAGAAACAACAACCAACAAAGAAAAACAAAGACGTTGCTGCTTCCCGGGCGGGAACCTTGTTCAGAGATTGTGAGTGAGTCTCCAGGCAGAGGAGCCGAAACGTCTTTTGCTTTTTCTTTGTTGGCCGGTGTTTTACTCATCATCATTACGCTTCCCGTCCAGGCGGGCTCCCGTCGAAACCTCAACTGGTTCCTCAGATGTAGATTCACCAAAGTAAGCAAGAAAATGCTGACCTGACTGCGTAGGTGTAGACATGCGTCTAGCTCACTTCTGGCTCCTCCTATACTTGCAGGATAAGACATCGCTGACTTACAAATAGTTATTTCGAAAGACTCTCTGCATGCCTCGCAACTGGCCATTGCCATTCTAAGCGAGGAAATGAGCAATGACCTTATCATGTAAGATCTTGTGAACTGCTAAGCGTCTGGTAAACGAATACGACATGGTAATGAACAAAGCGCCTACATAACATCAACCTCCTTTGCCATTACAGTAATTTAACTTTAATAAAATGCCCACTGCGGTAGGCCTTTTTTTCCAGGATTTATTGAATACGGTAAGAGAGGTTGTATTTTCCCATAGTGCATGTAATTTGACCCAAATTAATCGGAGCCCGTGTTCACAAAAACAACTTACGATAAAACTACCCGTAAGAGAAAATTTGAGCCAATCAGGATGCGGGACATATGAGTAGAGAAGCCGACTTGCCGATGGCAAAAGGCACTTACAAAGGAGGAGTTTTGTGAATTCGGCCCCGGATATTTATGGTGCCTTCCTTTCTATGGCGTCACCGCTGCCGTTCTGTCACTGCATGTAAGGTCAGGGCTTCGGAGCGCTTTACAATGATACGCGTTGTGCATATTTTGTATATGTATTCCTTTGGAAGATACAAATGAGAGCAGAAAAATAATGACGCTAATGAAGCGGAAAAAAGGGGATGTAGTTTTTGTCAGCTTTGGCGCACAATAATAAATACAGTATTTTCACGACGAAATGCAAGCGTCTTATTTTTGTAGTGCCTATGAGCAATGTCGTGCAACATGTTAAAAATATTCATTACAAACGGAACATCTTTGATATGGAGATAACAATAGCTTGAGTACGCATGCATAAATGCGTGCAACAGTTTAAAGAAACATTGAAGAGTCGTATTGGCGAGTGTTACCTTTGATTACCAATACTGTATCACTGTCCTCGGAAGTGTGCTTTTAAGCGATTTCTCTTTTAGTTGCACGCAGCGTACGTTTAAAATTCCGCTTACCTGGGTCGGGTGTACTAAGATCGACATAATGGTTGAACTCGGGCTCTCTAACCTCCGGGCACCACATCACTAGGCAACCCTTTCCACAAACTGCAAGAAAGAACATTTGTGTAGCTTAAGTACATCTGACAAACGACAGAGGTAAATACACAAGAATACTTCACATTTTCTGGTGTGTTATAGAAAGTTCGTTCTGCTGTAGCCTTTTGAACAGAGGCCATCTCGCTGGCAACACCAATCTTTACATAACGCAGCCTCTTTCTCCAAATAGCTTGCTGCTGCACGGGGGGCCTATACCGTGAAACGGAATACGGAATACTATTCTGTGTTACTCCTCCCTGATTGATCAGTTCTGCTTGTCAAGGCAGAATTGACCAATCCCTGACCAATTTCAAGTCTCTGATTGGTCAGTCCTGCCTTGACAAGCAGAACTGACCAATCGGTGAGGGCAAAGACGGAATAGTATCCCGTATTCTGTTTTACGGTGTAGGGCCGCAGCTTCATCTATCCTGAAGCCGACAGCCTTAATGGTGTTTTACAGCACAGGGTGCTGTGGCTTCTTTACAAGCGCCAAAATTAGTGGCGAAGGTGCCCACCGCCACCGCCGCTGGCGTCTCTAACCTGCTACCGATTTCTATGAAAAATCTCCACGCCTGTGCTTATTTCAGCACCCAGCTCAATAGGAGCGGCGCGGCTGCACTACCGTCTGAATCTCACTGCTTGGTAGGGCACCTTCATTTTTCAGACGAAACTCTGATATGGGAGGAGAGGTAGTGGCGTCCACTCATGACTCACGATGGCTGGTCCCCTTGTGTGCTCAGGCACGCCTCCGATTTTGTACATGTGAGGTTTCAGAACATTGTATCTTGTCAGCCACCGGTCGCAGTTTGATCAACGAGGACTACGAAAAAGATGACGACGAAGAAGGAGAGGTAAGCGACGACAATCATGTAGAAGAGCAAGCGGATGACGACAAAGAGGGAAGAGGAGGACAGGTGGGGGAGAGGCGGGAATCCAGCAATTCTGAAAAAGAAGAATGAGGGCACCTGCCATAAAGTTCAGCCGAGCGGGGAATCCATAAACCTGTTTCCACGCTCGCCCGCTTGCTACCGCAGCCGAAGGATCGAGCTACGAAGAAGCAACACCCGGGTGTTGTGTACAAAGTGTCGTGTTCGGAATGTCCAGCCAGCTACATAGGCGAGATCAAGCGTTTCCCAGAAAGAATACGCGAATATAAGAACGACGTCAGGAAGATGGAAGTGCAACGTAGAGCTTTGGCAGAGCACTGCGAGAAGCACGACCATAAAATTGACTTCGACGGCGCTTCTGTTATTGAAACAGAGAGGAATTTCGGAAAGAGGCTCTTGCTCGAGTCCTGGCACATTCAACACACACCTGCCAACGTGAACCACTCGCTGGGAACAATGCCTTCGGTATACGTTCATGGTCTCCGAAACGTGAGGGAAAGGGAAAGCAGGAGCCGTGGTGAGAGTACAAGACGTGGCGACACTTCCGTGACCAACACAGTCACCCCCTGAAGAAGGAACCGAGTCGGTCTCGAAACGTCGGGCTATCTTTAAAGTGTGGCTGGAGCAGTGTCAACCCCCTAAATGTGTGCTCTACTTGGGGATTCCATGCACTTTGCCCTCCACCAAAGAGTCTTTGGTGGCGGGCAAAGTCCCCGCGATGAGCGTCACGTACGGGTACTGCTACCAGCCCAAACCGGATCACCTGGCCAGCGCTCAACCCCGTGGAAGAATGCTTTATCGCTCCTCGCCTACCCTTTATAAGCGTCAGGTGTTTGACTAACGGCAGCGGTCAATACGGCATCAAGGGCCAAGTAGTCAACGTACCCAACAGCGTGAAGTGCCTGCCGTGAAACATTCCCGACGACGCGGCCTTCGACGTGCACCTCAAGCGGCGGCTCGTTAAGAAACCTTCCTACAAGAAAGGACTCGTCAAGAAACGCCACGTGCACGCGTGGCTAAAGCATCTGTCTAGAACGTTCTCCGCTTTACAAATATCTCAAGATCAAGATTGATTGGAATCGCCTCGTGCAGTTCGAAGAAAACGGCGACGATGTAAAGTGCGACGAGATCGAGCCGGCGCCGGAGGTGACGGACCTTGAAGACCCTTTGCAAGCAGTCATCGCTCTCAAAGTCATGACTCATACCATGGTGTTTGACGACGATGGCGCTACCGGCGGCTCTGCTGCTGCTGACGAAGAACGAGGGTAATGGCAGGCACTGACAGTCTCCACTTGGCACCCGGCGAAGGTCAAACGCACATCTCGCTGCTCTTTGACGAGTACGCCGAAGAGCTCTCGTTCCCGCAGGTGTACTTGGGTGTACCTCGTCAAATCATCGGACCTCGACCGGTGTAATAATGAAACCTTGTGTATATACTGTATCAATATGTAAATAATAAAACGTTGTGTATATGCTGTATATATAATAACACCACACCCCCGTGTTTCTGTGTCACGTCTTTGTATGATGATCGAGTGGGCAAAATCTACGGAGAATTCACGGTTTACCGAACTACCTCCGGAGCTTCGCCCACTCATCATCATTCACTTAGTAGATATGGCGGAAATCTTTTTTTCGTGCCATAATCTATGAGGCTTTATTTTTTGTTTCGGAATTAGTTATCTTGTTGGTCAAAAAGAAAAAAAAAACATCGTTGAAGTGTTCGATGTATTCAACGCCATGATGAGTTGAAGGCTACGGGGAGAAATCTTTACAGGACATGTAATAAGCTGTAATTTCCTAATACACAGAGTCTGCGCACTGTCAGCTCAGTGCATTATAGCTGGTACTGAATAATGGTAATGTCTGCGCCAAAATGCTGCGGTTTTTCCGATGCTGGCGTGACGATGTCTTTAAGAAATGCCACCTTTCGCGCTCGCTGTTCTAGTGCCCTATACTAAAAACATTTCATCAAGTTTAGCGGTTTTCTCTCCAGGTAGCTGATTTTATGCACTATGCGGTAATGAGGCTTCAATAAAATTTTGGCAGGCATCCCACAGTTGTGCAGACATTCCACGTTGAGCGTCTCGCTTACGCCTTCCTTCCCGTCGCCCTTATTCGCAAGTGAACTGCGCCTCGGGCGTTCTCACTACGATACACTTCTCCTGAACAATTCTAAGAGACGACCGTTGTCTCGATTGGTACAGAGGCGCCCATTCCCACCTTTCCCGCTACAGCCCGCAGTGTTGACGCTACTCCTTGAGCGCTCTCACAACGCGCACTCGCGGTATACACTTCCCGCACAGGCGCGTAGAATCAGCATCTATTACGCTTATTTCCTACGGCAACGGTCCTTCTCACACCGCCTTGCTGCTTAAACTGTGATTTCTCGTTTTTCGGCGCACACGTTGATTGATTGATTGATTGATTGATTGATTGATTTGCGGGGTTTGCGGGGAATTTGCGAGCTATGATTATGGTAGACGCCGTAGTGCAGGTCTCTGGAAATTTCGACCACCTGGTGTTCTTTAGCGTGCACTGACATCGCACAGTATACTGCGCCTCAACATTTCGACTCTATCGAAATACAGCCGCCGCGGCCGGGATTCGATCCCGCGACCCCCGATCAGCAGCCGAGTACCGCAGCCACTAGACCACTATGGCGGCGCGTTCGGCGCATACATGTCGCACCAACGTGAGACATTAGTGCCTACACTGAACACGATGACGCTGGTAGCGTCTCACTTATTCTCTTGCGACACTATAGCGATGGCGCCTGGGGCCACTAAACTGACCCTTATTCCGCCTACGCGCGCGCCTAATAAACAAGGCAGCACGCCATTACTCGATCTGCTGCAACTCTCTGCGTTTACGGAACCTAAGAAGCTTCAATCAATGCGGGTGACACAGGCGTCTTTTTTTCCCTCTGCAAGAAGGACTGATTTCTTTGCATTCAATTGATGAAAATTTGATGAATCCTCGGCCATTGAACTTATTATTCAGCTACGGTACCTCCAAGGGCTCCTCACATCGGTTTAAACACGTGTGTGGACTCAAGAAAACGTTTTCTCTGTATATCGTTGACGCAGCGATTAGAGCACAGCGTTCTTCCTTCTAAATTGACCACTCCCCGTTCAAATGAAAGGCGCACAGCTTGTAATGGCAATTAGTTCTCTTTGTCGCTTTCTTAAAGGAGGGTGGGCTTTCCTGCATTAAAATCGAAGTATACCTGGCGAATTAGGCTAAAGTCATGACTTCAGTTCCTTTTCTTATGCCTAGTCAGCGCCTCCTTTATATTTGAAAAAAACTAAAGGAGGCGCTGGCCTAGTAGGTATTTATCACCAGACTGAAAGGAATGAATGTAGAGGTGCAGTGAACTGAAGCAAAAATAAAGAGTGAATAATTGGAAGCATAGAGAATTGCACGAGTAATGACATATTTTGTAGCAGAATACTCACCGTTCGCTAGACAACACGGACGCGTTATAACCACGAGGAAAATACATTTCAGTAGCTCATCCATTGTGAACTTTGAGGCAACGTCGTTTGTGCTGGTAATGAAGAAAATCGTGCTGCATATATGTAACTGAATATACGGCAGAAGCCTAGAATAGACGCTATATTAGGGACATAAACAGTTCGTTTTGTGCCAAATCGACTCTGCTCTAGCTCTTAAATTTCTCTGATTGCTACCGAGCTGATCAACGGAAGAAGTGACTTTAATGACTGAATCCAGGCCCCGATATAAAAGAATCGCACCCTAGCAATACTTCTGGTGACCTTATGCGATAATGCGATTAGCGCGATAGTGGTTACGGACACCGACGGCGACGGCGGACAACTACGGTGCCAAAAACGGCCCTTGTTGTGATCTCTTAACAGCTTACGCTGTAATATAATAACCCCTGGCTTTCATTTGGCAGCAGTGGTTGCAGCTAGTGGAACACTAACTTACACGTACTCCTTTGTAACCAAAGGTTAGTTATTTGCTCATTGCCACTCTGCTTTCCTTTTTTTTTTTTTGCAACTGCTGCTGTCACTGTATTCAGTGTTGTGCTCTTCTGTGCTTTCGTTGAATACTGGTCACGGTGTCTACTTGTGCCGAGTCGGCCAAATACATGACGCTGTTGTAAAAAAAAATACAGCTGCTTCAGGGACACTTTTCGAAGTCTCTTCGCGTTGAGAGTGCCGCACGTAGACTGGTTTGCGAGCCGTCGGCTGATGGCTGCCGACATAGCGCGCGCACCAGTGATGGCGACAGCGCGAAGTACACAGTTGCTGCTCGACCGACAACCTTCCCCCCTCCCCTCCCTCGCATCTTTTCATGGTCGTTAAAGATGGGCGGGGCGTTCCCTCTCCGCTTCGACGGAAAGCGTGCCGATCGGGTGATGTGTGCGCCCTCCTAGCGACGGAGAGGGGCCGGACCCTTTTGACCTCCGCTTCAGCCGTGTTCGTCGACCCCACTCGCGTGCTTTTGCCCGCGGGTAGAAGTACAATGTGCAGGGGGCTGTTATCAATTTGGACTTTATACGGGACATGACGGCGACGGCAAAAACGCGTCGAGACGGTCCATATAATTGCTATCGCAATAAAAGAAAGAGAGCCGGCAGAATGGTCCCACTCAAAAGAAATTATACACTTAATCATTCGCCAACCTTTGAATTGTCCATTATTCTGGCATCGCAGTGTTTTATCGAGTGTTCTGCTCATTGCTAGTAAACTGGACTGAATAAGACTGATAGATAGGAAGAGGGAACAAAAACTTGTCGTTCTCCCACAATAGAAGAAACGGCAAAAGAGAAAAAAAGGCACAAAGGAAAGAAAGATGGAAAGGAAGACAGCAACAAAAGCAGACAACTAGAGAGAAAGGGAGACAGAAAACAAAGAAAGAAGCGCAGACAGTCAGACAGGCAGAAAGACAGGAGCAAAAAAAAAAAGAGACAAGGCAGTAAGAACAATGAAGTCTAGAGTTGGACGGAATCCCGTCTGGTAGGGGAATAACATGAAGAACACATAGCACCGACCAAAGTAAAAGTAAAAAAAAAATGAATGAAGAAAGTCAAAAGAATGAAGGCGAGAAAACGAAGAACGAGAAAATGCACGCAAACGCTAAGCTTCCCTTGCCGCCATTTTCCCAACATTAGAAGGGCTCCTAAAATTTTGCAACAGTCGTAAAGAAGTTACACTGAAACAGTTTTTTTCCTGCTCCATCACCGCCGTTTTTCAATTTGCATGCAAGTAACTGTACCATTCATTGTTGCCAACTAGATAAAAACAGTCGCCTGCTACATAACGCATCACAATAGGAACACAGAAATTGTACCGTAATTGGGCCTGGCGAATTTATAATGCCGTAAAAATGTGGTAAGGTGACGAAGGCTGCTTGTAAATAAAGCAATGGTCTTAGTGAAATGAAAAAAAAAGTTGCAGTATAAACAAAGCACTGAAGACGCATTGCTTTTTGTGGCAAGTAGCATCCACTCTTAAGTGCGCTGCTAATGGAGCCGGCTGACTTAGTTCATACTATGTTGCCACGCCCAGTGTAAATCTGCAGCGTAATACATCGATCGTCAGGAAAATAACGAAAGTCTTGCTTTGTTATATTAGCGTTATCTTGGTAGGCGATTTCGTTAGACCACACCCAGCGAGGTGCAAGTCTTTTGGGGGTGAGTCTTTGATGCAACTAGAGTGCTCCTTAGGACTGTGCAATTAAGATTCTTCGGAGAAGAAGAAAAGGAAAACATGTTTCACAAGGAAATAAACCACAGACAGTATTTGAAAGACTTATTTTCCAAAGACTCAGCGCACTCACATAAATCAACGTCCTGTAATTGGTTGTATTGCGCTTGAGGCTACAGAACTTTCTCGGAAACATATAGGCACTACCTAAAACCTGTTTGTCTAGTATCAGCCCGTCCGTGTTAGGAACGGGTAGTTTCAGCAATTATTTCAAATTTCTGGAGTGAGTACACGCCACATCATGAGGCACTGCGCGTTTATTTATCTGATGCCATACGAAATGCGTCGAAAAAGGAATAAGAATGGTATAATTTTTCTGGCATAATTCCCCCCCCCCTCCCCCCCATAATACTGATGTCAACTTTAGCAATGATATTGAGAAATGGACTTTTCTTTAGCAACACATAAATTTGGCATACACGCATCCGCGCTGCGTCAAGCCAGAATGTGTCTACAAATTCTGGAGAATAATAGTTCAGTAAAAAAAAAACAACTTTTTTTTTCTGGAAAAGTTATGACTACAGCTGAATGCAACTCTATTGGACAATTCACTTGAAGTAAAGCACTTACTACAGCGGGAGATCCGGTGGAAGAGAGCCAACTGGAACTAAGCAGAGGAAACTTCACACCTGTACTGACGCACAACGGCACAGTCACCTCCTTCATATAGTTCAACTTAATTATATGAAAATCTTCCTTCGGTAGCCACCTGCATGTGTTTTTGCTGTAGTGACTTCGTATGACGTCAAGTATGTCGCTGAAGTGCAACAAAATGCTAGAGCGCTAATTGATCCAGATATTGCTGCACTGGCGGTACTGCTCTAACTTATCTATGTAAGTTTAGCAGAAAGAAATAGTACCGATACATGCAACAACATCAGCAACTACAGGTTGATGAATGTTTCTATTTCTATAATAGATGAGAATGTCGCATCCACATAGTGTTCCGTGAAAAGACGTCTAGAGAGAAATTCCTGAGCAAAATTTGTTGTATCGCAAGCCCATGTACGATTTCAGCGAATGCTTTCCCGGACTTTGAGTTGCAGGGCTCGTCTAAGCGTAATTGAAAATTTAATGAACATATATATCTTCAGCTGGCTCTTCTAATGTCGCCATAGAACCTGCTAGGAAGACGTCAGCCTCATGATTAAAAAAATGTCAAGTTCGAGGTGCAGCTGCCGACGTCCCCTACCGAGCACCTGCGCATGCCGTGTTCTAAGAAACGAGGACACGTAACTCTGAGAAGCGCTTTTTGACCTTATAGTTCTGCCATCGTAAACTGCAATGAATGCGTGGTAACGTGCAGACGACAGAGGGCGTCGGCGCCCTTTTTGACATGGTCTGGAAACACTAAACGTAAGCTGTATCCCGAAGAGCGTCGAAACGCAACAGGCACGCGACGTACTCGGCGATAAATTTTCATAAAGGCCCGTCTTTTATGATGCAGACAATGGTCCATCTCGGCCTTACGCTTTGTCATAGGGTGGGAATAACTTATCCGCATTGAACGAATGTCGTTAATGTTTTATGCAAACAGTTCACTTTGTCGTGTTTCCTTCTCTGGACTGCTAAGCGTGAGCTCGCAGGCTGTAAGTGCAGCGCCAGCGAATTGTTTATTCTTGAGAGCGCTGCTCTTCATGCCCGCCGTAACCTGTCCGGTCTGTACAGAAATGATCATCATCATGAAATACGTGGGCGTGCACGGCATTTGTGCGCGCATTCTTTTATTCGCTTGCGCTGATGCATGGAAGAAGAAAAATTGGGGGGCCCTTAAGGTTCGCCTTTAAGAGTTGAACGCGATAGCGAAATTCGGCCCCGGGTGTGCACTTCAACCACTTCGTGCATACTTATCAATGTGTGTTGTTACACACGCACACACACGCACAGACACAGACACACACACACGTGCGCGCGACGTATCTGTAGTAATGGTAGATGTTTTCGATCTATTTACCAGCACTTTTATATCACCTTCATGAAAACTTTGTGCAGTGATGTGGTCACATGCATGGTTCTGTATTATGAACTGCGCGTAGGAGTGGCACTTTTATTCGTAAACGGTCACATTCTGTCGTCCTTCGTGCGTTAACTACCTGGCAGCTGTTCGATTTGTTCTTCTGGAGACCTCTTCCGGCCAACCGCAACAAGCATCGCCTTATGGTCGGTGACGTGGCAACTGCAGTACTTCATTTCTTTAATGGGTCGTGAGAATGAAATGCTAAAAAAGTGGATGCAGAGCATCCGACGAGACCGCATATAAGCTCTGCTGTAGTCGCATGGCCTCCGGGATGGCGGGCGCGCTTGCCGTCTCGGAGGCCATGGTAGTCGAGACATTGGTTTGTATGTCTTCCGCTAGATGGACATAGTTGTCCATTTTTCGAGCTGTTATTTTTCGCTCACGGACGATTTTTCGCTTACAAGAGACGCGTGGAGACGCCGACACTGACGGCGGTATTTCTGCGGAAAGAGCTCTCTAACGCTATCGCGTTAAAAAGTTGCGAGGGAGCATTACGTCACGCAGACAGCCTTGGCTAGCCAATGCTCCCTGAAGTCATCAGTAGTGAGCCAGCATGTGACACTTTGCGTCAGATTCACGCAAGTACGGAAATCTGCCGGCATGTTTGGTACCCGGTAGCTTTTAATCAATGCGTGTTTGTCCGTACTGCAGGGGCTGTTAGAAAAGTATCCGACCTTTGGCCGAAGAAAAAAAAAACTAGCATAACTGGAGCGTTGGAAACTTAATCACCCTCAATGTAGTCTCCTTGGGAAGCCACACACTTCTCCCAGAGGTGCTGGCATTGCTGGAGGCATTCCCAGAAGGCCTCTTTCGGAACGGAGTTTAGCACAGCTGTCGTTGCAGCCATAATGCCCTCTCTTGTCTGAAATCGCGCTACTTTCAACGGCCTCTTGATTTTGGGGAACAGCCAGAAGTCGCAGGAGGCTGTTGAACTACAGGGGTCTGGTTTTTCGCCAAAAAAGTCTGAATCAAGTGCGAGGAATGTGCAGGGGCATTGCCGTTGTGAATGCGCCAATTTCCTCTTGAGCAAAAAAAAAAAAAAAAGAGCCCGACGAGAGCACTGCGAACTACCTCACTCAAACGCTGTGTACCAGCGACTGACACCATTGGTAGGCAGGGAAAAAATTCGCGCATGCGCACGAGGGTTCAAGGTCGGCTGATGCAAGTGCACTTGCTTCATATCCGTCAGGTGTTCGCAAAAAAAAAAAAAAAAGGTCGGACACTTTTCTACCAGACCCTGTATATTTTCCAATTGGCCTGCAGTTACTGGGCTGCTCTTCCTGTGTGTGTGCTGAGAGCTGTCTCCGAAAACTTGTTGCGCTTCGGTCGGTTCCTGCAAGGCGTATTTTTCGCGCTGTGTACCAGCTGCAAGAAGATTACAAAGCTACGGGTATGCGCTTCGGCTGAAGTAAAATGACCGCTATGCGCGATAAACATTGTGTATGGGCGCATTATAGCTTTGTCACTGTTCTAGGTAAGTAGTATGTACCAGAAGGCTCCAAGGGTATTTCACGCTCACGCAGAATGATGTGAGCGTGAAATACCCTTGGAGCCTTCTGATGCTACTCGCTTAACTGAGACGTGCGTGTCCAAGACCGGAAGGCCAGGTAGTGGAGAGAGGCGCCGCGCGCGTTCGCGCCTTCCCTTACTCCTGCCGTGCCATACCCAACATCACCTAGAAAAAAATTACACCATCTCCCCGAAGGGGACCATGGGCGTGATGCGGAGCATTGCCGGGAGTTTCAACGGTGTATTTAACGGCGGTGTTTACAGGTTTGCAGTGTTGTCGGTGTTACCTTTGCGGTGAACCTTGCGTGTTATTAGGTTGTTAACTTGGATCGTTACCACGTATCGCGTGACCGTTGTCAGAGTGTGGGTTGATGCTGATGCGTATTTGCGTCAACCCACTCGCTGACGGAACTTTTGCTTCCATCCCATAACACCACCAACTTCTTTCATCGGAGAAGGAGGAGATACTACTGACTCGAACGTCGGGATCCGTTTCTCGGCGCCTCCGTGCAGCTTCGGCTTCGCGGGCTCTCACCTCAGGGTTCTGTTTGCGAGAGCGCGCTGCAGCCGCTTTCCGCGCCTTCCGCTCCGCCGCCTTGTCTTCCATATGGCGCAGCGACTCCGGGCGAAAGAGGAAGCGCGCCAAGAGCGAGCGCATTTTATAGCTCTCACCCCTAGCGGTCTCCCATCGCACTGCATCGAAACATCTCGAACGATCGTCTCCATCCAATAAGAGGCGCGCTCACGCGCGCCATCTAGTGATCGCTCATCACACTATGCGCTCCCATACATCTGAATGGAGCGAGCGCCGCAGCGCCATCTCGTATTTTAATTCGTCAACTATGCTGCGCTAGCCCCATCTACTGATATCCCGTCACACTAGCCTTTACCATGTATCTCTATGGAGCGAGTGCCTACCAACGCCATCTAGTGATCACTTCACGAACTAGACGAGGTGGCTACGACGGAGGAGAGACTGACCCACGGCGTAAGGAGGTTCGCCCCTAAAAGTACCACCCTCTCTACCGTTACACCTCCGCCACATTAGCTGCTTACGGAACAGACGGACTTAATATCTTCACTACACTGGTTTACAACTAGCGTCAAAGTGATGTCCGAAGCGAAGGTGTTTAGCAAGCAAAATTAGTCTTAAATTAACATCGCCTCCCTTCCACTGGACTAGTTCGATGCGGTGGTACCGCCATATACGAATGATGGAGCAAAGTAAGCTGCACTAATGCGCGCGTGAAGGTGGGCTGAGCCTGGACGCCGTGCAGTTATGCGCTCAGGCTATAGGCATCTCCTGTCGCTCGTTGCGGTTGGCGAATGGTTGAGGCAGTGCAGTGAAACGCTGTTTCTAAATCTCCTTGGACACTCTTTATGTCAGAAGCGATTTTAAATTTCTGTCGATGAGCTCGGGCTGTCAGCTTTTCACGCCGTCGTCGTCGTGGTCATAGAAAGCAAGTCTATTCGCGATCGACGTGTTCACGGTGAAAATACCGGCGCATCACCGCATGCTTCGTATCAACGCAGGTTTCACGTTAAGGGAGCAGTTTTTTTTTTTAGCTGTAATGGTGGTGGTCGCGCTCTGAACGTTTTTCCGACACATTACTGCTTCGATCGGGCCAAGGCGACCTTGCGTAGTTTCACTTGGTTGATCGTACATGGAGTTAATTTTGGTAATTGTCTCCTCCCTCGATGGTTCCGATGATCACGGCGACACGTTGAAGGACGGAGTCTGGGCCAAGATGTCCTCACAGCAAAACACGCAAGTTTATTTACACTGTACACCATTTATAAAACTTGGCCGGGGCGGCCACTACTGTCAGTAGACATCACAAGTACACACCTGGGCTCAAACCACACCAAGTGGTTCGTTCCGGGCCCTTAACGTTTGCACTCAAACGTGAATAAGTACTAAGCTTTAAAGCTTCATCAAATCTCGTCAGAGGCAGCGCCAAGCTCGACCTCTGACCACCTTGCCGCGTTTGCGACCGGAGTTAGCGCTAAGCTCTCCCCTCCTCCTCTCTTCTCTGTTCTCCGTTAAATACACCTGATCGCTTCTGCGACCGCCTTCCGGGACCAGCCCACATGCAGCATTTCACCAATAAAAACACGTGTTCACTCTCTCCATGACAGCCTACGGTTACGCCTTCGCGTTCCCACACTTTGACCCGCTCGCTGCACCGAGCTTCTCCGAAAGATAGCATCGGTCGCTAGTCCCGTGATGAGTTGCCAGAACTCTGCAGCAGGCCCAAATCGCCACTCTAATTACCCGGCGGCGTGCATCCAAGCCGCCGTTTTAACAAGACTGCTAGACAGATCTATTGTCAACAACCGCACTTCCGCGCATTTCAATGGCGCGGTCATCTCCCCCGAACGGGCGACCTTTGGCGACAAGTCGACCGCGCCGAAAGGTCAAAGGATTACTTTGACAGGGAGGCCCCGCTGTTCTTGCAAGCGACTGTCCCTCTTATGTTCCTTTCTCGGATGCCGCGTTTCCTTCGAAAATGCTCTACAGTGCTGCAGTGGAGAGAACTGTCACTCGTCATGTCCCCTCTGCTGTGCAGCTATGTACGTCACAGCAATTACTGACCGCGGGCGTCGCGGGAACAAAGCCGCCGCTTTTACTGCGTACTGAGTGCATACTACGACGTTTCTACCAAAAAAGCCATGCGCTAGGCCACCGTCGCCTATTCTTCCCCGTCGATGTATCGCCGAACATAACATATGGCTTACATAGCGATCTTTGTCGCCGAGGGACATGCGTAATTGAGAACCATAGGAAAACACTTACGTGAGTGCGTGCATGTTCTAGTACTGTAGCCCACAATAAAGCTCCATCAACCGTTACGCTTCATTCATGACAACGAGGCCCTTATTCACTAATAAGAAGGCTGCCATTAAATTTCTCGCATCACGTATCAAATGAGATAGTTATCAAGTTGTTCCGCATGCTGACACTCTTACCAGCAGATATATATCGTTCATGCATGCTTCTGTACATCACCGGAACAACAGCGGACTCTACAGGATGCTCGTCATCGCCGCCGTTGTGACGGGAGGTGGCCATCGCGTACAGCTCGGCCACCGGTGACACTGCGGCCCAGGTTGATCCAGGCCGTTCACGTGGGGGTCACGCTTACTGCCCTCCTCCGAAGGGGGAGCCGAAGTGAGGGGGTAAGAAAGTCTGTCCCGCGACCAACTGCGCAGGGCGCGGTTGATACGCGTCCGACGCGTCCTGGGCTTGGCATGCGGAACCTACTCATCGAAAGACAGTGCTGGGGAAGGAATTGGTAGTGTCCTGAACCCGTCCTGTCCGGAGGGGCCACCATGCGTGTCGGCAGAGAGAGGAGAGAGAGAGGCCACCACCTCCGCTCTGTCGGTCACGCACAGGGTGGCAACGTTGTGAGCACCACTGGGTGAGGCTGAGTATATGCTTGATGCTCCTCCCGTCACTCTTCTCAGGGTGACCAGCTCCTGTAGGTGTTCACAGCCTCGACCTCTAACGTCGGCCACTCGCGACTGTAGCGCGTGGATTGGGCGCGAGTCTCCCTGTCCCTTGGTACAATGTGCCAGGGAAGAGCCCAGGTTGGCTCAACGCGTGTCACTTTCTTTGCACTATATGAGCCTTCTTTCTTTTGCTCTTTTTTTTCTTTTTAGTCTCAGCATAATCAAATGGTGGATACGGGACGTAAAACCCAATCAATCAATCAATCAATCAATCAATCAATCAATCAATCAATCAATCAATCAATCAATCAATCAATCAATCAATCAATCGCCACTGATGAGCAAGAGGCATAATGTCTTCTTGCGAGTGGTTGACGATTGAACTTAATGAACGAACAAACATTGAAGCCTAGGAAAGCGCAGGGGAAATTCAAGTTCCTAATTGTGGTATTGTACGTATTTTTCGAGTAAGTAGAAAGGAATTGGAGTAGGCGAAAAGGCAAGGTCGTATCCGTAGGTCGTAGGTTCGGTTCCCACCTAAAGCAGATTTGTCTCTTCGTCCACTTCAATTCCTTTCTACTTACTCCAAAATAACAATAGCACAATTAGGAAATTGAATAACTTCCTTAGTGCTTTCCTAGGCTTCAATGTTTGTTGGTTCATTAAGTTGTTTAAGAAATAAACGAGCCCTCGACCCCTTCCTGTTGGTTAATGATAGAGTGATTTATGTCCGGCCTTCGCGTCCCAAAACCACGATATCATTGTGAGAGACGTCTTCTGGAGGACTCCGGTAATTTCGACCCCTACGGGGTTCTTTAGAAAGGTGCATTGATATCCCCCATTACACGGGCCTTGACATTTCGCCTCCATAGAAACGCAATTTAATAAACAAGTACATCGGGATGCTTGGCTAGGATCCACCTTCTTCAGGCGCACAAAACTAAACGACCGACTGACGCATGATAGACAAGACACAAGCGCTTATGCCTGGTTTTTAAATGCGAAGCATTTCTTAGCGAACTTCGGCGAATTTGAGCGTATCTATCTATCTATCTATCTATCTATCTATCTATCTATCTATCTATCTATCTATCTATCTATCTATCTATCTATCTATCTATCTATCTATCTATCTATCTATCTATCCGCCTACGGCTTTGTGCTCTCCTGGCCGTTTCGTTAATGGGATGTATACGAAAATCGGTATGCCACGAGACGACTGCATTACGAACATAAATGACAGGTCTTAACATGAAAATTATGATATGCATGTCATGACATGCATGTCATGATTTACATGCCAGGGTCTCGGCGCTCTCCTGGTCGTTTCTTTAATGGAATGTATGCGAAAATTGTAATGCCGCAACATGACTGCATGTCCAACATAAATGAGGGGTCATAACATGAAAATTATGCATGCATGTAAGGAGCGGCGTGATCCACATGCCATGGTCCTGGTGCTCTTACGGCCGTTTCGTTAACTTGATATATACCAAACAGTATAGCGAGACAGCATGTCTGTCGACTATGGGTGACACGTTCTAAGAGCATGAAAATCGTGACATGCATGTCATGAACGGCATGATTTACATGCCACGCGTTTTGTTAATGGGATGTATAGCAAAATTGCTATGGCACAACACGACTGCATGACGAACGCAAATGAGAGGCCATAACATTACAACCATGACATGCGTGTCATGAGCGGCATGGTTTACATGGCACAGTCTTGGTTCTCTCGCGGCCGTTTCGTTAACTTCTTATGTACCAAAATCGGTATAGTGAGACAACAATGCGGGCCCATTTTACGTTCTTTATGCGTGCTTCCCATTTCCTTGATTCCCACAGCACGTGGGATCTGTCATTTTTTTCTTGAGTGTGTCGGTCGTTTATCTCGTTTATTTCTGTGCTTCCTGCGAAGATTGATCGAAATGCAGCCGCCATGGCGGGAATTTGATCCCGCGACCTTCCGATCATCAGGCGAGTGCCACAGACACTAGACCACTGTGGTGGGGTGACTGTGAGAGCACCACCACAAAAATGGTGGCTTCCTATAGTCTGTTTCACAAGTTCCGTGCAGCGCTGTGGAAGCTACAGCCCTCTTCGGCCAATCCGGAGGACGAACACATGTTAAGCGTGTCCTTCCGCGGCTCGTCATCTGCCAATGGCGAGCGCTGCAGTGGCACCTACAGCCCTGAAAGGAGGAAGATAAAGCGGGTTGTGCGCGCCCGAACACTGGCATGTCGTCTCGCTTCGGAAGGATTCTGTGCTCGATGGCATCGTAGCCTTGGCTATGGTGCACGAAATACTGAAACAGACTTCAGGCGCACCGAAATCAGCATTTATTTATTTATTTATCTGAAACCTTTCAATGATATTACGGCGTTACAGAGACGAGTGGGTTTCCAAAATCGCGAGGGCTACTTGGAATGATGCATGGTCAAGGTTGCTAGCGATGGAGGCGGGGAGGTGATTCTATTCGGACAACGTCTTCGGTAGTTAAGAATGGAAGCACATGTTGGTCTGGCAGAACGGCACTTGAACTTTGTGTCTGTGATCAATGCGAGATGAAGGGTAACATGACGGCGATAACAAGGTTCATTTAAGCTGAGGATTTCTGAAAAGGATTTAATAAAAAAGACATCAGCGGGCCTATACCTCCCTTTGTTTGAAAGGGTGGGGAGGTCGAGAATTTTTAATTGAAATAGCGTGAGAATAATTCCCAACAATGAACCGAGCTAAGAGTTTCTGTGTAGTTTCTAAGACAGTTAAGAGTCCAGCTGTGTGAGGGTCCGAGATTGAAGCAGCGTACTCGAGTTTAGTTCTAACTAGAGGCGGCTAGACAGATAGATGTGTCGGTAATCATCTGGGCCCGTATTCACAAAAGCAACTTACGACAAAAATGTTTGTAAGAGAAAATTCCAGCCAATCCGGATGCTGGACATATCATTAGCGAAGCCCGTTGGCCAATGACAAAAAACACTTACGAAAGAGAAATTTTGTGAATTCGGCCCCTGGTCGTCTCGTTCACCTTGTGGATACAAAAATTCGGATGGTAGGGTAGAATTGTATGACGTATATGAATATTTTTTCTTTACATCACTAATGTGACGCACTCGTTATATACGTCACGATTAATGACACAGTAATACCGTGTGGCTCATACCCGTAGTGCTCAGCCGATGGTATTCGGGTATTCGCCGTGGGTGTTTGAATTGCATACAGGCTATGTCATTCGAAGACCGACGGATATAGCCTTTTAAACTGACTTAAACATTCACCCAGTGAGACGATCACCCTCTGTGTGGTGGTATCTCAATGTGGTGCACCGACCTGTTAGAAATCAAAGAAGCAGGTTTGGCAGCTCTGTAGAACGCAATTGACGCAGTAGTTTGGGCACACTGCTTTATTTTGTTTAACCACGACCTTGAGGTTGACTCGCGCACCCTTTGTCACTCTCGAACGACACATTGACTTCCTTGCAAGCAATATAGAATCGCTGCCTGGCGTAACAATGCAAAATCAACATTTAAACTAATGCAAAACATGGTCTCACAGCATTTCTAATTGTTTGGGCATATGATCAGTATAAGAAATGTGGGCCCGTATTTACAAAAACAACTTACGATAAAAAAAGTTCTTAAGAGAAAATTTCAGCCAATGCCGATGCTGGACATAACATTAGAGAAGGGGACCGACCAATGGAAAAAGCACTTACAAAAGAGGAGTTTTGTGAATCGGGCCCCTGGACTGATAATGTCCAAGCTGGGCTCCATGGTGTGGGCGAAGACGCAAGAACAAGAACAAGGAACACACAGGACTAATGCTGGATTTAGAACTGAAGTTTATTGGGAAAAATTGTGCTGTATGTATCCAGGGGGCATATCATGTGCAACATTAGGAATATACAGGTATACCCCGAAGGCAAATGAACACAAACATACTCTGGCTAGACTAGAAATCTTACTGTCATCAAGTGTTTCACTGTTCACAAAAACTTGGAAACAGCGTTGGCACTTCAGAAGTACTGGTGATTATGAATTTCGCGACATAAATAAATGATGACTAAATGAAACAGCGAAATGGTGTTCGTTCTAGTACTTTGTCCATATCAGCTGCAAGTACGGCTATTCCCCGCGACCACTTCGGGCGTCCTTAGACGCGTTACTTAAGGGTGCAAAATTTGGTCTTCGCCTCGCGGGTCTTCGCGTTGAAGTAAGGTTTTATGAAGTTATCCATGAAGCTTGCAACTCTCGTGAAGACCATGGGCAGCGTCGCGTCGCCGCACTTAGGTGGGCCCCCCGAAAGAACACCCTGCAAGAACCAGTGACCGCCGATGTTCTGCATGACAGGTGCTCCACTGTCTCCCTGTAGAAAGAAAGAGTTGTGCGTTGAGTTACAGTGCAGAAAAAAAAAGCACAAACATAGAGCTGAAACTGTCCCTTTGCTATACATCAGTGATACACGCCAGTGGCTGGGCAGGATTGCCCAGCGTAAGCTTTGCTGAAAATTTCCCTTGCGAGAAATCGTAGCGGAAATTGGCTCTTGTGGGCATCATCTGGCCCAGGTGTGGAACAGGCAGTCACAGTTGCATCGTACGCAAGGAGCCATCCAAACATTGCGTCAAGGAATAGAAATTAAGGTATTCGGAGCATTGCTTGTGGGTCGCGCGACTTATATAGTAAATTAGATTCTTTTAATTCCTTCGGCATGAACAGAAGCGTCAGTGGACTTGCCAGGAAGGACATGACCATTTTGGCACAATATAGTTATGCTCGAGAACTTGTCCTTAGCACGAGAACGCCGCAGCCTCCAAGCCACATAAGGATGGAGCGAGGGCGATGTTGACCCGGTTCCCAGGAATAAATTGTAGCACGGGGCGACCCCAAGCTCAGCAACAGTATTGGACGTGCGACACGATCCCACTTAGGGTTCGATCTATCTGCCGTTTGCTGTCAGTCCTCTGTGCCACAGTCTGTTACTTTAGGCTTAATTATTTTGGCACGGGAAACCTAACGTGAGCGCTGTGCGCGCGCGCTTCATAACAGTCACGGGCTATGCTGTCGTCACTTGCACGTAATCTGCTTCCTCGGGGACGCCTCAGTCGTTATTCCGCTAAATGAAACGAATAACACAAAATATTATCACTTGAAATTCTCCATGTTATGATGTCACGTTTCGTTTGTCACGTCATTCGACACGTATCCTCGTGTTATTGGCCACGTGTGTCTATGAAATTCTTGCTTTTCCATTTAAGAGAGAGGGACCGGGGCGTCAAAACCAAACTCTGTCCTAAGAAGTCGCCCCGCCACGGTGGTCTAGGGGCTATGGTGCTCGGCTGAAGATCTGAGGGTCGCGGGCTCGAATCCCGGCCGCGGCGGCTGCCTTTCCATGGAGGTGAAATGTTGAGGCCCATGTACTGTGCGATGTCAGTGCACGTTAAAGAACCCCAGGCGGTCGAAATTTCCCGAGACCTCCACTACGGCGTCTCTCACAATCACAGCTGGTCTTGGGCCGTAAAACGCTAACAATCAATCATCAATAAGAAGTCACCTCAAGGTAATTTTTCGCACATACTGGCACTCGCTATCACTTTTAAAGCGGCCCTGCAACACATTTTTGAGCATAGAAAATGGTGCTTATCAGCCGTGGAGGTTACTGTGACAATGTGAGCCAAATATTATTGCAGTGCAGGCCCAGGCAACTGGCTATTTTCTGACATTCGTGTCTGGAAAGAGCCAGCTATTCTTGGAACGAACGACGCCACCAGTAACTGACTGAGTCGCTCGAGACAGAAATGAGATTGGCTGGTTTCTTTATCGCGGAAACGTCATCTGCCCTGCTACACTTGTTAGTTTTGAAATAAGCAAATGACGGAAAAAAATGGGCCCATCTCAATAAAGAGCAACGCAAAGGTCAAGCAAGGTAGTGAACTTCCCCAGCGACAATATTTGTTGAAAGCGCAGGTGATTTCCAGGAAAATTGCGAATACCCTGGTGCGAAAAGTGGCATAATGCTTGGCTCACATGTCCACTGTCGCCTCCGAGACAGATGAGCACCGTTTTCTAAGTACGTTTAAAAATTGTTGCAGGGTCTAATTAAATTTTATTGTTCTTTATGATTCTTGACATTGATGAGGGCCCGTTCAAATACGGCCAAAATCTTTGGTTCTGTAAATTAAAAAAATTCTTACCTCGCAAAGTGAGCCACCATCATGAGGCGCACACAACACGTCATCGGAGAGCGCGATGTCGAAATATTTCAAGCATTTGTTCTTGCTAAGAAGGGTCAGCTTGAGCTCCTTGAGCGGACTTCTCCTGCGACGGTGTCCCTTTCCTGCGCAGAGCAGCAACGGGCAATTACAAGCCACGTTTATTTTAGAGCTCATGAAAGAGCGAGCTAGTACTTTAACTCATGCGAATGCTATCGTATGGAAGATGTGGCCATGAAAGCACCAGCAGTTCCGTAAAAAAAAAAATTAACTGCGATTCTGCATCAAAAATCGTTGCCTTAGTTTTAGTGACAACACGGACTAAAGTTGTCTATTGTCAAAAGAATTCGATTTTAAAAGAGCAGCTGCTCAGGGTATCGCAATTGTCCTTCTTTGGCGCTTGCGATCCAAGAGGGGAAAGCCGATTCATTCTTGCCCTGCACCCACAACCCATATTCTTGCCCACAGCCCACTCCTACGCGACAGTGATTATTCGAAGGGCGTTATACGAAGAAAGAAAGAAAGAAAGAAAGAAAGAGAGAGAGAAAGAAAGAAAGAAAGAAAGAAAGAAAGAAAGAAAGAAAGAAAGAAAGAAAGAAAGAAAGAAAGAAAGAAAGAAAGAAACCGACAAAAAGCCCATCGCACCACGGCAGTAATGATGCGAATGACAAAATGAAGAAAAAGAAAGAAAGAAATGAAAAAGAAAGAAAGCGAGGGAGAAAGTAAGAAAGAGCTAAAGTCTCGGATCACATAGAGGGGTAAAGCGAACCCGCTTTTGCCGTCGACATATACTCTTATACTAAGCCAACTGCTATGGTAGTGATAGCGTCGCGCTGACGCGCCCTCGCTCTCTGCATGGATTCTGCGCGACGCGTCGCCGGAAGTAAGCTGTCCGAAACGCGCGTCGGCAACCTGGCACTACGCGGTCCGCGTCCCGCAGACTCTTGAAAAGAAAGCGCGTGCGCTAGCCTTTCAATATCGGCGGAACACTAGCGTCTGGTGGACCGGAATAAAATGCGAATACGCAGACTTCCGCGCATGATACACATAGTGTGTGTGCTTGTAGGTGAGTGGGCATGCTTGTGTGTGTGTATATGTTCGTGTGCGTGCGCGTAGTGGTGGTGGTGAACAGCGACGCTGCTTGTCCTTCAGGATAGCTAAATAGCGATGAATTTGTTATAACTAAGTGGAGCGGTCGAGCAGAGAAACAAATGTAGGGACGACAATTTGGGAAAACTGCATGGCATTAAGAAATTATTGCACTTGCGTCATAAATTTGCGAATTATCTCTTGAATATGAAACCCCCCACCACATTTTATTGCGGTCATTAAGGACGCTACAGATTTCCTGTATGCAAACGTAGGGGAACCGCTTCCCGTTGACCTGCCTTAGGATTCCTATGTAATAAACGGTTCTGTAATATGGTTATAGCAGTAACATAGTGTAGTTGTTATAGGAGAAGTGCAGTTGTATCTGAGCACGACGCTGCACGATAACGTACTTGGTTTTGCAGTCCATCCTGTCGTGTACGCCTCCGAGTCTGTCGGCAAAGTTTCCTTTCGGTAGGGAAGGCATACCGGTCTTATGGCACTCGTGAAGTTCACTGGCTCTGCAAGCGTTATGAGGGCAATATCGTTGGCCTGTAAAACAGAAGTCGCTATGTGAACGCTCTTGAGACACAAGTTGAGTTTATTCCTTAAGTATCCGTTAAATGGTAAAAATGATTATAGCACACTTTGCGTGAACGATACATTCGTTATTATCAGAATGTTATCATGATGAAAAAACAAAATAAAATATTTAATGACACTGGTACGAGGTGTACTAAGTGGTGAATGAACTTCGCACGATAACTCCTTTGATAACTAAGAATACATGCTCTTTTTGGAGCGGTAAACTGCGACGCCAAATGTTCTATATCTGCGAACTCTGTTTGCTTGGATGCAAGGGCGGTGATTCTAGGCTAAAAGCGAGGGGCCTATAGATCATATAATAGATACATTATTTAATCATACCTTTTCACTTGAAAGTAGACGTATAGATAATTTCTTCTATGTAAGATTTGTAAAATGCTGCGCCGTGATATCTTAAGATCGGTCCAAACTCGGTAGAACATCCCGCGCAAATAATTACAGCCAATGCAACAGAGCTCCCTTGACATGAACGAGTTCTCTCGCAACATTTAATAAAGCCACATCTTGAAATATGTGCGAAATGCAGCCGAAAGAGTGGTTTTTGTGAACAAACCTGTTTGTTTTCCCCATAATTCAGGTATATCGGCCAGGAATACGGCGCTGTTTTTTGCCTTTTCTTTTTAGTTTCATACTTTATACAAATTCCGTGAAGCTTCCTGGCAGCGATACCGCCTGGGCTTGAAGTTACGCTTGAGAGGACAATGATAACATTAATATGCTTTCCACCACCTAAATGAGAAACAGTGCTGATGATTTTTTGCACTGAGAACGGAAGTGACTGTGCGATGTCCCTTGAGTTCTGGCGTGTCAAATGGCTGCACCACAGAAAGTCATACCCTCAAATATTTATTTCTCATTGTTCAGTTGTCACTAGTATGTGAGATGAAAGAGGTGAAAAAGAAATGTTTCCAATTATCCGGAAACGTGTACAGTAGGGCCATATGTAGGCGATACTTTAATATGACAGGAAGTCCAGCAGTTTTTTTCAGAAACTGGTGGTGCCGGCAAGGATAGTTTACAACCAGTGGGCACATTTCCCGGTAAGGTAACGTTGAGATTCGCGATTGATCCAGATACATTTTTATCTTAGCTTACTGAACCACAATAACACACGAGTATGCATGTGTTCTAAGTAAATGTATTGAACGTAGGCAACCGACGCCATTGAGTCTCACAGAATTTTGGCTCCATATCTTTTAGACTGCTAACCAACAGATACATTCTTTTATTTCAAGTGGCAGTATGATGCCACGGCAGTATTAAGCGCATAATATGTGGCTAGCGCGCTTGCTCTACATGAAACTTGTTCTGCATCGGCGGCAAGTGCGAAAGAGGACTTGCTTCGATTTCTCTTTACTTATTTCATTTCTTAAATTTGTGAAGCTAATCGTCGCGTATGACGGAAATGACGCCTCGATCTATCGCACTACACATTTAGACTGGTAATTTCTTTGCTGCACTGGCGCATGCTTAAGCAGAGTACTGGGAAGACAAATGCCAATTCCAGTCAACAGCAGATGTTCACTTACAGTGCCAGAATAGTTTTGGTGGATGCACATTTCTTTCACCGACATTGCGAGTTCACCATTGTCGAGTGCACTTCGTCGCCAAGACCCCAAGTGAACTCGTAGGCCGTCGCTTGTTCGTTTGCTGAAAGGTGTACAAATATTGGCGTAATTGAGGCTTTCTGAATAGAAGAGTACATAGACGGATTTAAAGTCGATTTTATCGAGGAGAGCAGATTATTCACATATTCGTGCACATGTTATGTACATATTCGTGCGCGGAAGTGTGCATAAACTTTACGCGAAATTGTTTTGGGAACCGTCTGGTTGGCAGTAGCACAAATTATATGAAACGAGTTAAGTAATAGAAATGATATCTTCAATGCCTAAATTGACGCGTACTTTGCAATTTCATTCATGTGCACACACACAGAAAAGGCATATTTTTTGCTAATGAAAAAAAAAAACTGCAAGTTCGCTCTTAGCACTTGGTTTGGTCTTTCAACATGCAATGTTGACCTTTCAAATAGCCATAAGTTAGCCAACGAGAACATAACGCGCCACTGTGTGAAGGACCATCGAACGTCGTAACCAGCACTTAGGCTGCATTGCTCTATGACAAATGTCATATTAATGTATATCGAATAATAAAACAAACAACATTAAGCTCGCCGTGTTAGGGTACGTCAAAACTAAGGAACCGTACACGGCGCATTTGATCGCAACTAATGCATTGGCGTTTTTCCAGCGTGAGGTTACCTCCGAGTGTTAGTTATGTGGCAGAAAGCTCGCAAAAAACAATTCCAGCAAAAAAAAAGGAAAAAGAAGAAGCAGGCAATACTGCGTGCGTTTGTTCAAGGCGAGTATGGATATCCCTTGAAACAGTTACATTTTTCTTTATAAACGCTTAAGACACCTTGATAACGGATGTCCGTACAGTTGTTATTGAAACCTGTTGCACTGGTATTGCGGACTACACCTTCCGTGAAATAAAGGAGCAGGTATCTTACTCGACGCAGTGTGCGGCGGTGAGCACGTGCTGGTCGCTGATAAGCGCCCCTGCGCAGTACTGCTCCGGCCGGAACTTGGCGATTGTGTGGATGGCAGCGTTCCAGGGCCAGCGCGTGGGTGACACTTCCGAAGACGACGTGGAGCCATCCACGTACTGCTGTAATCTTGTAGGAGCGGTGCCACACAGTTGGTACTCTATGTAAGAATAATTTAGTCAGTCCCCGTCGACGAAACATGATACTGTAGACACGAGCATATCGACCGCGACTCGATAACTTAAAGCGGCAAGTTTGTGCAGTTATACCTTACCTGAGATGGCGGCGACATTGATTCAATGCCAGCTAATATTGTTCCAGTGAGACATTAGGAGCACCGTCTCTGGTCTCGTTATAGATGTTAACCTATGCAATATAATGACTGTGCACTGGAGAACCAGAGGTGGGTCAGCTTTCAAATCCTTGCGCGTTTCCGGCTTATTTCCTTCAAGTACATTAGACCAACAAGACTAGAGCTCTTTATTTCCGGTGAACAACAACAAGAACCACAACAACAACAACAACAACAACAACAACAACAACATCAACAAAAAGAAAGAAACGTCCTAATTTGTGGCATTGTAAGGTGAAAGGCAAGTTTCCAGTAAACGATTTTTTTTTCGAGCTCATTAAATGAAGAATTACGAAACCACAAGAACACCTGACCATCAAGATATTTGTAACAGAAGAGGGGTGCGAGAACACCCCCCCCCCCCCCGAAATTTTATTTGCGCTGCGTAATCGCCCTCTCCCCCTAATTTCAACCTTTTTTTTCCTTCTGCCTGTGATAATTACACACCGCAGCGTATAACAAGCTCCGAAACACACCGTATAAAGCCCCCCGAATAATATTTGTCTTTACGTTAGTTTAACAGAAAACCTCAATCAATCCCTGTGCTGCGCGTAGCATTATTGAAGCCGACTGGGCAATGGTAAAACGCACCTTCTAGAGACACGTTTTGGGAATTCGGCCATCAATACCTTAAGAGCGTGCTCCAAAAGCTTTGCTGCCGCGTTATTGGTCAGTTTTAGCGGCTAGAGTAGCAAAATATTTTCGTTATCTATAAGCTAGCCATGGCAGCGCATCTCCCACTCACTTTAAACTTTGAGATTACACCAACTAAATCCTAACCAAATAGTAACAGATATTAATGAACTTTAATGTCGGTAGTTGTTGTACATATGCTAGCACAGAGGGCTGATTGATGCACCATAACCTAGCGGCACACTGCGGGCATTGCCTAAGTCTCCTCACCCTTGCAATTCATTGCATGCTGGGAACATTTTCAAGGCAACTGACTTTATTGAACAAGGACTCCTCTTGCTTTTGACATCACGAACTCTCGCAGGAGGACAAAATGAAAATGAAGGGTATATTTACACTTTATCAGACAAGTTTACTAACTAGCGCCACTAAAATTGAAGAAATAAACATTGCACCTGCTCCAAAAATGGTTTACAATCATTGCTTTCAATTGGAACATCAGTTACAGTATTATTCATCCTGTGACAGCAGGCTACACATTGCACTGCACCTAAAGCTCACTTGAAACACATAAAATGGCTTGTACCCGATGTTTGCTGCTGGGTTAGGCAGTTCTCGTGCCGCGATGAAAGCTTACAAGGAGATCACCGACAAACAGCGGCAAGTTGTCGGCAAATCCCGTAAAGATGTTGAAGTTATTTTTGCGACGATTGCATGCATGGCCTTGTGTATTGAATGGACCAAAGTTGCTTGCTGCGTCTGTAAAAAGTGTGTTGGTGCCATAGACTTCGTGATTGTGATTGCGCTTATCACGCTATGCCACTGTGGTTACGTTCGTCAGGCTAGTATTACTTCAACGGGATCGGAATGCAGCAAAATGATCTCTGCGGAAACCTGCAAGGTGGAGTAGCGTCCATGCTTTCCTTTAATTTAGCCCGGCAAGAGGCCTTGAGAGCGTTCCTGACCTCCTCGCTTCATCGATTTACAAATTTTCCTTCAAATCTTTCAAGTGTGCGCAGCATTAAGATAACCGTGGAAGAATTCGTCAACCTGCTACAAGCAAATCACCCCATTGTGGTACCTTACAATCCATAATCGTAATAACAGATCTAACAGCAGATCCAAAACAGACGTTTTACCCGCAAATACAGTTTATATTCGAGAAGCGCAAATTCCGCCGCAATGAAACGCAATTAGACACTACCAACTGATCGCAACGTCAATACAGCCTGCATTGAATCCCGTGGTACACTGACATTAAAGTGGGAGAGGTAGTTCTCCAGCTTTCAACGCGTATTTCTCGAAAGGCGAGTCTGCCGGGCTGTTGTAGTGCTTACGGTACTCGGCTGCCTCTCAAAAAACGCGGGTTCAATCCCGGCCGTGGCGGTCGCGTTTTCGATGGAGGAGAAAATGCCACAGACCCGTGTACTGTGCGCTGTCAGTGCACGTTAAAGAACCCCAGTAGCCGTAAAATTTCCGGAGACCTCCACTGCGGCTTCAACTCTCCTTTCTATATCTTTCAGTCCTTCACCCCTACCCCCATGGACGCTTAGCCGTGCTCCCGACATGGGCTGCAAAAATTAGAGTCCTTAACTCAACCGAACCACAATCATTATCATCATAATCTCAAAAGGCGCCGAAAATCATACCCACCGTTGGAAGTCACCAAGGGAAGAGCAAGGGCAACCATGGCGAGGCAAACGGCAGCTTCCATGTTGTCAGAGGTACGCGACCGACGCACTCAGCGGTTCGTTTCAAGGTGCGGGGTTCGGCGGCCTATGTATGCATGTGTCGCGTTCTCTCCCACCGCTCCTTCTCCGGCCGTGTTTCACCACTCGTCCGTCAGACAGCGAACGTCATTGGAAGATAGTGCCTCCGCAATGGCTCAACCGAAAGAAACTCTTTCCCTGTGTACACGTGTCCACGTAGCAACCTTCCCGGTTTTAATGTCCCCCTCTCTATAACATCTCTGTTCGCACGCTCGCCGACGATTGAACCGAATGCTTCTTGTGGCTCCCTGCATTCCTGATGATCTTGTAGGCTTTTAATTCTCGTTTTTCGATGTCTTTCGTACGTGTTCGGTGGACGCAGTGGCACTGAGCAAGTTGCTACGCCAGTTGACCACGCTACCCGCAACAAATGCGTGGTCCTCAGGAGTGGACGCTAGACACCTGATACGTTTGTTTACGGGTAGGGCCGCGATTTGGTTTCCGGAGACACCCCGTGTGACGCGCTCGCAATTCCACCATCGTCGGCATTCTTTCTTTTTGTTTTTAATTTTCGTTTTCCAAGTATCGTGCAAGGGGGAGTACTTGCCCGGATACGCGACGCACTCCGTGTACCGGCTGAGGTCACGTGTGACTCTCCAGTGACGTCTCGAAAGGCTCAACGCGCATTGAAAGTCAATTAACTGAGCCGCCCACGTGCGACTATCTCGCTTGTAAAAAAAGCGCGAGGAGGGAACCTGCAGCGTAACTAGCTGCGCGTCCGGTTTTATAGCCGGGCCACATACGGATCCGCTTTTAGCCAGCGCTGTTGAAATTGACATTAATGTTGCTTCGACCTATGGAATTTGGAGAGGCTGCTCACTTTAGTGGTTGCGCTATCGCCATTCGCTCTCTCTCTTTTTGTTTCGTATCGACACTCTTACGCTGCTTTCCCACTGCGTTCCTTTAATCGAAGGATTGCATTTTAAATGAGAAATGGCGTGCTTGCCTAGCCATTAGGGGAAACCCCCCGCTGCCTTGCGCCAGTGGTACGCACCTGTGGATGGTAATGTTATGCTGTGAAAGCCGGAACTTTGGTGCGTGAATTTCGCACCTAGATGTTTTATGGTTCCCTTCTCCTTGTGGCACATGCGCGCGTAACACATACCCAACAAGCCGAGCGAAACACGGAGATATTACTAAGAATATAGGGTGTTCCTGTAGTCAAGTTGAAAGCGTCGCTTTTACAATACCTTGAATTTTGTTTGTCAGGGTTGCTGCTGATTACAACTAAACCGTATTCCAAGACTGCCGCATTAATATACCTGTTGCAATAAAGCTTCCTTCTGATTCGTAATTTCCGCTGTTGTATCACTGATGCAGAAATCTTTCTTCAGAAATTAGGCGCATGCTCTCTCCACTGTGTAGTTTTTTGACAGTGTGAAGTAGTGATATCGATCAGCCTGGCCTGCATTAAAGATACGCATACGTATTTCTGAAAATACGGCTTTCTTCTTTTACCACAAAACGAGGCACAAAATAACTGAGTGTTAAGTAAATACGCACGTTGTTGCCTCATGCAGCTATTCAGCATGTGACGGGAAACAACCGTTGTTAATTTCTATTAGAGGTGCAAAAATGAAAAAGAAAAAGAAAGCACCTATAGAGACGTCAGAAAATATTGTTCTTGGGAGCTGATGCACATCTTTACTGATGCAGGACGACAGCACACGCCTACAGCGTTTTTGTACTCGTTCTAAGTACGCGTGTTTGAAACTTCCACCTCAAAAATGCACTTTTTATTGAACGCTGCAGAACCATCTTCAGGCAGCGGTAACAGCACATGCAAGCAAGTATCTTTCTCCCCGTTCTCGCAGTTTTAACCCTACACTTAAGACCTCAGGCCCCTTAGGCGTTCCATTCCCTTGAATATTTCATAACCATAACTGCCTATTTTTACATTACTGGTATCAAGTCGTATTTCAATAAAGAGCATCCTTGCTGATCCCACGCATTGCGGGAATCGATGGTGTCATGCGAAGCAGTCAGCGGGGAAATTGGCTACGACGAATTGTTTGGCATCCGGCGAAGCATTACAGGTAATATGAATGGCTTTGTTCAACGTGCATGAGTGGGTGGATGGTCAAAGTGGGTTAACAAGAAACACCACAACAGAGATTGAATGGTAGCTCATGGTACGGCGTAACGTTTGTACTGTACTGCTCATGCGTTTGTTTTGCCAAGAAATAAGTACAGGTTACGATCAGCCATGGCGTCTCATAAGCGTTGTTCGATGAAGTATTTCTATGACACTGAGCAAGACGTATGTCGAGTGATAACAGCACGCATGTGTTCCTTATTAGAACTGCTATGATATAGCGCTTAACACACTCTAGAAACGTAACTGATGTTACAGAAGCGCCATCGTCCCAACGGCTGGTGCAAAAGGTTTATTATATACACCGTGTGGGAGGAGGCGCATTAGCCTAGTGGTGACGTTCTTACCTGGCATATCAGGATTGCATTCTCGGTGGAGGCGAAAATGCCAGAGGCCCGTGTACTGTGCGTTGTCTGTGCACGCTAAAGAAGCCCAGGTGCTCAAAATTTCCGGATCCCTCCACTACAGCGTCCCTCTGCTTTCTATCTTATTCGGTCCCTTTCCCCTACCCCCACGGACGCTGAGCCGTGCTCCCGACATGGGCTGCAGAAATTAGCGTCATTTCTTTAACCTAACCACAATCAACCCGGGTTCGTATGGCTTGACAGCTTGCTTTTGGAGATCACAGCGCGTTCGTCCGCGTCTGCGTCCTTGTTACATTTCTGTCGCAAGCTACGACAAACGGTATGCCGTTTTTCTTTTTTTAGGGTTGTTCCAATGATACGTGAAATGTCTATTTTAGCTGTTCCTTGATTGAGATATGCTGTGTAAAATTCAAGCACCAATGCTGTATACGTGCATAGCATGGACAGACCAGTACCGGTACGAGCCGCACGTGGTTGCAGCAGCGTTCAAGGTGACCCCAGCGTTCAAGCAGGCCAGATCAGGGTTATAAACATCAATAGTTCTGCTTTGTCATACTCTTATTACATGCCATACAACTTTTGATGATTGATTTGTGGGGTTTAACGTCCCAAAACCACCTCTGATTATGAGAGACGCCGTAGTGGAGGGCTCCGGAAATTTCGACCACCTGGGGTTCTTTAACGTGCACTGACATCGCACAGCACACGGGCCTCAACATTTCGCCTCCATCGAAATGCAGCCGCCGCGGCCGGGATTCGATCCCGCGACCTTTGGATCTGCAGCCGAGTGCCATAACCACTAGACCACCGTGGCGGGGCACATCCAACTTTTGGTGTACAGTATAGGTGAACGAGACGACCGAGAGAACAGCAAGAAGTTCTCAGTACACGTGCCTCAACATTTAGCCTCGATCGAAATGCTGCCGCCGCAGCGGGGATTCGGTCGTGCGACCTTCGGATCAGCAGCCGAGTATACCACAGCCACTAGACCACCTTGGCGGGGCTTTGGCCATACTTGACTCGTGTTCTGTCTACAACATGCAGTATTCATTTGTGGCTCAAATTTCCCTATTGGCTCCAGAAAAAAAATGACTTACTGCACACTGAGTTCGAGTAAGAAGCTGGCGTATTCTATAGACCATTTACACGCTTATGTATCCCAATTTTTGTTATTTTACCGTCGTGCATAAAATGCAGGACATCTAACCTGTTCACCTAGCCAACTGCACACCCGTAACACCGGTTTAGCATCATCAGAATGTTTGGCGCAGGCTTATGTACATTAGGAAAATATTTGTTAAATAAACACGCTGCTTCCTTCGTTTGATTACTCGCGTGACTGTGGTACAAAAAAAAATTACAGCATATCCACGGTGTGAATGATAATGAGTGGGCGAAGCTCGGGAGGTTCATCGTAGATCGTGCCGAGTTCCGGATTAATTTAGTTAACGCGCACGCTACGAATCCTCATGGTGCAACTATGCACAAGTGAAATCTCCCACCGGCACTTCATTGCAAGTCAAGATCCAGTGCCGTCCATTGCAGTCAAGATCCAGTGATATATATATATATATATATATATATATATATATATATATATATATATATATATATATATATATATATATATATATATATATAAAAACTCGCTAGGAGACGCTGCCTGCGCCAACGTTGTCTCTCGCGGGTGAGGGCGCGTTGTCCTTCTTTGCGAGCTGGTAGCGTTCCTCTAAGAAAGAGCGTTTCCGTAGCCAACGCGCGCCTTTCGCTCTCTCTCTCTCTCTCACACAAGACAGCAGAGGCACGCGCCGGAAAGCACGCGCCGAGGGCGAGCGCGTGCCTCCCGGCACGCGGGTTACGCCTGACGACTGACGCGTGACAAGGTTAGAATAAGAGGAGCTTCGCCCCTAAAATGAGTGAACCTTGCACTAGTGGCCCAAGGCTAGCGATGAAGGTGAGCACTTGTCTGGTCCAGGCATGTCTCCGGCACACCCGCATTTCGTCGTGGTCTGAGGCCTAGGAAAGCGCTTCGGAAAGCACTGAGAGGCACAGCGAACGTTTTGAACCGCGCTCAGCGTAAAGACGTTTGCGTGGAACCACAGACGGTTGCAGACGCGGCATCCGTGACTTCGGCTTTACGCCGTCCCACCCCTTTGTTATACTACGCTATGCGTTTGTGCATACATTCGCGCCATGAGAGGACGCATGGTCTCGTGGCGCGAAGCTATGCACAAACGCATAGCTTTGCGAGAAGCTGTGCACCGGACAAATCGATGCACATTATTGTCTTCGCGTTCTTCTTCTGTTTGCGCGCGGAACATGTGCGCCCGGCAGCCGCAGTTTTGTCCTTGCAGTAGAGGGCTGTGGGCATGAGCGCAAGTGAAGAAAAAAGCGCGCTTGCTGACGCCACACATTGGGTATCGCATGGAAGAAGTGCACACGCACTCTTGCAGACCATAACTAATGATGATGATAGTTTTGTGATACGCGATCCAATTTACGGCGAGCAAGAAACGATTCTAATTTAAAAGCTCCAGTTATTTTATGTACCAAGGACAAGCATTCTTTGAGCGAAAGACGTCTCGTACTTATCGTGTTGCTAACAACGCCACAATAAAGCTCAACTTATACTAAAAGCCGACAACTCAGTTTTATTACTGCCGCTTCGCGCATTGTCCTAGTGTGATATACTATTCGTTATTATGGCGGACAGTTCAAGGGCCTAATTGCCAGAATGACCTTGTGAGACGAAAATCTTCTCAGTAGGGCCACCAAAGGTATACGAGAAAAGGACTTGTACAGCAAAAGTAAAGCTTGCCGCGGAGCAGCTAACTGGCAGTCACACAGTTAGCCATACGCCTTTGAACAAGTAGGTGATGACATAAGAGCGTATTATTGTTTTTGTCTATCCCTTACAGACATCTGCACCGCCTCATTCATGTTGTCACAAAACATTCACATATCATGGAATGATGTGATTGCGGACCTGGGACAGAGCGATGACATAACATGCTCTCGACAAGTGCACTCAGTGATCTGAAACAGCAATGACTCCAACGCAAACACTTTTAGATGAACACTTGGATAAGTATTCAAACATGCGTGAGCACAATGAACAGCCATCCTGAAGGGCATGCATGGCGTACGAGCGCATGTAAACACGTTATGGCAAGCACACGAGCACACGGTGAAAAGAGCCACCTACACTTGGGAACTCCGCCAGCTTGCCACTAGGTGCCGACTGTGTTCAATATCGCGGCTCATACCGCCATTGTATATGGAAGTAGCGTACATAATCTTACACAAAGTTCACTCCTTTAACAAGGCACGAGTGCCACTGCCAGATGCCTGATCAATACTTTGGTCTGCCCCGCCACGGTGGTCTAGTGGCAGGTTTGCAGTGCTACTGCTTCCATCACACAACACCACCAACTTCTTTCATGGGAGAAGGAGGAGATACTACTGCAGCGAAGCGCGCGCGTCTCTCTACCCGCTTTATTTATTGCAGCAGCTGTTAGAGAGAGGGAAAGGAGAGGAGAGTCGCGCATGCGTAGTGTGAGTGCGGACGCTGGTTGACGCGTGACATACTTACTTTGGTCAATACTTTGGTCTCTCGCAAGTTTTTCTATACTGAGCACAAGCATATCCTTTATCTCCTGGGCAATTTTGGCAGTGGAGCTTTTAAAGGACGAAGTACAACTGCGCCGAGTGGCGTTCGTAGTTAAGCGATAACGCAGAAGTGATAAACGACATGCTCTCGCGCTTGATCCACTACCGACATTACTGCGTGAGAGTGATTATGCGAAGGACAGTATTTTGGTAAAGACGGAAAGTAACAATGAAACAAAGAAAGACAGAAGGAAGTGAAGAAGGAAGGAAAGGAACAAAGAAAACTCTCCAGTTTCGCACAAGAAAAAAGCTTACTCACGTTTGCCTTCGACTGACACCATTGCCCTTCAGCCTACTGCAATTTGATAATGACAGTTAACTTGACAACAGGATTATATGATAAAAGAAGGTAAAGACAGATAGGATTTACTTTTTACCATATAATCCTGTTGAAAGCTTTCGCGTCATGATCACGCTGTTCAGACGAAAACAGTGATTAGAGTAGTTATCCGTGACACATGGAAGCAGTGGACATGTATGGAAATAAAACACATTAATACGAAACGCAGTCATAAAAAAAGTGAGGCTCAGCATTTGCAAGTCTGTAGGAAATAATACTGGGCAATGAAAGTTGCGGTACGATGAGAAAGGTGAAAAAGCGTCTGCGTTGTACTCTGTCCCATTTGCTTCTACCACGACACGTGGTAAATTTCAACGCGTCCAGGAATGAAGCCTGTTTATTTATAACGCCTCTTGCTTTTCTTTTCGTCTCGATGATTTCTTTGATGACGTGGCTCGGGACGATGCGCTGATACGTATACGTGATCCGACTAATTTCCTTAATTATCTGTGCGTTTTTCATGCGCAGCAGGTGGTGGGAAGTCTTACATACGACGCCAGTGCCGGCATAACACCATCGATGTTTTCCTGTGGATGTTAACCTACCTCTGGGTTCCTGACGATTGTTGCCTTGTGGTCTTGCACACAACCTTCTTTGCCACAGACATTTTCGGAAGCATAAACACGCTGCCATCCCATTGTCCCACCGCTGTCTCGTTCACAATGATTCCTACTTGTTGCACATACGGAAACGTCTTTTTGCCCCGACACGGTGGTATAGTGACTATCGCACTCGGCTGCTGATCCGAGGCAGCAAGATCGAATCCCGCCGGCGGCGGCTGCATATAGATGTAGGCGAAACGTTGAGGCCCACGTACTGTACGATGTCGGTGCATGTTAAAAAACCCCAGGCGGTCGAAATTTCCGGAGCCCTCCACTACGGCGTCTCGCATAAACATATACCGGTTTTGGGATATAAAAAGCAATCAAACATCTTATGTAGCATGGCCTGCTTGTCCTCACAAATATATGCTGACAAGTTAGCGTTGTAAGTCACTGGTACAGGGCGCAAAAGTCTTGGAGTGATTTTTCACATACACGTTTGCAATTTGAGGTGTGGCTTGAGCCTTTGCGCATGCAGAAAATTTTTCTTGCATCAAGGGCTCAAATTCCAATGCGGCAGGCTGCTGACGCACCTTCTTCTCGAAGAGGCGATAAGCGAAGTTAGCAGAGGTAGGGTAACTAGCAGTGGCAACAATGCTTGCTCATTAATTGAAAAAAAGTAGAAACCATTCAAAAATATTGATCCCCATAGCCTACACGTGAAAAGATTGTATGCAGCGGTCACTGCTCTGGGTGCTCTCGTTCTCAGGGAATAAGATTTTGCACCTTGAATACGTATGAAAAAAAAAAATCACGTTTTGCTCTACCCGTGGCGGAACCATGGATTCACTCCGCTTCGTAGCTGCCCAGTTGCGGGTCCTTCAAACAGTTTGCACGAATACCGGACATTTTTTGCATATTACAGTAACATAAAATTTCTTTCCATCAGAAATTTGTGTATGATCTAAAACATGTAGCTAACTCTTCGTTTGGCATGAGCCATTTCTCGTTCTTAACCTATTATAAACAAATAATGATCTACGCGACCAATTTCTTTTATTGAAGGGCCAAATCTCTCGTTACTTCAGAGGCAAAGTTCCTACAGGTTCGCGAAAAATGCTTCAATCCTTCAAACATTGCACGAGTGTACCTTTAATAGAACTCAAGGCCAATTGCACAGCGAACTGAACATTTTCTTTTAGCGAAATGAACATGCTGCCACTTAGTAATATGAGACTTGCACTGTCAGTGCTCCAAACAAACTGTTTCATAGCACTCAATGACCTCACGCATTGCCACACAGGCCTGTTATTTCAATACTGTCCCCACACTTGCGCTTGCACTTGTTCTGGGAAGTTCTTTTGCTTTGCCGGCATAGACGACGGTCATCTTTGTGAGCTTCTCCTTGATTTCGACAAAAGGAAACAAAAAAAAAACACGAATGCGATGTAAAGAACCCATAACACTTCGACGACACGCCTACGCCCTTTGCGCTAGTGAGAAAAGCAATGACAACGGTAGGAAGCACGAAAAAACAACTGCAGTGCATTGTGTAAAGAGCCCTTGTGAATATCCGAAGAAAAGGCGAAGTAGTGCATTGCGAAGGTTGTGCCAAAAGCCTTGAGCCACAACAGCAAACACTGGAACAAGGATCCTGAAGGCTAAAAACCTCCCCGCCCACGGAATCGCCGTCCTCCAACCTTGTAACATCTGTTCCCGCTTCGGCTCCCCTTTATGTACATACATGTCTACAGGAATGATTCTGTGGCCGGGAAAAGAAAGAGTGTGCCATCGTATGGTGCAGCGGCTATTAAGGCCAAGAACTGAGAATGCATGAAGTGTCTAGACAATCGCAACCCCAGTACAAAAGAAAAAAAAATTGTCAGCGCTGTAAATGGCGATGAAGAGCTGCGAAGCATGTAGCTCCAGTAACGTGAAACATGGGAAAGTGCGAAGCAGTCAGTGAATGTGCCGCTAATGAGCAATTCGCAAACCGTCTGCAAACGGTCAAACCTTGCAAGCGAAACTGAGTTGTCAGCAGGTCGTTTTCTGAGCTGTCCGGTACAGCGAAAGACGCATCATTCGCTTGTTGGCGGCTGTCTTTCCGTCGCTTTAACAGAGCGCGTCGCAACGCAAATGGCCATACAAGGCAGAACAAGACCCGGGATGCGACGATAGGAGGTGAAGGCTCTGCCAATCACGCCACAAACGCATAGGCGATGCATGGAACAAACGGGAGTTATATCTTCAGTGCACCGCTTTACGATTTGCGTCTAACTGATGTCCGGTTAAAGTTAAAGGTGTTTAGCAAGCAAAATTACTCTAAAATAACATCGCTGATCTTTGACTGCACTGTTGGTTCGCAGAGGTGGTACTGTTATCTTGGAAGGATAGAGCGAAGCAGATTGTAGTGTTAATGGGCACCGGCAGTTGGCACTTCGGTAGCCTCAGCGCGTCGATCGCAGCGGAGACAGCGGCGTGGCTCCGCGGCGTCCTGCCGGCGCGTTGCTTGAGCAAAGTGCGACCCCGGCCGCTACAATGTGTCTTATGTGGCCAGTCGTGTTGCCACGCGCTCTGCTAAAGAAAGGGGAAGACAGCCGCCTACAAGCAAAGGATGCGTCTTTCGCGGCAGCGGATTGATCGCAAAGCGATCCGCTGGCAACCCGTTTGGTTTCGCTTGCAAGGTTTCACCGTTTGCTGGCGGATTGAGAACTGCCCACTAGCGTTGCGTCACTGCATGCTTCGCACATCTCTAGGTTTCGGTTGCGAAAATTGTGTGGGCCCATCCTGGCGGCAAGTGCAGTCAGACATTATGTGTGCAATTGTGGGCCGATCCTGGAAGCAGCGCACCCATACAGTGTATGTGTAGGGTTGTCGTGTGAGAAGCGTTTCTAACTAGTTTCTGCTAATGCGCCCGGGCCGTCGGCGTCTAACTCCGACGTTTAGCAGCGACCGACGTTTCCCGTGGAAAGTCTCCTCTGTCCAATAATATGACAGAAAAATTCGCAACAATAGAGGGAGTGCGCTCTAGACACTATTATAGCTATAAGCCACACCACGTCTGCGCTGTGTTGGGGAGGGACTGCGAAATTTACAGACACGGACAGAGTTGGCTGCACTGTTGCTACACATTGCACAAAGCTTCGCATGCTTCGTGGCACGTACGTGTAAAGAACAATGCAGGAGAAACGTTGTTTACCTCGAAGGAATCGCTGGTGCGACTTTTCTCCGCAATACACTGCGAGTTTCAAAGGAAGAGAACAATTGTGGAGAAGTCTGCTACATAGTTTTGCACTAGCTCTTAAGCAACGCTCACAAGGATTTGCTTCGCGCTGTTGTGAGATTCCTGAACAAAAAGCATTTCAAGATCGCATTTGAAAGCCATCTACAAAAGCTGTGCAAAGCCTCACCTTCGGCTGCCCTCTATTCGAGTACTTAGCGAGAAATGCGAATGGCGGTGACTGTGGGTATAGGCATCGCATTTTTCATAGCTGCTGCCACATTTACGTGAGTACGTTTTCAGTTTCGCACAGGACGCCAGGAATCTTTGCGCAATCTTTCGATTTGACTGTTATGGTGTTTGGAGCGCTTTCTTATTATGGTACGTCACACCGAATTATGAAAGCTTGGCTGTCCAGGAGAGAGATTCTCAACAGTACTTCAACACTCGAAATATAAAGAGTTGGGCCCTGCAACACTTCTTTAACACAGCAGACGCTGCCACTCAGTCGCGGAGGCATGTGTGAACGTGTTAGTCAGATATTATTACACTGCATGCTCCTGGGAATTTGCAATTCTGTCACAAACACGGATGAAAATCTCTCGCTCACCGTTCAACTAATTACATCACAAAGGGCACCGGCTACGTCGCTTGAGGCAGAACTACAGCATTGGCTCGTTCGGTGGTAGCGGAAGGATCCTCGGCCGTGCCCTTGTTGTTGGTTTTGAGTTCAGAAAGTAATGAAAATGTATCTTCTTTAGGAACACGGAAAAAGCTAAGCGACGCAGCCGGTGTTCCAGTAAGGCAGTTAAGGCGATATTCAGCTTAATTAGGCCACCGAGACGCATTGACTGATTTCTGGGGTTTTACGTCCCAAAACTAGATGTGATTATAAGAAACGCCGTAGTGGAGGGTTCCGGAAATTTTGACCGCCCGGGGTTTTCTAACGTGCACTGACATCGCAGCGCACACGAGCCTCAATATTGTTACGAAGCGGTGCCGCGAGGACAAGTGTGGAACCATACGAAGTGAGAACGACGACGAGTGTTCTTGACGCTTGCGCGCGTGTGTGCCTTCAGGCTTCAGCCATTTTGTCGGTTCCGCCAACACTGTAAATAATCATTTCATCACTCTTGCGTCTCCGTCACATTTGGTGGAAGTGCTGGGTACGACACGCTTCGCAACGGAACTTCGCAGCGGTCGTCGTTTGGAGGGTCCCTCTACCATGGCGGAAGAAACAGCGCCTGAGTCCGCCCCCGCGGCTTCAACGCTCGTACTTACGCATCCTCGGGATCCGGGCACGTTCAGCGGTTCTGGTGGTTCCGATGAAGTGGACGTCGAGGACTGGGTGGCAGATTACGAACGCGTGAGTACGCTCAACCGATGGGGCCCTACCCTCATGCTGGCCAATCTGATTTTCTACCTGAAAGGAACTGCGAAAGTGTGGTTTGAGAACCACCAAGCCGAACTCGGAAGCTGGGACATCTGTAAGGAAAGATGCTAGACTTGTTCGGGAAGCCCGTCGGGCGTAGGTTAGCAGCGATGAAAGCTCTCGCGTCTCGTGCGCAAACGTCTACGGAGTCTTACATCTCGTACATAGAAGACGTGTTAGCACTGTGTCGTAAAGCCGACGCCGAGATGCCGGAGACCGATAAAGTTGGCCACATTCTAAAGGGGATTGCAGACGACGCCTTCAACCTTTTAATGTGTAAGAACTACTCGACCGTAGACGCCGTCATCAAAGAGTGTCGACGCTTTGAGCAGGCTAAAAGTCGGCGCATTAACACCGTATTCGCCAGGCTTCCCAATACGGCTGCAACTTCCTCCTGCGAAGAATGCACTAGGACACAACCGCAAGCTTCAGTTTCATTGGACCAGGTGACTCAGATTGTGCGCCGTGAACTTGAAGCGATGGCCCCTGCTCCAGCTTATGCCGGTTCTGGCGATTCGGCGGCTATCACCGCTCCGATCGTTCAAGCCATTGTCCGGCAAGAACTGGCCAACGTAGGCATCCATTCTGTGTGCGCCGTAGCTAGTCCACAGCCGACATCGTGGCGTCAGCAGTCGTCCTATTACGGGCAGCGGTTTCCTACACAGTATCGCGACCCTGCCGTGTGGCGAACCACTGACAACCGACCAATTTGCTTCCGTTGTCGTCGTACCGGCCATGTAGCCCGTTATTGCAACACCCGCTGGTCCTCGCCGCCTCGGGCTTCGTCCGCTCCTTACTACCGACAGGACGACTACCGACAGGCCGGCTACCGCTCTGCCCCTCCTGCCCAGTCGTCCAATCCCGATTCGCACAGAAGCCTAAATAGCCGCTCACCGTCGCCACGTGGTCACCGGTCCCGCTCGCCCCCAGGCCGTCGCCAGTCGTCTCGATCGCCGCAGGGTCGCCGACCGTCGTCCCCGTTTAACCTCGCTACCGCCTATCCGGAAAACTAAACAGTGCAGCGCCGGGAGGTGACGCTGCATTGACGACTTCCTCCGCAAATCCTCTCTTCACGCTGCCGACTAACCGAAGCTTGTTAGAAGTTGTGTGGATGGTGTGACTGTTTCTGCCCTTATAGATACTGGAGCGCAAATTTCCGTAATGAGTGCCAACCTTCGCCGCCGCTTGCATAAAGTGCTCACGCCTGCCTCTTCCCGCACACTCCGTGTCGCTGATGGAGGCACTCCTGCCGTTCTTGGGATGTGCACCGCCCGTGTTTGTATTGCTGGTCGACCTACTTCCGTAGAATTTGCCGTCCTAGAGCAGTGCCCTCATGATCTGATCCTCGGCTTGGATTTTCTGTCTGCTCACTCTGCGCTCATTGATTGCTCAACCGGCGCTCTTCAACTTGAGTTGCCACAGCTTTCTGACCTTCCGGCCGACCTACCTCCGCGTTTGTGCTCTCGCCATCATGTCCGTTTGCCGCCTCAAGCCGTTAAATACGTCAGTTTGACTTCCTCACGCGACGTGACCGATGGTGACTACCTCTTGTCGCCTATTGTGGACGTACTGTTGGACCGCGACGTCGCCTTTGCGCACACCATTGTTTCCGTGACTAACAATCAAGCGATTGTTCCCATACTCAACGTGAGTCTGCTGACCCAAGTTATTCCGCAAGGCATAGCGTTGGCCACCATCTCTGCGCTGGAGAATTGCGAGGTTGCGATTTTGGACGCTGACGTTATGTTACGTTCCCCGGATGACAACCCCGTCGCTCTTTCGCCAGTCGACGGCATTTCCAAGATGATCGCTCCTGATCTCACCCCATCGCAAGCTACTGATCTCCATCGCGTGCTTGTGTCCTATCGTGACATCTTTGACTTTGATGGCCGCTCCCTAGGCCAAACATCTGTTGTAGCTCACCGCATCCACACTGGTGACGCACATCCTGTACGCCGACGACCTTACCGCGTCTCTCAAGAAGAACGTCAAGTCATCCAGGGTGAAGTAGATAAAATGCTTGCTAAAGACGTCATAGAGCCTTCATCTAGTCCGTGGGCCTCCCCGGTTGTCCTTGTTAAAAGAAGGATGGCACATGGCGCTTCTGCGTCGATTATCGCAGTTTAAACAAAGTGACCCATAAAGACGTCTATCCTTTACCTCGCATCGATGACGCCCTCGATTGCCTTCACGGAGCCCAATACTTTTCATCCATCGACCTTCGGTCCGGCTACTGGCAAATCTCAGTCGACCCCATGGACCGCGAGAAAACTGCATTCGTCACGCCCGACGGTCTTTACCAGTTCAAGGTCATGCCGTTTGGACTTTGTAACGCCCCAGCAACTTTTGAACGCATGATGGACTCCTTGCTTCGAGGATATAAGTGGTCCATCTGCTTGTGTTACCTAGACGACGTCATCCTCTACTCACCTACGTTTGACAGCCACCTCCGACGTCTGTCGGCCGTTCTTGATGTCTTTCGCAGAGCCGGTCTCCAGCTCAACTCCGCCAAGTGTCGTTTCGGACGGCGCCAGCTCACTATACTTGGACACCTTGTGAGTCCTGCGGGTGTTCAACCGGATCCCGATAAGGTGCGGGCTGTGAGGGAATTTCCTGTGCCGTGCTCAACCAAGGACGTCCGAAGTTTCGTGGGGCTATGTTCATACTTCCGTCGCTTTGTTCGAAACTTCGCGGACATAGCCCGACCACTTACTGATCTTTTGAAAAAGGACGTTCCCTTCATATGGGGCCTAGAGCAGGCAGACTCTTTTTCTGCCCTCATTCATTTGCTCATTACGCCACCAATACTGGCCCATTTCGATCCCTCGTCGCCCACAGAACTTCGAACTGATGCTAGTGGCCACGGAATAGGCGCTGTCCTTGGCCAAAAACAGCACGGTAAGGACAGAGTAATCGCCTATGCCAGCCGTCTTCTTTCGACCTCGGAACAGAAGTTCTCAATAACTGAGCGTGAATGCCTGGCTTTGGTGTGGGCAGTGACCAAATTTAGACCTTATTTGTATGGTCGCACATTTACCGTCGTTACCGACCACCACGCCCGTTGCTGGCTCTCGTCACTCAAGGACCCGACTGGCCGTCTCGCTCGATGGGCACTTCGACTCCAGGAATACTCGTTTACTGTGCATCACAAGTCGGGACGACTGCACCAAGATGCAGACTGTTTATCACGTCACCCAGTTGATGCTCCCGACGTCGTTGACCCTGACTCAGACACCTGCGTACTCTCCATTCGTGCTTTGGGCGACATCCGCAGCGAACAGCAACAAGACGCCTCGTTACGATCCATCATCGACAGTCTAACGTCTTCAGCACCAGACCCTTCTCTTCGCTTGTTCGAATTGCACGACAACATCCTGTATCGTCGTACGAAGCGGTGCCGCGAGGACAAGTGTGGAACCATACGAAGTGAGAACGACGACGAGTGTTCTTGACGCTTGCGCGCGTGTGTGCCTTCAGGCTTCAGCCATTTTGTCGGTTCCGCCAACACTGTAAATAATCATTTCATCACTCTTGCGTCTCCGTCACAATATTTCACCTCCATCAAAAGGCAGTCGCCGCGGCGGGGATTCAATCCCGCAACCCTCGGATCAGCAGCCGAGTACGGTAGCCACTAGACCACTGTGGCGGGGCAGCACCAGGACTTATCCGAAGCGTTCTGTGACTATGCTCAAAACACATTGCCAATCCCCTTTAATAAGCAGGAAGGGTTGAACATGCTCTTGTGGGTTCCTTCCATGAGGGGCGTCAGTGCGTTGATGACCTCAATGAAGTACCTGTAACATTTTATATTTAGATAGTACCGATAGAGGGCAATGTCCGTCAGTTGTAAAGGAAATCCATCTACAGCACGTGTGATCCAACTGTGAACTTTCTCTAATGTTCGCCGAGACTCTAAAATGTGCCAGGACTTTCGCATTACATGCGAAAAAAAGAGTGATGAATTAAATACTTCATTTTCGCAAAAAACGAAAAATTCCGGCGGAACATGAAGCCCTCAGTCCAGGACCCAGGTTAGCTCTGCCAGCTTGCCACCTGTGTCAATGGACTTGAGCTGTTCTTCGGGATTCAAGCAGAAGAGTGCAGACCCCACTGGTGTGTCGGTGTATTGCTTACGGGAACTATCAGTCATCTTCTTTTTCAGGCCCACGTAACGTGATAAAGCGTCAGGTTCCCCGCGCAAGAGGAACTTATTCTCATACGTTGCCCGATAGACATTCCTAAATATACCCAGACTGGGGTACTCTGCAGTTGGCTACAGACAAGTGCCCGCTCGAGTCGGCGAAGTGCTTTGTAGATTCTCTTTGTGGCTGTTGAATTAAGCTCAGCACTGTCTCGGATGAAAGAAGAAGAAAGGCCCCCTTCCGCGAGGAAGCCCGTCGGAACTGCAGTCTATCGGAACTGCAGAAAATAAAGTTGGAGGATTCTTAAGTTTAGCCTTAAAGAGTGAAACGCGATAGCGTCATTGGATCGCGTTCACATAGCTTTCTTATAATATATCCATCCAAATTAGGGCAATCTATAAATGCTGGAATTTACTTAGTTTCTTTGTAAAAAGATTGTTTTCTCGTAAACTTAAACTGCAGTCTGACCTATGATGTGTATTGGCTTTACTTGGGAATAAATCCGAACACCAGAAAGACGAAGACCACACTTGTGATACAGCAGTTCAATTTACAGATTCTAAAAGTGAATAATATTTTTTTATCTCTTCCAAGTAGTTGTCACGTTAAAAAGAAGAACCCGTGTTCGCCAAAACAGTGCAGAGTCGCCGTGAAAGATAAAGGCTCTTAAAGTTTCCTGTTGATGCCATCTTCTTTCGGTGGTTCTGCCTTTTTTTAGCGTGCCTTCACTTGACATGCAATGTGTTAAGAGCAATAACAAAATTAAATTCTATTTTGTTGCAGGGCTCACAGCTCAAACGCATTGCCGCAAAATATGCCGCCTGGTGGACCAGGCCCCGTGCTTCTAGCATGCTCAGGAACGGTGAGCCCTTTTTTTATATATGCTAAGCGTTCAAGCTCTTCACTTGCCTTGCACTGGATCTTACAGTATCCGGAATGAAATTCGCATAATAAGTATTTCAGTATTGCTTACAAGCACATCACATTTAGCGTGGACGTTCCTTAAATGGAGCCTAGGATTAGGAAGCCTAGCCAGGAAGTGATCGCAGCGACAGTTTGCACCCTGTGGGATAAAAACTGGATGCAATTATTCAAACGGATAGTGGGACAGATACGTGGTTCTTGGTGGAAGCATTCCGGCAATCGGGGTTTTTCGGGTTAAATTTACAAATCTGATACGTAATACACAACATTCGTTATAACAGTCTTCATCATAACAGGACTTGTTATAACAGCGGAGCTGTTTAGGCTACTCGTTACTCCGTCAGAAATCAGCAGAAAACTATCCTCATCAGGACATAAGTGCGCATGCACCTCTATGAAATGCGTGGCATTTGCTCCTTCCTTACTACGTAAGGGTAAGTGTCCTTCATAGCATAGCATGACACAAAAAGCGCTGCACGTGCCGCATGCTGCCCCGGCGTCGCCAAGCCGAGGAGTCAAAACGTGGTCGTTGGCACCAAATGTGGGCCAATCCTGGAGACAGTGCACTGTGCGGGATTGGAAAATTTCAGGCGCCGCGAAAAGTTGCGGGTTTGATCCCCGCAGCCGCGGCGTTTCGTAGGGTAGCATAGCCTCGTACAGTGTAGCAAAAGGGTGAATAAAGGAAGAGAGGGTTAGGGGGAGGGAGCTGAGTAAAGCATACGATAGGCTTGTAGAGCGTATCATTTACCGCGAGATCCAACAAAGCCGGAACCTAGCGGCCAGTGGACGAAGCTTCGAAGTGTGGATGGCTCCTTGGGTTGTCTGCTAGCCACTGCATGTTTACATGCGCGCATACGCATCATGTGTATCGTCCAGGACGTTTGTTCCTTCGAGTTAATGCTGTGTTGGGCACTTGCATGTATTCTAATTCAAGCATACCAAGGTATTTGGACTGGCGCTGCAGTATTTGCACTTTCTTAGGATCACTGTCTGTGAGTGTATTGAGAGCGTGCTATATCATCGTGGCAATCATCACCGGTCCGGCGCAATTATTTCAGTTAACTGCTATACGACAGGATGCACTTGGCGCGCATTCTGCCGTAGAGTGAGGAGGAACAATGTGAGGGTGATGAGGAGGGAAAGGAGGGGTGGACAGGGTAAGACATGGCATAGACTTATACTGTACAATATAGCAAGCAGTGGGAAAGGAAGTGAGTGTGAGGAGGAGGGGAAAGCCACCAGCTCCAGCCGCTTGCTCAGTCTTCGCTACGACTAGTGCTGAGCTGTCTCAATTTCTATCTGCTTTGGTTTCATTTTTATTTTTAGGGGCGAAGCTCCTCTTAGTCTAACCTTGTCACGCGTCAGTCGTCAGGCGTAGCCCGCATGCCGGGAGGCACGCGCTCGCACTCTGCGCGTGCCTCTCTCTCTCCCGGCGCGTGCCTCTGCTGTCTTGTGAGAGAGAGAGAGAGAGAGACAGAGAGAGAGCAAAAGGCGCGCGTTGGCTATGGAAACGCTCTTTCTTAGTGGAACGCTCTAGCAGCTCGCAAAGAAGGAGAACGCGCCCTCACCCGCGAGAGGCAACGTTGGCGCAGGTAGCGTCTCCAAGCGAGTTCCTTGATTGAGAAATACCGACTGCTCGCGTTGGAGAAGCGTTCACCGGCAACCCATATATATTGTGGGGAATTCGGCTGCTTAACTCCGCCGCCAGTCATCATCGGAACGGAGCTAGCTCGTGGCACGCACCCCCGGCTTGGGGGCGGAGCGCGTGGAGCGGATCCGGCAGCCGGCGCTGGGCTTCCAGAGAGTAAACTACGTTGTTCTAATGGCTCGTGTGCCCATCTCTGGGAACCTCAGCTGGCCAGAGGCTCAGAAGCCACGGCCCTGAGCCCACAATATATATATATATATATATATATATATATATATATATATATATATATATATATATATATATATATATATATATATATATATATATAACAGAATTGACGATGCGCCTCTTAGAGAACGACGGTTTATTAAGTCAACGTTTCGGTCGGAGCCCGACCTTTTTCAAGACATGGTCGGGCTCCGACCGAAACGTTGACTTAATAAACCGTCGTCCTCTAAGAGGCGCATCGTCAATTCTGTTATAAACTAGCGGCAACCCAAGCTATTTTTATATATATATATATATATATATATATATATATATATATATATATACACTGGATCTTGACCTGCAATGAAGTGCCGGTGGGAGATTTCACTTGTGCATAGTTGAACCATGAGGATTCGTAGCTTGCGCGTTAACTAAATTAATCCTGAACTCGGTACGATCTACGATGAACCTCCCGAGCTTCGCCCACTCATCATCATTCACTCCGTGGATATGCTGTAATTTTTTATTTGGAGGTTGTCACAAGCTCCTTAAAGCAGAATAAAAATTTGTACTTTTACAAATACGATATTCAGAAACCAGAAATAAAAATGAAGGCCACAGCACTATTCCCGTATAATGTAAATAACGTCTAATTGTCGGATGCGTAAACAAGTGCGCTCGGCTTCTCGCACTAAAGAAGTGGGTCAGATTCCGGCCGTGGCGGTTGCATTTCGATGGGCACAAAATTCTGGAAGGAAGGAACCTACGATCGCTATTAAAAAGGGTCGTCGAAATTTCCAGGAGTCTCCGCTATAGCGTGCCTCGTAAGAATATCGTCCTTTTGTCGCGAAAACCTCCTTAATGATCGGCGTAAGTAAACAATCGGTACTTGTCGGAAGTTATACGAGAACGCAAGCTGCTGCGAGGTAGTTCAAGTAAATGGGAGCAAACGGCTCTTCGTTAAGTGGCACTCTCGGCATTCAGTATTGTGCAGCTTACAAACGTTTACTTTTATGAACTCCATTCAATTAATGCGGATCGTAAGTTTGAGATGCGATATTATACGTTAATTATCATAGATGTAACGGAAAAACTGCCATGCACGTTCTTGAAGCGTAAACCTACAAAGAAACCATACAGATTTCTCAGATAATGAATCTTTTAAGTGAACTCAAATATGTGAATAATGTTTTTAAATTTACCATAGTGAATACTTCGGAAGTTGCTTCAGTAATAAGAATTCTGCGTTGGCTGCGCTGCAGCGTGTAGAAGACATTGCAATCTCACCCTATTAACGCGATAGCATTAGGAGATCGTATAATGTGTGGCCTAGGCGTACACGGCTGGAATAATAATTTCGAAGAACGACCGCTTCCCGCAGCACTCGACCACGCAAGCCCTCCACCGCGGCGCAGGTGTTTAGAGAAAAAAAAATCGAACCCATCAAAGTGAGGTCGCCGGAGAAATTGTAAGCGACGTCTTAACCAAAACCCACACATGTGGTAGCTCGCACTGTAATTTGAGCGCACGAGAAAACATAATTGTGTTACGAGGAAACTGAAAGAATTCCTGTATACTAGAGGGAACACGCCCACTTTAACGAATATTCTGTGAAGGCGAAGCGAACCGCGCGTAATGGCGCTATCGAGTTCCACTCTTAAAGGTGCAGGCCAAACGTCCTCCAACATTTATTGTGCTCTTCTGTTGCAGTGTACGTTTTCCGATGGCATCGGAAGTGGCTGCACTGGCGGTTGTATCTGCTCATCTCCGGAATACGGCCTCAGTCCACCAGCAAATTATGGCGGAACTGGCACTTGTGTACAGTCCGGTTAATCGGTATAGGCTTGGATTCTTCGAAGTTCTTAGAAGAAATCATGGCTGAGAAATAAAACCTAAAGCTTGGAAGCTTCAGTACTTCCATACGCGAGAATTGCAGGGAAAAAGTATGGAAGATTGGACGCGAAAATTAGTATATTAGTTCTGCGATTGTACTTTCTGCGGCATTTATTAAGCGGCCTCAGAGCACATCACTTGGGCTCGGGCTAAATGAATTCGTCGTGCGTTGTACGACGTGGCAGGGGGTACTTTATGGGATACGTATTGCATGATAAACGGAGTAATGCAATCTTCGATAGCAGCTTCTTTTTCATGTTTTTAAAATCTAAATGTGGCAATCTAAATGCGCGCTGCGGCAAACAACCTGCGCGCCGCGCTCCGATTTCTCTCTTGAGCGCGGCGCGCAGGTGGTCTGAGAAACGTGGCACCAATGGTGCTCCCTGGCGAGGAGACGCCATTTTTTTTCTTGGTTTGTACCGGAGTATAGCCAGTTGCAAAGGTATAGTCCTGTAATGCGCATGGTCCATAGCACGCTATATATAACACCTTCATTTTGCGTGCCCGCTTCAGGGTGTTGAAACAAAGCTGAAAGGAAACCGCTCAGGCACTGGCACACCTGACGGAACCTCATGTATACATTAACCGATATTCGAGGAACGTCCGCCGCGGTGGTATAGTGATTTTACACATGACTAAATTAGTGGGAATCAAACATGGGGATGGTTGCGCTACGTCGCGCATGGCTCAACGAAGCGAAGCTGGTCGGTTTGAAGTATGGCACGGTTTTGCTAGGTCTTACATGGCAACCTACTTAGGCTTAGCTCAATTGGGCATGCCTCAATTAGCAACAACCTAATTGTACTTGTCTTAGTTAGTGCTGGCTTAACTAGACTTCTCAATTTAATCATTCTCGACTTAATCAGGCTGAACATAATCGCACTTATTTATTTTCAGTTCATTAGGACTGGCCTAATTAGTCTTAGCTAATTTAGTCCTAGCATAAGCAGGCCTGACCTAATTAGTGCTAGTTTAATTAATATTCAGCTAAACTACTGTTAGCGCATTAGGCTTGGCTTAATCAGTAGTAGCTTAGTTAGGATCAGGGTTAGCCTAATTACCCTAAATATGGTTGGCTATGAAATTACACTTAGACGGGCATCTCGCGCTCTGCTGAACGAAAGTCAGCAGTGTGCAAGATGCGGGATTTATCTACCGTGCGCGTAAAATAACTGGAGTGTTATCGCGCGGATCTATTGCAAAGCCGTCTGCTACAGTAGTTTCATTTGCTAACGCGCACTGCAAGACGGGATCGCACCTCGCTCCACCGTCGACCCACATGGTGAAAGGCCCAGCCGAATGTGCGGCACCGCACACGTGCTGTCTAGAAAAACATAGGTAGCGGCACAAATGCACAAAAGAACGCCACCAGTGCCGTAAGCGGAACGGTGCCTTCAATTTCATTCACTAATATATACCTGCATCATGGGGGACGCGCCTTTCGCGGCCGGTTGCTCCGGGTTGCTACGGCGGTTGTTCGAAAGGATTATTTCCGCCGTGGACGCCCACGTCGACGCAGACGCCGACGCAGGGTCTTTTGCGACACAAGCTTCTTAGCGAGCCTTGAAGCTTGACCACTTGAATCTCTTGAAGTTCTTGAACTCTTGAAGCTTGCTTGACTTCCGACAATGACCGGCGTCGCTCAAAGCTCGGCGAAGCTATGCAAAGCGAAGTAAGGATAGATAGGCGGATCTACAGCCGGAATAATTTCGCATGCCGCGTGAAAGCCTTAGACTTCCTGCCGCAGAAAGAAGGAAAGGAAGATGGAGAGACAGAAGAAGGAAGACAGGAAAAAGAAACAAAATTTGTGGCCTGTGCTTGAACCCGGGCTCCTACCATTCAACGCCTCGAGACCATCAATCACATCGAGGCTCGCACGAGATGAAAATAAATGAGCCGTATGTGAATGCCCACAGCTTCGATCCCTCACCACCTCCGCGGAGCGGATTGCAGGTGATGTTTTCAAAGCTCCATAGGCAAAGATTCGCGGACTGAGCGCTTCCTCAGCAGCTAGCATTGAAATTATGGGGATAGTCTCTACAAGCTCCGTATTGTGCATTTCTTGAAGTAAGGCTTGCTAGGTGTTACATATTTTGGTTACGTTGCTCCATGTAACTAACTAACTAACTAACTAACTAACTAACTAACTAACTAACTAACTAACTAACTAACTAACTAACTAACTAACTAATTCACTCACTCACTCACCCACTCACTAACTAACGAAATAAATAAAGCGAAAGCCATTTCAAGCGTGAAAATTTACAGGTGTTTGAACACGGGCCTCCATTCACGGATTGATTGATGATTGATTGATTGATTGTGGTTCGGTTAGGAAAGGACGCTGATTTCTGCAGTCCATGTAGGGAGCACGGCTAAGCGTCCGTGGGGGTAGGGGAAAGGGAGTGGAAAGAGGTGGAGAGGAGAGAAAGCCGTAGTGGGGGGCTCCGGAAATTTTGACCACCTGGGGTTCTTAACGTGCACCGACAACGTACAGTACACGGGCTTCTGGAATTTTCGCCTCCATCGAAAATGCGACCGCCGCGGCCGGGATCGAACCCGCGTATCCATCCACGGAAGCGAGCTCTTAACCCCGATAGACTGCACAACCACCTTACCAGATTTGACGACTATGCGTCGTATGAATACCTTTCCTATTCTACGATATTCTACCAAAGAGATAGGGAAAGAGAGAAAGAGACATAATCGCAGTTGAGAAAAGGTCATGAAAAATGTCACTAACTACTACAACTAACTAACTAACTAACTAACTAATAACTAACTAACTAACTAGACAAATAAATAAATAAATAAATAAATAAATAAATAAATAAATAAATAACTAAATAAATAAATAAAACGTGCGACAATCCCTAAGCATATTCTTATGAGATGAAACGCGAAAGCGTTTCTTTTGGCTAGATTGTCGGTGCGGAGGGGTGCCGCAAAGTGGTGTTGGCCGAGTTGTATTTAGATGATTTGATGCCATCTAAGTGTTGTCGATACTTCACATGTCCTCTTGTATTTGTCCGTCCAGGCAGTGTACGCAGATATGCCCGAGCGAGGTCTCGGGCATGGCGAAGTAGTAGCACCGCCGCGGCGTAGTGGGTGGTGTCATTAGACAGTCACCGGTGTCGTCACCCTCTTATCGTTCCGTTGACGGCGTACATGGGCCGGGGTACATAGACACTACCATGGCTTTGTGATCCGAGTGGATACATACATAACATCTCGCACAATGTATGGGTCGCTGGTGAATGCGAGATCGATGGACGTACATTCTCGGCGTCGTGATGTCCTCTGTGTGCGGCTTCAGTTCGAGATTGAACTCGGCACGCATGGCGGCGAGGAACGATGGGCTAGGTGGCACGTTCGTGCGCCTAGTGCTGCTACGGCGACGCCACGCAGCGTGGAACGAGCTTTCGCCAGCCGTTTCGGTTGCACCAGCAAATTATAGAATATTGCCAACCTGATGCTAGGTTTTTTAGTACGCGTTCTCTTTAGTTTCATAACACTAAAAATTATAAACATAATAAATTAACTTAAATGATACACCAGCTTATCTGCTTACCAATCGCGGTCTGTAACCTGTTACAAAGGTAACTGCATGAAAACCGTTTATTGCATTTACTTGTTTCCTTACGCCCGAATAATCCCCTCTGCGTGGTTTATTCTATATACAATAACTTACTTGTACGTCATCACCTTTTCATTTGCTCCCATTATGCACTGTTTCCATGAAGCTTTCCTGAATGGCGTTAATGAGGCATTGCGTAGACATTTGTAAAAGAGCCATCGAATACTAGCTCAGGTTAAAGACACTGTGTCGTCAAACCATATTCCCATATCTGCATCCGTTTACACTTTCTTCCACCAACGCATTTTTATTGCGCATTTTTGTATGGCCTCGGCAGTTCTGCTTGAACGAGGACTAATCACACAGTTGGCAGATACAAAGTTCGGTAATAATGAAATGACAACGCAGTGCCAAGACTACAGATGCTGAGCAAGAACAACTCTGGGATCCAATAGTCGAAACCATAAGCACAACAAACAAATAAAGATATTAAAACGTTGAACGTTTTCTTTATATTTAGCGTATCGCAGTTACTTGTGCTGTGCATTACTGGCAAATGCATTTTAAGCACTCTTTAGTTTTGCTCTTTTTTTATGATTATAAGGAATTAAACCGCGCGCCGTCGGGCCTTCTAAACGAAGTTCAGATTTTCTCGTATAACCATTACTTCGAATTGAAGACCCTGCAGCAGCTGGTATAGGAATTACGTTGCTCTTTCGATGTTTGCGTATCAGCTGTGGTTCCCACTCATCTGCAGCAAAAGTGCAACTGTCCGTGATTATATACTTGGCAGGGTTTCGAAGGAACAACATGTCCTTTCGTTTTATTTCATGTATGCTGTTGTTGTGTAAAGATCGCACTCCACGTTAATTACTTTCGCGTTCCATAAAGAAATGAGACGTTTCCTTTCACAGTATTTCTCTGATATATTGCGCCGACATATATAAGTGCCGTTTATTGCTTATCAATATCATGGTCATGAACATGTGTCATGAAATGAGAAGTGTTTTAGCCTTGACAGCTAAATTTATTCGTATAATTCGTTGCCATTTTTTTTTATGAAGTGGGTGCTCACTTACATTGACATTCGTTCTAAGAAAGATATATAAGAATAAGGTAATCTCACATTCTTGCCACTCCTTTACTCGCAAGCGCTTTGTAGCTTTGCAAACGCTTTGTAATATAAGGCCACAAATGGGATCTATATATAATCTTGCCGTAACGTCCTACAAAACGTTTTTATACTGAGCTCGCCACACTCGCAGTGGTCTAAACGAAAGCCATTTCAAGCGTGAAAATTTACAGGTGTTTGAAACACGGGCCTCCATTCACGGATTGATTGATGATTGATTGATTGATTGTGGTTCGGTTAGGAAAGGACGCTGATTTCTGCAGTCCATGTAGGGAGCACGGCTAAGCGTCCGTGGGGGTAGGGGAAAGGGAGTGAAAGAGGTGGAGAGGAGAGAAAAGCCGTAGTGGGGGGCTCCGGAAATTTTGACCACCTGGGGTTCTTTAACGTGCACCGACAACGTACAGTACACGGGCTTCTGGAATTTTCGCCTCCATCGAAAATGCGACCGCCGCGGCCGGGATCGAACCCGCGTATCCATCCACGGAAGCGAGCTCTTAACCCCGATAGACTGCACAACCACCCTTACCAGATTTGAAGATTTTGCGTCGTATGAATACCTTTCATATTCTACGATATTCTACCAAAGAGAGAGGGAAAGAGAGAAACATAATAGCAGTTGGAAAAGGTCATGAAAATGTCAACTAACTAACTAACTAACTACTACCTAATAAACTAACTAACTAACTAACAACTAACTAACTAGACAAATAAATAAATAAATAAATAAATAAATAAAATAAATAAATAAATAAATAAATAAATAATAAACGTGCGACAATCCCTAAGCATATTCTTATGAGATGAGAACGCGAAAGCGTTTCTTTTGGCTAGATTGTCGGTGCGGAGGGGTGCCGCAAAGTGGTGTTGCCGAGTTGTATTTAGATGATTTGATGCCATCTAAGTGTTGTCGATACTTCACATGTCCTCTTGTATTTTGTCGTCCAGGCAGTGTACGCAGATATGCCCGAGCGAGGTCTCGGGCATGGCGAAGTAGTATCACCGCCGCGGCGTAGTGGGTGGTGTCATTAGACAGTCACCGGTGTCGTCACCCTCTTATCGTTCCGTTGACGGCGTACATGGGCCGGGGTACATAGACACTACCATGGCTTTGTGATCCGAGTGGATACATACATAACATCTCGCACAATGTATGGGTCGCTGGTGAATGCGAGATCGATGGACGTACATCTCGGCGTCGTGATGTCCTCTGTGTGCGTCTTCAGTTCGAGATTGAACTCGGCACGCATGGCGGCGAGGAACGATGGGCTAGGTGGCACGTTCGTGCGCCTAGTGCTGCTACGGCGACGCCGCGCAGCGTGGAACGCGCTTTCGCCAGCCGTTTCGGTTTCACCAGCAAATTATAGAATATTGCCAACCTGATGCTAGGTTTTTTAGTACGCGTTCTCTTTAGTTTCATTACACTAAAAATTATAAACATAATAAATTAACTTAAATGATACACCAGCTTATCTGCTTACCAATCGCGGTCTGTAACCTGTTACAAAGGTAACTGCATGAAAACCGTTTATTGCATTTACTTGTTTCCTTACGCCCGAATAATCCCTCTGCGTGGTTTATTCTATATATACAATAACTTACTTGTACGTCATCACCTTTTCATTTGCTCCCATTGTGCACTATTTCCATGAAGCTTTCCTGAATGGCGTTAATGAGGCATTGCGTAGACATTTGTAAAAGAGCCATCGAATACTAGTTCAGGTTAAAGACACTGTGTCGTCAAACCATATTCCCATATCAGCATGCGTTTACACTTTCTTCTACCAACGCATTTTTATTGCGCATTTTTGTATGGCCTCGGCAGTTCTGCTTGAACGAGGACTAATCACACAGTTGGCAGATACAAAGTTCGGTAATAATGAAATGACAACGCAGTGCCCAGACTACAGATGCTGAGCAAAAACAACTCTGGGATCCCATAGTCGAAACCATAAGCACAACAAACAAATAAAGATATTAAAACGTTGAACGTTTTCTTTTATATTTAGCGTATCGCAGTTACTTGTGCTGTGCATTACTGGCAAATGCATTTTAAGCACTCTTTAGTTTTGCTCTTTTTTTATGATTATAAGGAATTAAACCGCGCGCCGTCGGGCCTTCTAAACGAAGTTCAGATTTTCTCGTATAACCATTACTTCGAATTGAAGACCCTGCAGCAGCTGGTATAGGAATTACGTTGCTCTTTCGATGTTTGCGTATCAGCTGTGGTTCCCCGTCATCTGCAGCAAAAGTGCAACTGTCCGTGATTATATACTTGGCAGGGTTTCGAAGGAACAACATGTCCTTTCGTTTTATTTCATGTATGCTGTTGTTGTGTAAAGATCGCACTCCACGTTAATTACTTTCGCGTTCCATAAAGAAATGAGACGTTTCCTTTCACAGTATTTCTCTGATATATTGCGCCGACATATATAAGTGCCGTTTATTGCTTATCAATATCATGGTCATGAACATGTGTCATGAAATGAGAAGTGTTTTAGCCTTGACAGCTAAATTTATTCGTATAATTCGTTGCCATTTTTTTTTTATGAAGTGGGTGCTCACTTACATTGACATTCGTTCTAAGAAAGATATTTATATAAGAATAAGGTAATCTCACATTCTTGCCACTCCTTTACTCGCAAGCGCTTTGTAGCTTTGCAAACGCTTTGTAATATAAGGCCACAAATGGGATCTATATATAATCTTGCCGTAACGTCCTAACAAAACGTTTTTATACTGAGCTCGCCACACTCGCAGTGGTCTATGTTCATTTTAACTACAGATCCCTTGAACACAAGGGACATCGAGCCTCATTGTAAAACATGAATTTACTTCTTGTATTTTCTTAGGTTCCCGTAAAAGTAAATGCGGTTTTCCACGTAACAGTCTGAAGCATTACACAGAAATAGCCCTAATGCACGCGGCATTTCAGAAAACGTGCAAATCCTTAATGTGGTAAAGCTGCGGTAAACGCACTACCGCATCAACTACAAGGTCACCCATCTGCTAATTTTCTTTACGTCTGTTTGCAGCTATATAGTCATGAATAACTTAGTTATTTAACGAGTGCGCTAGCAGCATAAATATTTCAAATCCTCACGCAAGAAAAGAAAAAAGAAAAAAAATGCAGGAAGAACTACAATACGGCTGCGCAATATGTGCGCTCACTAGAGCTTTTCTGTTTAAGCTTCTGCCTTCTTTGGGAGGACATGCTGGTTACCGAAAGAGGAACACCATGTCATTCTCTGGTTTGAGAGCGAAATTCCGAACGAATGACGGACAATGTACGAGCATTACAGTGGGATAATAGTTTGTTCAATGTGAGACAATATCTTCATGACGCGATTAGGTGAAATGTGCAGAATGAATTTAAAGGCAAGCGCACATAAAACTTGCTGTGTTTCATTAAGGTTTTATGTAAAACTGTGCAGTAGAAGACACGTGCGACGCGATACCTATAGCTGACAGGCATTGTTCGCTGCAAACATGGGCACCTTCAACCTTCAAGGCGATGTCTCTGACTGCGCGAATAGAAAGAGTGGCTTCCGAAATAAGCGCATGAGAGTTGCATTGTGAGCATTTTCGGAACCACATCTGCATACATTTTTCGTACGCGCATGTAAAAGACATGACAATAGAAGACACACAAGGACACAAATACACGGTGTAAACTTTCAATGTCGTTTTCTTAGCGAAAACAAGATTGTAGTGTCTAGCCACGCGACCATATTAAACACTCCAAGTGACAACTGCACGCAGTGATATGACACAAAATGTCGAAAAAGTGGTCAGTTCATTACCTGCGAAAGCAGATGGCGGTTTGCGGTACATGCTTCCTTGAGAGACGCAATCCGCCCAGCTTTCATTTTTTTTTTATTTCTAGCAATTCGGGGTTCCTACCAGTAACGGTTGTTCATTGACCGGGAGGTGACGTCTTTAATGAAGGCGGGGGATGCCATTTGATACAAGTTCATTTAACACTTTCTTATTTCTGTGGTCAAGCAATCTTTCACCAATGCGTCGAAATGACTGCCCAACATACCTCCAGCACATGGAGAGCGCCACGAAGCTCAGCTGCCCACAGGAGAGTATGTGCCATTGAGCCCTCTTTGGCTTCGTATGACAAGGGACTGACGTGTTTTGAATCGCCATGAGATATTACTGTACGAAGTAATCAATAGTCGAGCGAAACAAAATGAAACAGGCGTTCAAAATCAGCAATCAAGTTTCACAACATGTAAAACAACAGGTATACCTAGGACAACTACTAACACGAGTGCCTGCCCAAGAAAAAAAAAGAAAAAAACCCAGGCCTGCGGGGAATCGCAGGACAGTGACAGCGTAAGTTGGAGGAGCGACTTTCTTAAAGGCCATTGTAAATGCTTGGGGATCTGGATTCGGGCCATCAGGTATATTGAAGAGCCAACTCAGGTTGCAGTCTTGGCTGCGCACATCGCCTGTCGCGTGACGCATGCCACGATACGACAAAACTGCTTCACGAGGCAGCGCTTTGTAACAATCATGACGGAAAAGATGAAGAAGGTCGTTTCATAATGATGATGTTGATGATGCCTCTGTAATCGGTGCAGAGCTACAAAGCATGCACCCCTGTGTTGTTTTCAAATGATTCTTCGCACTCGTTATGCAATCCACTTTTTCCGCGACGCGTAGTGCAGTAATGTTATTCTGCAACGTAACATTACATTTGTTGATGCGATTCCTCGGCAGGCTTTATACCTGTATAGGCCTTTTAGCGATGATTTTTCAAGCACAGGGGTAGCTCAGTAGACCTTTGCAAAACGTCCGAAAAATAAACTTCCTCCCAGCAGTGTCAAAAAAAAAAATGTGGTCTATTGTTTCTGGCTGCTTGCAAATTAAACAGTGTGAACCCCACGGCAAAATAACCCCTTCCCCTCCAAAAAGCTTTTAACAAGCAATGTTCCCGAGTGGAGTTTAAAGAAGAAGGTTTTAGTTCCCGGCCGAACGTGCATTCTCTTAACTCTCTTAAGGACATCCGTTCTGGGACCTCCACTGTACAAGGACCTATACAGAGGCACAGGAAAAACATCAAAAAGCGCAAAATACAGTTCTTTTCTTTTTACGGTGCTCAGGTAGTCTCTTGAAAATCGTGCCATCAGAAACCTAACAGTGAATACAATTTCTTTATAGTAACTGCTCAACCATCCCTCCATACTTTGCGGTTGACGCAACGTAGTCGGGTAGTCGTCTTCCAAGCCTCAATTGGCACACTGTACGCAAGAAAGGGTCTGAGACATCTCGCAGAAAAAGGAACCGATTAACCACGTGCCGCAAAAAAAAAAAAGGTGAAAAGAAAGATTTCCCCCTAAAAAAACTAGATTTCCCCCTAGACCCGTATGGAAGAAAGTTCTTAAGCATTGATAACGAGGAGGGGGTACCCTATGACGTGATCATGCTCATGGGCCTCCACTGTATATGGCGAGCAGGAATAGCAGGTTACCACTGCGATAAGGAAGCGCGGCCTACTAGTGCTTATTTTCAGGGAAAGTGTGTGTTCGTCGAAATCCAAAAGGCGTATGCGGAACCTCCTGATTGGCTTTTAAGAGTAGCGCTGCTCACAGCTTTGCCTGTATTTTAATGTGACCAAACTAGCACCAGCTGGTGGAAATGCTCCGCCACGGTGGTATGGCACTCGGCTGTTGATCCGAAGGTCGCGGGATCGAATCCCGCCCGCAGCGGCTGCATTTCGATGGAAGCGAAATGTTGAGACCCGTGTGCTGTACGATGTCGTTGCACGTTAAAGAACTCCAGGTGGTCGAAATTTCCGGAGACCTCCACTACGGCCTCGCTCATAATCAGAGCTGGTTTTGGGACGTTAAACCCCGCAAATCAAATCAAAGCTGGTGGAATTCTATGTCTTGCACAGTAAAATTCCTTTTTTTTTTTGTGCCTTTGTTGATACAAGCATTGTACCAAAAACAGGTATTAAAGAAAAAAGAGCAGGCGTAGCTCACTGGTAGAATGCTCGACTGCCACGCAAAGGGACATGCATTCGAATCCTCCTTGGTCCTGGTTATTCTTTTGTAAATTTAGCGCGATAGTTGTTACGGACACCGGCGGCGGCAGCGGACAACTACGGCCGCAGAAACAGCCGTGGTTGTGATATCATAATAGCTTACGCTGTAAAAAGAATTCACAGAAGAGTGAATATGGGCTGACGCACGTGCGCCAGACTTTCTCAGGTTATCACGGGCGGCTTACGATATCCTCAAAAACGGGAAGTATACAGCCGTTGCATTCTACCTGTACTAACTTACGGCTCCGAATGTTGGAGGACAACAAAGCAACTTGACAAGAAATTAAGAACCACGCATGACGCCACGTAAAAACAAGAGATATGTCATACTAAAAGATAAAGAAAAGTACAAAATCGCCCGGAAAACACCAGAAGCAGACGACCATCGCTAAAACTAAGCAAAAAAGAGCCAGGCCTACACGGAACCGCAGGACAGTGGCAGCGTAAGCTGGAGAAGCGACCTTCTTAGAGGCCATTGTAAGCGCTTGATGAAACTAGTGCAAGTAGAGGTGGTGGGTATCCCCTGCTCCATAACTCTTATCATTTCGCCAAGTAGGGAAGTACCCACTACGCCATAATTAGTGCGGTATTGTAACGTGCAAATCTGTTTAACTGCACATCTTAGGGAGTCTGTTGACGTCGTTTTCCCGAGAACGAACCGAACTCTCGGCCCGGCGTCGACGGCGAGCTGAGGTTTGGGCTTCTCTCTGCACAGCTGTCTGTTGTGCCGACGTTGCCTTGCTGCAGCAGCGCGCGTAGCTCTGCGATTTGATTCTTCAGCAGCGGTCCGCACCTTATGAGGAGACGCCATCAGGTATATCGAAGAGCCAACTGAGGTTGCTGACGTGATGCGACACAACTGCTTCAAAAGGTAGCGCTTCGTAATAATGTTGACGGAAATGTTGAAGAAGATTGTTTCGTGGGGATGATGTTTGAAGCCTCTGTTATGGGTTGAGAGCTACAAATCATGCAGCCCTGTGTTCTTTCAAATGATTCCTCGAACTCGTTATGCATTCCACTTTCCCCTACGTGTAGTGGCGTATTATTATTCTGCCGCGTCTTCTAGCGGAGATTTTTCAAGCACAGGCGTGGCTCAGTGGCACTGTAATAAATACCACGCATAAAAAAAAAACAAAACAGGCGTGGCTCAGTGGTAGAATGCTCGACTGCCACACAGAGGGTGTGGGCTCGAATCCACGCAGAGTAGGTGGCTTGAATCCTCCTCAGTCCTTGTTATTTTTTCAAAAAAAAATTGCGCGATATTCGGTTACGGACACCGGCGGCGGCGGCAGCGGACAACTACAGAGCAAAAACGGCCCTTGTTGTGATCTCATAACAGCTTACGCTGTAAAAAAAATGACCTTGGTAGGTCACCTAATGAGTAGGAATGACGAGTGGACAATAAGCGAAACGGTCTAGGGTACCGACAAACGGAAAACGCAGCCGTGATGGAACGATGAAATTAAAATAAATTCCTGTGTAAAATGGAACAGACTTGCTCAGGACAGCGTAAATTGGAGGCCTCTGAGAAACGCCTTCGTCCTGCCGTGTACAATGAACTGTGATGAATGTGTAAAATGTACGCTTCGATTGCATAAAAATATCTTAAAATGGTTATGACTCATAAGGCTTTGTTTTAGAAAGGAACCTCACTTCCGTTAATAAAATATTATTTACAGATAGCGCCAGGGTACGTCCTTCTGTGCATTCTGTTGATACATGTTGACTAGCGCTACGAAAAGCCTATTGAATAAGACGGAGCGTCCCACATACGCTGACAGGTTGAGAACAATATGTTACCTTGGTTATCGCCTCCGTGCTGCCTATATATGCGTGCGCAAGTGGAGCTGCGTTTCTTTGCGAAGTATATATGTCACCACAGGCTATGCGGGATGGGTCTTTCCTTTGCTTCAACAATTACGGTCATTGTGGCAGTCCTGGCTCTCACGTATGTACTTTTTAAAATGTCGCGCTTCATTAAAGAACCCATTCTTTTGTGAACGTGGCTCTAAATTCGCGTTCGTTCAGTGTTGATTTGTACAGAATTGTATTTCACGTCACGTCTCTTACTAGATGCGAACCTATAAATGACGCGTATATTTGCTGTGCCAACTCGTTCAGATAGCATTGATATTCCCTGAGTTCAATGATAATTATGCGGATGGGCAGTGTCGAACAAGATGCACACTCAGAGTTAATTATCAGCTCTTACATACAGGTTTAGACTTAAGGGGGCACAGCAACACTATTACAACATAGAAAACGGTGCCTATCAGTCGGGGAGGTTTCTATGAGCAAGTGAGCCAAATATTATTGTGCTGCACGCACCAGGGATTTCTCAATTAGGTTTCATAGAAAACTGGAAAGCTCGTGTCCTTCTTTCAAGGAACAACGTCACGGGCGTACCGACTGCGTCGTTTGAACTTTTTCGTCGCTACTTAAGAGAGATACGCATATTTCATATAAAACGAAAAAAATAAATAAAGCATAGAAGATGACGTTGTCGCGATCATGAAGTCAGCCAATGACATTTCTGGTTCAAGCGACTTAGTCGGTGCCGTCAATTGTTGGAAGGAGAGCGGGCGCTTTGCAGCTGTGTTTGAAACCAAACTGCGAATTCTGAGTGCCAGAACACTCGGCTCGCACGCTGACAGGAACCTCCAAGACCGATCAGCACCATTTTCTGGCTTTGTTTCAAGAAGGGCTGCAGGGTCCTTTTAACGCTCATTATTAAACTCCTACCTTTGGCCTGGAGATCGATGTGAATAGCAGCGCTTTGGTGCCGGACATTGAGCGCGTAATAATATCCACTGCGTCTCTTGCCATTGTTCGTGAGACAGAGTAGTCTACAGCAAGCCCGTTAGTGAGGTCTTCTTGAGAAGAATGCCGTATGGGCACATTCATATTTTGCTCCGTTCATTGCCTTCAGGGCAGTCTTTTCTAAGCCCTGTAAGGCGCATTGCCATCTAGCTTCGTCTTTCTATAAGTATAATGATTATAAATCTTCCGTGGTCTCGGCACAAAAGTACTGTCCCACCGAACATGAGTAAACTCGTCCATAATACCTGCTATGCGGGTGATACCGCCTCTAAGTCCACAAGCAGGAAGAACGTCTCTTAACGCAATTATGATAGTAACGTCCGCAGGCGGGCGCAGGATTCTTCATTAGGAGGTGGCGAATGTTCACTGCAGCGTCCCCTCCTACTCCTCCTCCCGAGCCTCCCGGTCTAAATGAGGCCATTTCGCTCAAATAGCAATGCAATGTGAGGTATGCGGCCGACTAAGCGACCCCCTTCAGGTGATTACAGGCAACCTCCCGCCTTATCCATGTCTCAGCTACGGCGATATAAATAGTGCACTTAGGTGCGTAAGGTCTATGGAATTATAGAACTAGGAGACGAATACGCAGAAGAGGAAGGTGACGGCGAAGGAAGAAGAAGAAGAGAGGAGGAGGAAATAGTCGGCTAATCAGACAACGGTGGTTTACAAGAACAAGGAGCCGACGGCAGCGAAGTTGAAGGGGATGCCGGCCTAAAAGAAGAGAAAGCAGAAAGAGCAGACAATGGAAGGTGAATAGGTGGAGAAGCAGGCATATAGCATAACTTAGTAAATTAAACTCAAATCCGCCTGAGTCTTGGCTAATCCCACCAAGTGGGTGGATGCCAAAATTGAAGGATCATCATCATCATCATCATTAGAGCATTAATGAAAGAGAAGAACGTGAAAGCCCGCTTCGAGATCTATGTTGCTTACGTTGCCACTGTGCTCCGTCCTTTGCGCAGGCCTGGGAGCTTTTTCTTTCCTTTTTTTCTTGGATGCAAAGCGTCCTTTGACTAATTGGCTTGAAAAGTTAAGGTTAAAAGGGGGCATAAAAACATGCAGAACAACAATGTGGCTCCTTTGAACAAGGCGATCTCACTTGACAGTGGGATCTGAAATACGCCATATTATATGCGGACTTATTGTGTTCACTTTGTTTGCTTTTTCGGCTTATACTAACTCTTGTATAATCATACATTTATATACCATGCCAGTTCTCCTTTCTGTGGTTTGTTACTTTCATTTTGCATTAATTTTTTGGTTCCAATACATTCATAAAAAGTTACAGGAAAGCTAGGGAGAAGGCAACCTTTAATATTCTTTTTTCTCATGCTACATCTGGTACTTAACATGCATATGTTTTAGTGCTAGGAGGTCGCCACGTTAGTTCTCGTAACTATGTATATGGGACCTCCGAATGTAATACATATCACTAAGGCTGTTACGTTGTAGTTAAAGAAACTGAATTGAATAAAACTGAATTGAAATTAACCGTTTTATGAGAGTGATTACGCTGTTATTCTTCTGTTCTTTTTTTTCAGTTCTGAAAGATATGGTGTGGCCGCCAAACAGCAGAGCCCATGCGGCCAGCCGGTGAGTTATGCCACTCATACTTCGCGATTGCTGGCTTTTCATCTCCCTTGGTTTCCGCGCTAAATGTGCAATTATATTGTGAAAACACTCACGGGACCTTAACAGGTTGAATTCAACTCCCAAACGGACCAAAAGTTATATTCAATTAGCGCGAAAGTGAAACGAAGACGTACAGAGATTGCTTTGGGGGGTTTAACATCCCAAAACAGCGATATGATTATGAGGGACGCCGTAGTGGAGGGCTCCGGAAATTTCGACCACCTGGGGTTCTTTAACGTGCACTGACATCGCACAGTACACGGGCCTCAACACTTCGCCTACATCGAGATGCAGCCGCCGCGGCCGGGATTCGATCCCGCGACCTTCGGATCTGCAGCCGAGTGCCATAACCACTAGACCACCGTGGCGGGGCAAGACGTGCAGAGAAGGGGAGCGCTCCTTTTGCCATACCGCCTCCTGTTTCCTCTTGCTTGGGATAACGGCCCACAGTCTATGTAGTGTTTAAGCAGTGTTAAGTGACTAGTAGTCGACGGGCGCGAAATAGCGAAAAAGTTTCGAACCGTAATTGTATATAAAGCAACTGTAGAAACAATGTAAACTGGCTGGAGTTTTTTTTTTTTTTCTAGCGTAAACACTGTTTCGTAAGAAACAATTGGACACGAGCTTGGGCATGAATCTGTAGAGCCTAAAATCGCTGTTTACAGCGACGCTGTTATCGTCCGTGTGCAACAGTTCTCCTTCTCTCTCGGAGAGGTTCTGCGGCACAGGGGAAGGAGGCGGGGCACACGAGGGCGGGGGGGGGGGGGCGCAAATAACGGTGTGATTTTTCTAGCGTGGTATGGCGGGAAACTTGCACCGGAACCGTCGTCGGACACCACGCAGGTTCGCTGGCAGCCCAGTTTCGCAGAGCCGAAGGGCTCTGTTTTGCAGGACGTTTTTGTAGACATTAAATCACCAAAATGCAATGTGGCTTCTTGGTGCTTCATAGAAAATAGCTCTATGTGCTGACTTCATCCCCCAAGTGTAGACACGATGCTCATTATTTCTCTCCTTACAGTGCAGGCGTAACGACGATGGATCAACTGTTGGTTGCACTGGCCCCTGCATTTGCAAAACCGCCACATCATCGACAGGAATCGCACTCTACGGCCGCGGAACATGCATGCCGGTTTAATAACTGTAAATGCAAATTCGAATCGCAGTCATGCGGACCTAAAGAATGGTGAACTAATAAACGCTAAAATTTCCCAGGGGCAGACATAGTGGTCTTCACATATTCATTAGAAGTGAAGCGAAACCCGAGAAGAAAAATCAGTAATTAGGGGGGGGGGGGTGCGTTCCAAAGTAGCATATGATTATGAGGCACGCCGTAATGGAGGGCTCTGGAAATTTTGACCACCCCGGTTTCTTGAGTATCCTCGAACAGCGCCAAGTTTTCTCTTCATAGAAAATGCGACCGCCACGGGCGGGTTGGGATTCCCGTCACCGAGACGGACAAAACAAAATACAGCAAATCATCTCTAGCAATGAGAAGGGCGCTTTACGCGGTCTAACGCTATAATATCGGCGAGTTCTCCTCTACTTCAACGCAAGTATCCTCGTCTCCCCTGCCTGAAAGATAGAACCGTGGAACGCAGAATGTAGACCAAATCTGATGGCACACAACCACTTTGGAACTGCCCTTCGTCGCCATTGTCTTCTGCATCCCGCACGCCCTATTCATACTGTGCAGCAATTGCATTTAGATCCATTGTATGCAGATCTGAGTGAAGCTATTCATACGGACTTGTCTCTTCCGTATACAAGAAAAATTCGGGGGATCCCATACTTTGTGGGGATCGGTGTCATGTCAAACAGTCAGCGAAGAAATTGCGTATGAAGAATTGCTTGGCATACAGCTAAGTGTTATCTTCTACATGTGCCGTGAGGGACTAGCCTCTGTGGTCTACTAACAGATTCTTGGTCTGCTTAGCAGGGGTTCGGCTTCGAATCCTACCACCATACTGCTCGTTGATTGCAGTGCCTTCATCAGTGTCTGTGTGCCTGTTATGTCTGCATTTCAACCGCAAAATGCGACAAACGCTATGATTTTTTTGGATCTCCAGTACGTTTTAATGATATGTTCCATCTCTACATTAGCCAGAGACTTTTGCTTTATTAAAATTCAAACACGTGTAGCACGTACCCGCGTACTATGGCCCGGGCACTACACGTACGAACCACACGTGATTGCAGTATCGTTAAGCGCGACATATGGGAAAAGTATGTCAGTGTCACTGCTGGCAGGATCAATCATTCATATTCGTCATACGGTTATACTTATCATCTCAATTTTCTCGCATAGCAAATGAACGACAACGCAGGAGGGCACAGAGACGTAGTTGGCTGTATAGATAGATACGGTCAAAGTCACCTAACTTCGCCAAAAAGAGATGGCGCGCCGCAAGTACGACCAAATGATCGTACTTGCGGTCAACAAACACAATGCAGAAGCTTGTAGACACCTACTGAATATATCAAGCCTTGCTGAAATACCTATGCAGGCCTACGGGCCACGGCCGAGCACCTGCGGAGTAGGCGTCACCAAAGGAGTTCCTGTAGACCTTGGTCAAACGGATATTCTTAAGGCTCTTCAAAAAGCCCCCGTGAAGTATGTAAGGTGAATGGGAACGTCAGAAAACACTCGCATTGTGCTGGTCACAAAAAGTGCTCCTGAGTACGTCTCCTTGGGCTACACAAGTTACTAAGTGTGCAAGTACACTACGAAACTGCGAGATTGTGCTCCAAGTGCCAGAGTCGCCTTGGTCACATTGTCAGTGCCTGCAGGTTAGAAACACGAGGCGTGGGACAACCACGACGAACCTACCTGGAGAAATCAACGGCCATAGTGTCCGAACATCAGGAAATAATTATAAATACACGTCTACTCGCTGCGTTGTTTTGCTTAATGAAAATCAAACGCACAATTAAAAGATTAATGACAACGTCGGGTACCCACCGGCAAATGCTATGGTATGTGAGGAGTAAAAAAAATGAAGTAATGGCCAAGGAATGAAGCCTGCAGGCGATAGAGGAACAGCTAATAATTCGCCATAAATTGAGGGCGCAAATGAGTCCTAGTCTCTACCGGCTCGGCCATCAGCTCCAACACCTCATATGCGAGCTGCTCAGGAGAGAACAGTTGGCGTGTCGGAAGAGACATGAGCTTCAACGTCCCGTAGCAGACAGCGCGAGCGCGGTGCTCGACAAGATCATGAAAACACTTACACACTGCTCCCGGTCGACCCTGTACGCAGCTTCCTCGCCCCTATGTCCTCTTCGCTGGCTAAGACCATCCTGACACTGCTTAACTTTCTTTCTCACGTTCTAGCAAAATGGCGATGACGTCCCAACTACCTAGTCTGAATAAAATTCGGGAAAAGACCACGACATTTCAATGGAATGCCCGCCGCGTCGGCTGTCATACATGTCTCCGAGTTTCGACAATTGGCATATAAACATCGCCTTCCAGTGATCGCCATTTCCGAGTCCCGCGTGCGCATCGACATTCGCCTTTCTGTATACATTATCGTAATGTCATCAACACGAATAGGTGTCAACAGGGTCGTCTTGGCTGCTCGCAATGATTTAACTTTCAGTGTTCACCATATACCAGCTGACGCATTCATTGGGTATGTTGCAATGACAGTGAAGTGTAACACTTTGATCTTTTCGGTGACTGCGGGGTACATACCACCTACAGCCACATTTGATGTGGACAAGCTACAGAACATAAGATGGAACACCTGGATCGCATGTACTAAATGGAGATTTCAATACGCATCATCCCACCTGGGGAAGTTAAAGGGCTTCAGTCCGCGGTAGGCGCCTTTGTGGTATAACGCATCGAAATAGTCTGGAGATTCCTAACAACAGACAGTCAACCTTCTACAAGAAAGACTGATCCAGTGATTCAGATGTCACCACTATCTCCGTGCACTTCATTTATACGGTGACCCAGTTTGCCGACATCGAAAGTCACGGCAGTGACCACATACCAACATACATTTCTGTGTGCTGTCCTACGCGGTACGCACAACGAAGGGCCGTACGTTACACTGAATGGGATGTATCCAACGCCTCAGTCGAGGATTCAGACCCATCTGGATTGATGTATAAGGAGATTCTTGATATTGTAAATTGAGCAAAACGAGGCAGCACTAAACATCTAAAAGCACGTCGAACTTACTCAGTGCTCGACGTTGAGTATAAGAACTCCATGCGTCGCAGATCTGAAAGACATGCAAATAGGACGTTGGAGATGATAGTGAAGACGCAAGGCGAATGCACGAACAAATCGAACGTCCCCTCGGAAAGCAACACAGGAAGCTATGGCTATGGCTTTCTAGGGTCCAAACTGAACCCTAGAAAACAGCTGTCAAGAATATGGGTTACTGCTTGTAGCCTAAAAACACCGCCGACCCCGCTGCATCCTTTCAGTTCAGTTTCTTAGCCCACAATAACAGGGAGTTGGATTTGGTGGGGACTTCCTGCTCGAAAGTCACCGCTGTAGCGCCTCTGGCAACTTTGCCTCGTGCAGCAAAATATGTTTGAAGGACACCTGACACTATGGAAGCGAATGAACCACTTTCAAACAAGGCGCTACTTGGAGCTATGGCACGGTTGATCAAGGCATCATCTCATGGCCGTCAGTGTGTTAGCCATGCCGAGTTAACACATTTAGGTGACATGACCAAGACGCGCCTTCTTGTCATATTCAGTGACAGGTGGCAGAGGGGGCGCTGCATTGAACCTTGCTGGAAATGAGCCCGTGTCACACCTAGCTGTACTCAAGCCTGACAAGACTTCAACAGACATAAGCTCCTATCGTCCGACTGCTCGTCTCAAATGCGCGTGAAAGATTACGGAGGAGATCGTACTGATGCTCCTGCACTGGTTGCTGATGGGCATAAATATCTACCCTCCGCGAATGTTCAGAACGGGCCGCAGCAGCATCAACAGCGTGGTTCGCCTTATCAACTGCGTCAAACTCAAAAAGAGATGCACGGTCCGGAATATCACTCTTTGAACAAATATAAAATAAAGAACAAATTAAGATAGACTATGCCAACATATACGCTGCTACGCAAATGCTTACTTTATTCGGTATACAGCAACAGTACCGTTGGTGCTTTAGTTAGGAGTTTAGACTCTCACTGAAAATATTTCAAAAGCAGCAGCTGCTCGAACCGACAATCGGAAATTGACGAACGATGAGGGCGAAAAATAAAAAACGCTATAGAGAGGAGGTTTTGTACAGGAGTCGATGTGGTCGGTGTGGTATGCCTAATGAATGTCGCCTTCAGGCACTGGTCAGACTGTATCATTGAGATATCTACTCACGGGCATTGAGATATGTACTCAGAAACGCAAGTTTCGTCTCTGCCTCTTCATAACCCGACTCTACGACGCAATTCCTGTGCCCAAAGGGAAATAATTCGTCCGATGTTTTGCCGAAGTTCAGGGGCTCGGAGAAGTGCCAGCACTGCCACTTGCTGTCGTCAATGACTAAATGACAGTTTCCTCAGCAAGTTGCTGAACACGAGTGATAGCGCCCGGATCAGTTCCAGATAGCCAACTCAGCTTGAAATATGGGCGGAGAACTACTACAATTACTGCGTCTTCTGAGCCAAGTTTAATTTTGAAGAAATAATCAAATCTGCGCAGAAACCTATCATTAACCGTCCAAAAAGGGGGATTCCAGTACGTATAGTTTGAGCACGCTTTTCCTTCGAGACGATATCATGGCGATAGCCTGGCACGTGACGTTTGGAGGAACAGTCGGCCATGAAAAGACGGCAGCGGCAAGAAGGCGTATGGTGAACGAGAGAGCGCAATGAGCGGAGACCAGTTTTCGACCATAAAACACGTGTTACTCCACTATTACTGCACCATTTTTAAAAAATTCTTGCGGCTGCGTGTTCGTTGCCGCCTCGTGCACAACTGCAACGCCGAAACTATCTCGACCTCTGGGTGGCCTAGGGGTCATTTCAAACGCTAGAAATAGGCGTTGCACATTCACGCCCTTCATTCAAAGCTGCATTGGCGAGGCGTTGTCCCCACTCGACGCCCTTATTCCGGCTTGGCTCGGTACCTGATGACCTACGATACTGTGACTGTTTTCTGAAGCGTGCTCGAGATTTTCTGCTGCACGTTGAGGAATTGGTCATGTTTATAAGGTTAATTCATAATCTGATGACCTGGAGGGCGAAATTTCTGCCCCTACATACGACCTAAGGTGTTATTTCAGAATTATCGCAGATATATTTGATTGCTTCAAATTATCTAGTAACTCCGACGTCGTTGACGAATATCCATGCGACAGTTTGTAGTCTCTTCACTTCTAGTTCTGGTTTGAAATAAACGCGGGTGCTTCTTCAGTAGAAGGTGCACCTCTATTAATTTTTTGTCTTTCGCAACGTCTTGTATGAAAATGAAAGAACATCATTTGCACAGTCGCTAGTTGCCATATATCAGCTTTGTTGCGTGTATAATACAGTTAAAGCGACCACTTACATTGAGCCGTCTAAAGCTTAACCAAGCGCTCACGAGGCTGGCTTTCTCGCACGCTGATTTTATGTAAAACACCACTATGGAAGAAGTGCGCGAAACAATACTCTGCTGACGCTCATTATTGCATATGTGCGCCTTTCATCCTTCATGATCATGTCCTTGCCTAGGAATTCGAAAAGTGAAACTTGCACAAATCTGCGCGTCTCTAAAATAAACTGAGACGCGGCTGACACGATTTGCAAAGCGGGCATGTTGAAGCCGCACTTGAATACGCTTTGCGGAGCACGGGTATAAGAATAAACAATAGAAGACGCACGCGAACACAGAGGGTGCATAGTTCCAACATTGTTCATTGTTTCCTCAGAGAGAACCGAGCTACATTTTTCTTGAGACCAAACCTCGCGGCTCACAGCCACGGGAACCTACCAAACAATAAAACAATATAAGCGAAAGCTTTGTACAGTGATATCTCAGAAAGTATGTAACAAACAAACAAACAAACAAACAAACAAACAAACAAACAAACAAACAAAATCTCCCTGGCCTGCGCAGCCAATGCAGCACAGTAGCAGCGTAGGCTATAGATTTTGGCCGTTTGTACTGTCATTCTTCTCTTTCTATCTTCTTCCAACCTGGAACTGTTCCGCCTGCTCTTCCTCTACCATTGTTTTCTTTTTCTGCTTCCTTCTATTCTCCGTCGCCTTACCAGAATTGTCTTCTGGTTTGTCGGCTTCTTCGTTGTTGGAGTTCAGGAGCTTCCAGTGGAGGCATTAGACAAGCAGTTCGTGCAAGCTAACTGCCGATAAACGGGATTTCCAGGCTCAAAAGCAGCGAATCCGTGCGCTCAGACGAAGGGGAGAAATCTCAAGGTTTTGGCTAGCTGCCGAGAGCGTGGGATAGTTGTCGGGCTCTTTTGAAGATACTAGTTTTCACTACTATTCGGCACAATATGAATTCCGCAGTAGCGTCATTCCTTGGATACCTTGCGCTATTCGGGCACGGCATCGGATTCAAAATTATTGCCTCCAAATAAAAAAAAAATCCCCACAGATCCCGTGAATACTGGCAGTCGGTGTCATGCGAAGCAGTCATCGAGGGAATTGCCACTACGAATTGTTGGACCAGGAGCCAAGTGCTGCGGGATAGGATCAAATGCACAAACGGTTCCTTAACGTGCGCCAACCAGCAACGTCGACAGCACTGTAGCGACTCTATGCTACCTTATGGCATACGACGTAACGTCGCATTGCTGCACAGTGCAGACGTGTTTTGTGTGAAAAATGCAAGCCACAACTGCTGGTGGAATAGGCTCATTTGCTATATATATACCGTGTCGAAGGAGCCGCTGTAGCTTAGTGGCAGCATGCCTGCTTGGCAACTCAGGGGTGCGGGTTCGATACCTTCCTACCTCATGGTAGGTTGCTTGTGCGTCTGTGTGCTTGTTACGTCAACATTTCAATTGCAAGCTACGACAAACTGCACACCTTTTGTTGCTTTCAAACGTGTTATATTGACATGGTAAACGTATATTTTAGTTGGTCCTTCACTGGCATGGGGCTGGATAAAATTGAAACACCTGTGACGTATACCACGGGCCGAACGCTATGGGTATGAGCCACACGTGACTGCAGCTCATACCCGTAGCGCAGTATCGTTGATCGTGACATACATGACGAGTTTATCATCTTAGTGGCATAAAGGTGAATCACTCGTGTTCTCCATACATCTACACTGTACCATTCAATCTTTGGCGTGTGCCAGGTGAACAACGCGACCAAAGAGCACCGAGACGTAGGCGGCTATGTAGTTATATCGGTCAAAGTGACTAAAGTTCGCACAGGAAATGATTCGCTTTTAACAAGAGACCACAGCGCTTCTCGCAAAAACGACGCAAACTCAGCCCACTGCCGAAGAACACGCTCCTCACGTATCTTGCTCAAGCATTAACGTGAAATTGAGGTTAAAGCATTTGCTGCCATACACACCAATGGTTTTCATTCAACTTAATCTCTAAGAAAGTATGACGCTGTCTACTGCTACCTAAGGCGGGAGTGTAGGAGGCCGCGGCATTGTTTTCAGGATGTCGCATTTTTTTCAGCACAAGGACGTCGCAGTGGGACAAATACAGAAAAGACCATAAATTACAAATAGATGAAGAAACAACAACAACAACAAAAAGAACATAAAGGACTTTTGTCTGTATTTTCGCATACCCTGCTTCATCCCTTACCATGTTCAGATGACTCCGACTCCCGAGGCTGAGTTTAGCAACACAACCTTGCTTTTGTTAATAGAAGTTAGTGCCATGCATATCCTTGTGTGTCTGCTTTTGACATAATGACATGTTTTCACTCGCGTTTTGAAAAGTCTATTCAACAGGACAGGTTAAGAACAATGTACTCTCTCGGTTTGTACTTCCGTACTGCTTTTATAAATGTGCATGTTGAGTTTCATTTTGTTGCGGGAAAGTATGGCGTCCCGTCATGCCAGTACGGGTGTGTGCGTTACGCTAGGCGTCACGGCGCTCGCAGTAGTCCTGGCGTTTACGTACGTATTCTCCACATGTCGCGGTACTAAAAACACATTTTTGTATATATATATATATATATATATATATATATATATATATATATATATATATATATATATATATAGAGAGAGAGAGAGAGAGAGAGAGAGAAATCCAGTAAATGTTTCTGCGGATCCAGGCGAATATTAACAGTGAAGGAACGGACGAACGTGCAAGAACTTTTTACTTTCCAACGTATCGGCCGGTGGTCCGGCCTTCATCAGGAAATTTTCCTGATAAAGGCCGGACCACCGGCCGAAACGTTGGAAAGTAAAATGTTCTTGCACGTTCGTCCGTTCCTTCACTGCTATATATATATATACACACACGCAGGGCCTCATTACGGTAGCACTCAGATTCGCTGAAGCCATTGTTTAACATTTTAACACATAGCGTCAATTGAAGTGCAACCTGAGGTCCGTTCTTATCTCTACGTGCCGGTATACCCGGCGTCATAAGCGTATATTTGAGCGTATTCTTCATTATTCGACAGTTGCCTTATCTACTTCAGATGAATGTTGAGAATTGATATCTTGAGTGCACCGCTACATTGAAGAATAATAACTACAAAGCTTTACGACTATTGTAACATTCGCTGTGCCCGCCCTCCGTCTACATTGGGGCTTTCGATAAGATTGCCCCCGCTCGATGTTATCTCGTTTTTTTCTTTCTTTCCTGCCAACCTGCGATTGGCTGCGCAAGGCTCAAAAACGCGTCGCAAGCGGAATAAACTGGGATTTGTCTTCCTGGCACTGCTCGAGTCGTCTATTTCCTGGGCCAGCTGTGGTCCAGCCGCCGAATACGTAACACTATCGACACTGTTCGCGGAACATGAACCGCAGGAGACTAATCTACAAGAAACAAATTGCCGAGCTCTTCTTGAGAAGAGTAGCCTTTCAGCACCTTCAGGCGTATTCAAGACAGCTGGTTGATATGTCTGGCCAAGTTTATTTAATATTAATAGCCAACGTTTAGGGGCCCGTTCGGCTCCTTCGTCAGGGGCGCCTGGAGACTGACTTGCTTGCAGCAGCAAGTAGTGGGGAAAGGAAGAAGATTAGGGAAAGGCAACCAAGAGGATGAGAGGTGAGAGACAGAGTATGCTCACTGGGATGCCGGACTGTGTGCCTTGCTCGTTTTGTGCGGTGCATAGGGGAGTGCGGAGACCTTGTGTGTGCAGGACCGGCAGGTTTCCCTGCGAGCGCTTACAGTAGTTAGTAGTGTCCCTTAGATATGCCACGCTTCCAGAAGAAGTCGTTTTCGTTTATTCCTTTCGGGACGAGGATTGTAGTTTGTGAAAAGCGCATCACGTGGTCTGCGTCTTCAGAACGCTCCGCTGAGGTGTTTCGCTCGCTGGAAAATCTGCGACTGTCGTTTTGGTGCTGTTGAAGCCTCTGCATGAGCTTTATGCTTTCGCCGATGTAGCTTGCGTCGCAGTCAGCGCAGGGGATGTTCTACACAATGCCTTGGGCTCTATCTTTTGGCAGCCGGTATTCCGAATTAAGCAGAGAACGCGCCAATGTGTTCGGAGGCTTCTGAGCTACTTAAATGGGTTCTTTAATTTAGTATGCGAGCGATGGTTTCGCCGGCGCCACGGACATAAGTGACAGTGAAGAATTTCAATGGCAGCGCAACTCGTCAGGCAGCGCTGTCGAAATATTTGCTTTTCAATCCACATTTCTTGGACGGTCGCTGCTTTCATTACTTCGAGGAAGGTTCGTTTTTCGTTATTTTCGTGCTGTGTTGCCTTCGTATTTCTGTGAGTATATGGTGAGCAAAATTATATACGGTCCCTAAAAATATACGAGGGATATTCAGAACTTTCTGCGAATAGCGAGACGAAAGTCTAGTTGATCTGCTACTGTTGTCGGACCGGTACCGCAGCATCACCCGTAGCCCCTACCGCTTCCTCCCCGATGGCGGTTGCCACGAGCGGCATAGCGAGTTAATCTAAGCTGCTTCCACCATTGCATGCGTTCACCGTCTTCCCCGCCCGCGACTGCGGCCTGCTGCGTCGTCACCCATAGCTGCCTGAAATGAAGCGATGGGTCCACTCCGCGGTGTAAGCACAGGGCGCGAGCTCGCTGTGAGAGTGGTGCCGCCGTTTATCGTGGTGTTGAGCGTCATTCGCCGGCACTGGTCGTAGCTAAGTGAACGAGCACAACGAAACCTGTTTTGCCTCACGCGCCTAGAATAACGCAACGCTAGTCTTCTGCCGAAGCCAGCTGGTAACCGAGTGGTCGACTAGCGTGCCTCGAGCCCCACGACGCTCTCCTTGTTCCTTTACAGTGAAGCTGTTAGTCTCTAATATTTGGGAATCGTTTGTGGTAATATCGTCAAAAAAAAAAAAAACACCCAAGGCGGCCCCACGGCAGCCAGCGGAGTGCCAGTTTCACTCTTCATTCCGTGTCTCGCAACGAGGGGGAAGGGGTCAGCTGTATGTGCTATGGAACGGGGCTCCTGTGCCTCACACGCAAGGCAGGCACCGCGTCGACAGGTTTGTGGAAAACGTTTGCCCCTCAAACACCTTTCGCAAGCCACATTAGCACTCGGTGCTTTCATCTTCCCTGCTTTCAGCTATTCCTGGGGACCATTCCTCCATTTCTGCTTCCTAACTTTCCCGTCTTGCGCATGCTGTAGATTCTCGTTGTTTCAACCAACAGCCCCTCCTCCCCCTTCACGCGCACACATACTCGCGAGACCGAACACTCAGAGGGCTACTCAGGCAGGCTGGGCGAAGAAGGGGTCTCGAAAGGTAGCCGTTCGGAAGTTTTCTTGAGGGACCGCTACGGGCCGGTTCACCATCGTGAGACCCTCAAGGCATAGGAACGGGAACAATTGGAAAAGCGACCGCAGTTCGGCAACGGCGAACTGCGGTAGCTTTTCCATTTGGCAGTACTGCCTCTGGACTTTCGAAAAGAAAGACGTTCCCTAGCGTAACGAGAACTGAAATACTGCAGTGCTGCCAAAGGCGCCCACATTGGGAAATTCTGGAAGCTGTTCCGCCGAAAAGACTCTCCTGAATAATTACCTGCTTGTAATACACTGCCACAACACACTAAGGCCTGGGGGCACGTTTGGTAATGCGTGCGTTAAATGACACACTAACTCTTATTTTGGCAACAGTCATTTTTGGGTTAAGCCCCTTAAACGTGTCGACAAGCCTCAATAAGAAAGTAGATGCGTTGTAGTTTTGGTGAACCTTCTGAGTGGCATATGAGAGAACATATGCTTTTCTACTGGAGTACTAAACGTGAACCAGGCTTTCACTCTGTGCGTATTCACGTTTGGCGAGTACAGGCGTGTCCTGGGCTCGTGTATTCAAGTAGTTCTAGTCCGAGGTTTTTTGAACTTTTTACAGCGCACAGTCAAGTGCGTCGTGTGCTTTACAGTGGCATCACAAAACAATTGCAAATAGCGAAAAAAAAGCAACCCAGTGCCAAACGGTTCTTTTACTCTCAGCGTAACAAAACGACCTCGTCATTTTACACACACACACACACACACACACACACACACACACACACACACACACACACACACACACACACACACACACACACACACACACACACACACACAACAAACCCAGTGCTAGACAGGCCCCTTAACAGCGAGTACGTTAACTTTTTTTTTGCCAGAACTGGAACATGTGACGCGGCCTGGAAAGGAGGAGCCTCTGTCTGTGGCCAGTGGGTGAGTTATGGCTGCTTTATTTGACGGGCTGAAATGCTTCATTTCCCTTGCCATCTTGCTCCAAAACGTCTGCTCAATTACCGCAATTGAAGAATACTTGCTAGACGAACTCAGTAGTGCGTATCATGACGTGGTACAGCGGTGCCTGCGCTGAAGATTCTGAAACATTGAAATAATGTTTTGAGTAGAGAAGTTTGGTTTTTCGCGTGCTATGTCCAAGTAATGCCCAGAGGGAATTCGACAGATCTCGCGCATGGTGGGAATAGGTTTCATGCCAAGCAGCCAGCGAGCAACTTGCCTATGTCACGCGGTTTGGCATAGAGCCAAGAGTGACGATAGTGCAAACTGCGTAGTTGCCTACCCGCACACACATGGCCGAGGAATGCAGTTATGAGCCACACGTGATCCTATTATCGTTGATCGTGGTGTGTGTGACAAAGATTTCATGACATCGATATCCAGATCTATAACTAATGTTTGTAATAGGTCGTTATATTGAATCCGGGACTTTTTCTTTGCAATCAAAGGACAAATTTCAAAGTGTGGAGAGTGGATTTATTTTTCCACATGACATCCAGCTACACTTGTACGCTTATCTCATCATTTAACTAATGCCTGGAATGCTTCGACATGGAAAGATTTATTACTACAACGATACCACTGTAGCAACCGTTCTTCACTTCTTTAGCAGTGTTGAGAAGTTTTCCTCGAAGGAATTCCTTCAGGGGCCCCAATAGGAGGAAACCACTTGGTGCTAAGTCAGCACTATAATGAATTCCCCGGCTAAGTTCCTGGATTGTTTGGAATGTGCGTAGAGGTGGTAAGCGGTCATGCACTGACGATTGTCCAGGATGAGCTGCTCCACGTGTTGAACGTTCTCAGGAATCGCTGTGATCCACCACGACCGGGGCCGTCAGTAATAGAGATACGCCACTTTGAAGCGCTTACACCATTCAAATGTCTTACTGCGATAGGGCTGAAGTCTTCTGTAAATTTCCGGAAGATTTATGGGGGCCGTCGTTCACTAAGAACTTGATCACAACACTGTTCCGCGCAGACGCCCACACTTTTGTTCGCCATGCTGAATTTCCCGCGCCTAACTAGAAGCGCGGGAAATGAGAGCCGTCTACCAGTAGCAGGGCACAAGTGCCTGTTCGTATTGCATATAAAACCTCCAGCTTAGGCGTCGGTTGAAACCTAAAGAAAAGCCCCGGATTGACTTGAACGACCATTAGCCGCATCAATTACTATGCCAGTTTAGGTGTGTGCAAGTGAACGAGAGCTGCCAGATAGATAGATAGATAGATAGATAGATAGATAGATAGATAGATAGATAGATAGATAGATAGATAGATAGATAGATAGATAGATCAATGAGTATACCGATTTAGAGCGATGAAAACAACAAAATGAGGGGCCCAAAGGTGTGCCCTCCTCCTGGTAAAATGCCTGCTAAGCAGGTGACTGATCGTGTCAGTACAGATTCATTACATGTATGTAGAGTGAAATGGAGACAGAGACACAGAGCAGGAATAGAAGAAAAGTTCTAGTTTGGCGTCTTTCTCTGTCTTCATCCCTGATTAGCGCTCCTTGTGTGTTGTGAGCCCTCACCCATTCCTTCCCTTTTTTGGGGATAAGTGACACCTGAATTTACTGTTTTGAGCAGTGTGAACGGACCAGGAAGCTATAGAAGAAAAAAAATTGCTAAATATTCCATGACTGGAACAACGTGGATAGAGCCATTGCACAAGCAAACTGAACTGTGTGGTAAGCTTAAGACCTAGCCACTTTCGTGTAAGCATCCGCAAGCCCAGGTTTCAATCTCCTGAACGTATAGAATCGCTTTTCGTTGGACGCATATCTTGACATTACGGTATAAAAATGTCATGTGGCTTCATGTTCCGACATAGAAGCAGAACTGTGTACTGACTTAAGGGCCGCAGCCAGGAGACCCCCTTCCACGATGTTTTCATTGCGATTACTAATAAAATTACGATTTATTTGAAAGCCATAAACACATTTCTATTATTAGAATAGTACATAGAAAGTCACCTAATGTACATAATATTGCGATTTTTACCCAAAACAATCACTGACCGATTGGTCTTTTCCTCAGAAAGCCAAGGCTTACAGCTTTGCTTTTCGGCCCGTAGCCAGGCACTCTTCCCAAAGAAGAGTTTCTGGTTACGGGCCTGTGTGACTTCGTCCTGCGAATGCATGCGATACGTCGCTAACTATTCTTTTTTAATTTTCAGTGTAGGCGTAACGATGACGGATCTACTCGCGGCTGCAGTGGTTCTTGCATCTGCAGAACGGCCACATCTCCGTCCGGAGTTGCGCTCTACGGTGCCGGAATATGTGTGCCGACGTGGTAGCTGGAAATGCAGATAGAACTGGTAGAATACGAATATGAAAAAAAAATTGAAGAAATAAAGGCGAATATTTCGGATATTTAAGAACATTGCTCTCCACCCACTCATATATACAAATCAATTACCAAGACGTCAAACTGTTTCCAAAGCTAACGTCATGAAGGATGCGTCATCACGCGCGTGGTTGCGACAATGAAGAACCCAGCAGGCAAACCTGTGAAGATATTATTGGGCTGCGCTATACATAGCAAAATTGACCGCGTATCTGCATGCAAAGCTGCAAATGTCGTCGAAAGATGATAGTCTTCTGCTGGCCGTACTACGCTGCGTTAGAGAGTAGCATATACAGTAAATCTACGCTGCGTGAGATATGGACGCCATCTGGCAGCGCCATCGGGAAATATGAGCTTGTTCAGAATTCCTGGGCAACTGCCAGGTGGCACCACCAAAGCGTCGGCAGAGGCCTTTTTAGTGCATAGCGTCGCATTTTTAGCGCAGCCTAAGGAACACTAGGGTCTTTAGGGTTACGTATCTATGTGTTTTCTAGTAAAGGAACACACCACCTAATACTTACGTATTGATGTTGTGCCTCAGATATGCGTAATATTTGCTTTTTGATCGACAATGTTCACAAGTATGAACGCAGTTGCCAGTTCAAGATGGCTGGGCGTTAGGCAAGTGCTTAAACTTTGGCCGGGCGGCTGAATCGTGTGAGAGCAGACAAACTGGAAGACCAAAATTTCTGCGTTCATGTATCTCAAGAAAGACCGTTTAAAACGCAGCGTTCATTGTAGAGGGAAGTTGGGCAGGTTGGTAGGAATGACTATAGAGAGCACGCACGCACGCACAAACAAACAGAAAGGGCCTCTCACGGTAAAGAACCCTGACGGTGTGTCTCCTTTAAAAACAGAGAAGTTCAATTTTGGAAAAAAATTTTCAGCACCTATGATGGAAGGTCCTCGATTAACATAAGCCGAAACGCTGGCACTCAGTCACCTGTGGCGATTACCCGCCTACCCACGGCCGAGCATTACGGATGTGAACATTACGGGTACGTCGTGCCCACAGTGACATCATTTGTTGAAATTACACAGCAGAGGCTTACCAATCCAGTACTCTTTCGCTGGATCGCCAAAACCAAGGGCATACTGGGTCCAGTTTCGATAGAAGTAAAATGCGTTGTTCTCGAACTGGCCACGCTTCTGGATTACCTGCACGTATTAAAAAAAAAAAACAAAAAAGAAAAACAAATCAGGCCTGTCGTAACAACCACGTAGTCCAGTTTGTGTTTATGAGTGTGTTTCCAGGAAATGGTATTGTTCGCGTATCCATAATTCCTTCCCTGTACGGGATGCAAATATATGATGGAAACAGAAGCCACCTGAATCTACTGATATGGTCGTCTAAAATCCGCATCACACTGCTCCAGACGGTGGCTATTTGTACGAGTTAGGTTATAACAGAAAGAGAGGGAGACAGAAAGAGAGAGAAAATTTATTGGATGACAAACAATCAGCTTAAAATAGTACGATACTATGGGTGCCAATGCCATTGCCTGAGAGCGGAAGCAAACTTCGCCAAAGTGTTTACTTGAAAACTGTGCTTAAGCACTTAGTTCAGGAGACAAGCAGGGAACCCTGTCGAGCTCTGCAACGTATTGAAGTCGTCTTATTTGGACGTATTGAATACGTCGCGGATTTGCGTGGTTGTATCTTACAGACTCTCGAGAGTTTAGCAGACGATCTGCGAACTTTCGAGAGTCGGTTGAACATACAAAAGCATTTGTATACCGGCATGTTGGAAAGCCTGTTAAGGCCTCATTATTCGCCAGGAGGGCTCTTTTCTTTCATGTTGCGGCTGCCTGTACCATGTCGCTGGAAGGCCACGAGGGAACTGGAGCAGACAAGGTTCAGATGAAGCAAATCCAAGCTGTCCTTATTCAGGCTACTGCTTTAGGAATTACTGCGTGGTGTCAAAGGAACTTGAGGAATCCTCGGAATCCTGTCATTTTGGTAGCCCTCTTGTCAGAATATTTTCCATTATTTGCGTGTATATGAAGCTGAGAGAAATCGCTGCAAATCTAGTAACTCACGACTGCGTGATGTTGTGGATTAACAAGAGCCTTGGAAGCGATCGCAGAAAGAGTCGCGCCCTCACACTCTCATGGTGCCGCAGCAGCTCTCTCACTTATTTTAGGCGGACTGTTATCCGTTGCGCAGCGAACACCGAGAGTACAAACAAGTCGCAAAGTTGACGCGCATATTTTAATTTTGTCGTCTGTTGGGGTGCCACGAAACGATACATCGCTTACCTTCGAATGAGACAGGCTTTTTTATGAGAACAAAGAGTCTTTTTCATCTAGTGGTAATATGCCTTCTTAAATAGTAACATAAAATTGTGGGCAGCTGGCAGTAGTAATGAAAAACTAGAGTAACAGCGGAGCTCCTAGCTGACCTAGCTTCTTCCGGCTTCCACAAGCTCGACTAAGCCACGTGATTTGTCACGTGACTACCTGTTGCATGATTTTTGCGGGAACATGCCACGCAGCTATCTGTGACGTCATGTTACGTGATTTTGTCACGTGTCTGGGTTAAGAGTGGCTTGGCGGGAAATGTCTGCTTGTGAGGTCTTCTTACGTGGTTTGGCGGGAACATGTCACGTGGCTAGCTGTGACGTCATGTTACATGATTTATGTCACGGGACTACATGTTCAGATTCAGGTTTATTGAACAACGATGTTAGATTTGCCCAGAAGTGTCTAAAAGATTGGTAATACACAGGGAGCCCCAAAGTTAGAAACTGTCAAGGCGGCTCCCGTACGTAATGTGAATGGGAGAGAAGAAAAAAAAAGAAAACAGATGTGCATCGTTCGGTGGTTACGGTAGCGTCTTGAAGTTGAATGAACACTTAGAAAAGCAAACAGCACATATGCGTTTAAGAAATCAAAAAAGCCAAAAATAAAATAAATAACAATTCTTCGAAGGAGAAACAACCGCACGTTACAATACAACAAATTTAAGCAATGCAACTTGTACATACATACGTACAAAGCAGTTGCTATGGTGAAGGTACATTTTGCTAATAAAATTTTCTTTGCTTGATATTTGTATGAATGTGCCCTGGTTGATGATTTAAGGGTACAAGGAAGAGAATTCCACAACTTGATTCGCACAAATGTGGTAATAAACGAACCGTAAATTGTGCGCACTTTAGGTAGAAGACTGTTATCAAGCTCAGAAAACCAAGTAATCTTATCATTTACAAAAGTTTCAACGACAAAGTCTGGAGCGGATATTTACTATACTACGCAAAAGCCTATACATCATAATCGAAAACTTGAGTTTAAAAGTTGATGAAGAGGATGGATACTTATATCACAATATAGTGGTGTTGCATTGGTCAAGAAATGGCTGAAAGTCATGAGACGAAGTGCATGATTTTGCAGGCATTGATGTTGGTGGAGGTGGGTGAAGTGTTGCCCCAGGCTGATATGCAATAACACAGATGGCTGTGAATATGTGTTGATAAAGAGAATAAATAATGTAGGGATAGAAATATGAGTACGTTTTGATTATGGCACCTATACCAAAGGCTATCTTGCGAATAAGAGATTGAGCATAAAGGTGGAGCTTCATATTCCTGTCGAGAACTAAACCGAAAGGACTTCTGCTCTCATACATTGGTATCAACACCAAGGCGCACACAATGGAATTCGAAATTACTGTCCGGAAGAAGTGAAACGCCATAAAAATGGTTCTCGGTGGATAATTTTAGCATATATATGTTTTGTCGACACCAGGAAGTTATATTATGTAGATCAGCTTTAATGCTCTGTTGTAGCTCTTAAACGTTATTAGCGTAAGTAAAAATGGCCGTATCGTCTGCATATAATATACAGTCTGCAGTGGTCAGAACTTTAGGCAAAACATAAATAAATAGAAAAAAGAGCAGTTGGCCAGGGATCGAGCCCTGAGAAACATCTTGATTTATTTTCTTAGGAGACGAAATTTTACCGTCAATCTGAACAACCTGAGTGCGATTGCTCAGATAGCTTGAAATAAACTGAAGTTTCGGCCCAGTTATGCCGTACGATCCAAGTTTATATACCAGAATTCGTGATTACTTGTATCAAACAATTTCGTTAATTCTATAAATACTCCACCAGCCAACAAGCCTTGGTCGATTGTTTTTTTTTTTTTATCGATGAGGGTCGGAAGCGCAAGCTCAGCTGAGTAGCCAGGCCGAAAGCCATACCGTTTAGATAAGAGGCTAAACTCCGTCAGATAGGATAAGAACCGCGTACGATAAAGACGCTTGATTATTTTACTTAAAATGCAGGAATACAAATGGGTCTGTAGTTATTGAGGAGTTTACGATTGCCTTTTTTGTGAACAGATGTTATTGTACCAACTCTCAGAGGATCCTGAAATATGCCTGCTTTAAACATCTTGTCTACAATACCTGCGATGATAGGAGATAGTTCACTAGAAACTAACTTGATACGAGATGGGTGAACAGAGCCTTAACCAGGTCACGTACACCTGAGCGAAGACACGACATGAAAAACTTCGTCTGCACTTGCAGGTGGCAAGTTGAAAGAAAGAGGCTGACGAGGCAGTGTTGGTAATGGGGGATTTGCCGGGGAATCACATGTACTGCTGAAATACTGACTGAACGCATTGGCGATATCAGTCGGGTGGCTGTATGTTCGCGCTTCATTTTCGTTTTCGTTAACTGCTCATGTGATTTACTGCTTAGGAATTCGCTTATGACCTCCCAGGTTCTCCTCGTATTATTACCGTCTCTCAAGATCTTTTCCTGAGAGTATTCTCATTTTGCACATTTAGTACGGCTACAAGCGTGTTGGAATATTCCTTCAGACGGGTCGTAAGCTCACAGTTAAATGGCTCACAAATCACCCTTTTGTGAAGCTGGTTTTTCTTCAGGATACATCGAAGTAGCGCCCTTGTAACCCAAGGTTATCTAGGAGTATTGAAATAACGAGTTATCGTGTATGTGGTCGTGAATTCATTGATGAATTGTGTAATTTTGCTCAAAAAAATGATAGGCCTTTCCAGCGTAGGATTCATTTATTACGCTGGTCCAATCCGCTGATTGCACCATAGGTATGAATTTTTAAGAGTGAACACGGGTCCTCTCTCTGTTGTCCTTATACTTGGATGTTTCTGTACCTAAAGTCAGAAATATAGGGTAAAGGTCGGTCATGCTGTGCTCAATGATTCCTGCTGTATTATCTATAGTAAAGTTCGTCAATATGTGATAAATGAGAGTGTTAGATTCTGCCATGTGACATCTAGTAGGAGTGATTATTAAAGTTGCAAGACAGTAGCCATGAAAACACCCGAGATAATGAGAACATGACTGATCACTAGGGTCGATGATGTCTATGTTGACGTCTCCGTACGTAATGGCACTTTTGTTTTTGTTTGTAATAATGTGCAGCACTTTTTCGAACTGTAAACAGAACTCAAGGTACGAAGATGATGGGGAAAGATAAATACAACCTAACACTGTGTCCCAGCAATCGACTAACATAACACTGTTATCAAGTTCTAGCCGTAGAGACTCCATGAGTAAATTAGGAAACACTATGTGACAGCGGTGTTTTTACGACAATGATGATTTTATGAAGATGGCTGATCCGCCGCCACCTGGTGTAGCACGACAGCAGTGTCTCAGATAAACAAGTGAATGAGAAACTGTGATTAATCAACGAAGAAGAAATGCAATGAAAATGTCGTAGTTCTGACGTAGGCTGCGAATTATAAGTATACCAGGGGAAATATTGGGTTTGGTTCTTGACAAGAAATTATTGTTCGGCAGCTTCAAGATGCGCTCTCGCAAATTGCAACGCTAGTAGGCTAGGTGAAAACAGCAAGGTCATCGCATTAGAGTTGCTGTAGACGCGGCTGTCACCTGTGTTTGTGGATTTAATTACGCAGGGGTCAGTCCAGACGTATTTCCAGCCACTTGATTTTTTCAGTTCAAGTGCTTGCGTGAACAGTCGTTTTCTTTCTTGCGTAAGGTGATCGTTTACGTACAAGGACTACTGATTGATTTGGGGAAACCCAAGGGCAGCTGTGGTCAAGCGAGCTTTGCATGCTTTCTTCAAGAACTCAGTCCTTTTTTTTTTTTTTTTGTCTCGGGAGCGGAAGCGTGCAATAATGTCAGCGTCGTTTTTGGTTGCCAGGCGATGCACAGTATCGACTTCCTCAGGTGCGCCTTTGCACCTTGCAGCATCATCAATGGACTGAGCAACTGAAACACAGCTTTCACCATTAGTTGGAGGGACACCTTTTATTACTACCTTATTTAATGGGGAGTACTGTTCAAGTTCAGAAACCCTCCGCGTCAAGCGGTTATTTTCTTCTTTCAAAGCCTTGATTTCAGTAGCTAGGTCGGCATTCTGCTTCTTAACGGTCTCAAAGAATTTATTGAACATGTTAAGGCAGCCACACATAGCAGCTACCTCAGCGCGTAAACTCTCCATTTCTTTAGCCAGATGTTTAGCCGCTGGCGGATTGATGTCATATTACATGGCGACGCTACCAGTCACTAAGGTAGGCTAAGCAAGTACGGCTGCACTACATAGTTGCTAGGTGACGTGACTTGATGTAACGCCATATTACTTGACTTAAATCCCGTAATTAGCTGTGGCGTTATCTTGTGCGTTGACACTAGCTGTAAATAAGCTATGGTGAGAGCTTGGCTATGTCAGATGGTTACTACGCGGCGCAAGCTGGAGCGGAGCTGACTGACTGCACTGCCTCCAAGATCGGCCCACAATTTCGAGAAAGGGCGTAAGGAAAAACTTAACAGCTCCGCTGTAACTACTACCACTACTTATTACTATTACTCATATCGGAGATAAAACGTGACGATGCGAACAAGTGGCCGTGCCCAGCCGCTGACAACGTCAGTGGGGCCGAGGCCTATGGCGTACATTCAGAAATAACGGTCTCCGATGTCGCCCTCGGGCATTGATCATTCAATCCTATATGCCATCCATAAATGTTTGCACCGCAAAAAGAAATAAAGTCTCACCGTCCAGCCTCCTCCGTAACTATTCATGTCGCAGTAGACGTCCTGTCCCGAGCTTCCAGCACGGCCATGGAACACTGTGTACACGCCACTGTTCCGCTGACCATGCTTTGCGTAGGCCCGCGCAGTGCTTCGGCTTTACGGTCACTGCATCAGTCGCGAGCGATGTAGCGTTTCAGTCGGCAGCGAGGCAGTCAAGTGATAGTTTCACTGCTTTTGTGGGCATTTGAGGAGTTTACGCAACGTTCAACATGCTGCTTTCGTTGACAACGAAGCAGTTCAGCAACGTTCAACGTGCTTCAAGGAAGCGGCATTTGCATTCCGATAGGCGGGCTAAATGTAAGAGGCTGTGCGCTTTCAGTGCAGCTTAAAGAAGCACAGCTGGTAAAAAGTTAGAGTCCGGCCCCTAAGGTGTGTGTCTCAAACATATCGTGGTGTTGACACCAGTAATTATCAAAATAACATGGCGTCAGTACCATAAATGACACATTCGGTCTACAGTGTTCGTTTACATGCCACCACGAACCAACTCAACAGCACATCTTTAGGTGCACACATTGATTTCGAACATTTCAAAGACAGCACGCAAGGGCACTGTACACGCTCTGTCTAACAGATACAGTTTATTCCTGTTGTCAGCTAACAGCTATGGTATCCGTTCATTCAGAGAATCCCCTTAGAAACCATTGTTAAGACACACAAAAGTCACTAGGAACGAAGCGCTCACTCCTTGTCGACGTGAACCAACCAGTCGCAGTTATTGCCTGCTGATTTCGCCGTTGACAATACTGAACCAGTCACTCCTTCTTACCAGATGTGACCCAAGGTGTGCTAGCCTTTCTCCTCGAACGCTTCGAACCTCATTATGACACATTTATAGCACCTTCACATTGAATCGCTAGGACTACTTCCTTTGAGGGGAGGGTGCATGAAAGAAAAAAAAAACATTACAAGTGCCACGACCTGTGAATGGCATCACGTACAGTATAATGTCGAGTTGTCAGGCACCAGGAGAAGCATGACCGCAGAGGCGAGTTCTACGGCGAATTTTTTACACCAAATAGTAGCCATTAAAAAAAAGGAGACGCAACAAAAATGTTCACGTCGGTGTAATGTCTCAATAAATAATTATAAAATGATCCACAACTTCATCCACAAACTGTGATAAACACATACAGAAAAGCAATTAGCACTTGGGGACAGCGGAGAAGGTGGAGAAAAGCACGTGATACCTGAATTCATATTTCAGGCGCAAGGCTGATTGATTTCCGAGGATGTAGTACGTCCCAAAACCATGATCTGATTGTGAGAGACGCCGTAGTGGAGTGTTCCAGGAATTTTGACCACCCGGGGCTCGCTAACGCGCAAACCATAAGAGATTGGAACCAACTTAGTCCTTCTGTTACCAACACTTCATCTTTGAATGTGTTCTTAGAAATGGTAGAAGCAAACGTACACGCTGAGCAGTTTTTGTGAACCCTGTTGTCCTTTTCTTTTCTTTTGTCATGTTGTATTTTGTATCCAGGCTCTGTATATCGATAACGTGACTTCATCATTGTACACCTTGTCATTATAGTTGTTGTAATTCGTAGTTTTGCAGTGATTTGTACCCTCACCTTGCTCATTGCTACTATACTGATTCTCATGTATTGATTACCTGTTGTTTTGCATGCTAGAAATGATTGCTTCCTGTTTCTTTTCTGTTTCATATGTATGCCCTCCCTGCAATGATCTCCTTGTGAGATCGGCAGTATTGTTAAATAAATAAATAAATACATCGTACAGTACACGAGCCTCACGATTTCGCCTCCACTGAAGTGCAGGCGCTGCGGCTGGAACTTGACCCCGCCACCTTTGGACAAGCAGCCATGCCTGTTGGACCATAACTGTTGGGTGGGGCAGCTAGGAAGACTGCTCTGAAATTGGATCAACTGCAGGCATGAGGTGCTTCATGAAAACTGATGTAAGTTGGCAACTTCCGCAGATAATGGACATAGAAAATCTTTGCTTTCAAAGCTTTCGACTTACTCACCAACTCAGAACTGTCGGCATAGCGTAGGAAATGATACATTTGGTTAGTTGTAAAAGCACTGAAAAGGACGATACGCAGTGAAGAAGGCACACAAGCACAACGTGGGTTCTGTGGCGTGGGCTTTTTAGGGGCGAAGCTCCTTAGGGTGTGGGTCGTTCCCTCCTCTGTAGTAGTATGTATGTAGCCACCTCGCGCCACCGGGAGCGTCGCGCTTGCCCTCGGCGCGTGCCTCCCGGCGCTCGAGCTCTCTCACTCTTCCATCTGCTGTCTTGTGTGAGAGAGAGAGAGACAGAGAGAGAGAGAGAGCGAAAGGCGCGCGTTGACTATGGAAACGCTCTTTCCGCGATGAACGCTCTACCAGCTCGCAAAGAAGGAGAACGCGCCCTCACCCGCGAGAGACAACGTTGGCGCAGGCAGCGTCTTCTAGCGAGTTTCTTGATTGAAAAATAGGGACTGCTCGCGCTGGAGAACCGTTCACCGGCCACCCATACTTATATATATATATATAAATATGAGACGTAGCACTTCAGTAATGTTTCATTTATTTGTCGACGTTTCGGTCAGAGCCTGAACTTTCTCAAGAGAGCCTGACCTTTCTCTTGAGAAAGGTCAGGCTCTGACCGAAACGTCGACAAATAAATGAAAAATTACTGAAGTGCTACGTCTCATATTTATATTCATGCGGCAGCCGAAGTTATCTACTTCGCCAAACTATATATATATATATATATATATATATATATATATATATATATATATATATATATATATATATATATATATATTGCCACGATAAATGCAGAAGAGGCAACAGCCAGTCACCCTGCAAAATGGCACCGATCGAACAGCACGTCCTCTTCGTTGTCTCCGTCTACCTCCACGCCACAATCCGCGGTGCGCAAAATAAAACTGCGGACGGCCGTAACTGCACAACGCACACAAATGCACTGAAGTTCTGCGTCATTACTCCCTCCCTTCAAAAGCATCGGCCCGATGCTTACACAGGAATGAGGGAAGGAGTGGTGATCATCGTGAGTAATATGGCTTCATCCTAGCCATATGAACGATGTCCGGTTGTGGTGTGCGGCGGGAGCGTCCCGTGGTGCTCTCAGGAACAACTATATAGTTGACGTCGTTGACACGTTCAATAACCCGGTAAGGTCCGAAGTAACGGCGCAGAAGTTTTTCCGACCTTCCTCGTTGGCGCACAGGGCTCCAGATCCATACCTTGTCTCCAATGCAGTAGGAAACTTCTCTGTGACGTAGGTTGTACCTGTGAGCATCGTAGTGCTGCTTAGAGCGAATGCGCAGGCGAGCTAATTGACGAGCGTCCTCGGCTCGCTGGGCGTATTGGGCAGCATTCACTGTGGTGGTTGTGAAGGGGTCAGGCAGAAGCATGACGTCTAACATTGTGGTAACCTCGCGGCCATGGAGCAAGCGGAAAGGAGTAAATCCTGTGGTTTCTTGTACGGCGGTGTTATAGGCGAAAGTTACGAACGGAAGAACGCTATCCCAATTCTTGTGATCCACGTCGAAGTACATTGAAAGCATGTCAGCGAGGGTTTTGTTGAGCCGTTCGGTTAGTCCATTCGTCTGCGGATGATAAGCAGTCGTGCGACGGTGAACAGTGCCGCTGAGGTGCATCACTTCTTCAAGTAGTTGAGCTGTGAAAGCTGTGCCTTTGTCTGTAATAACCACGGATGGTGCACCATGTCGCAGAACGATTTCATGAATGAAGAAGTTGGCGACGTCTTGAGCAGTACCGCGCTGAAGCGCTCTGGTTTCACAGTATCGTGTTAGGTAATCTGTCGCAACTATTATCCATCGATTGCCAGCGGAAGACTTCGGAAATGGCCCAAGTAAGTCCATTCCAACTTGTTGAAAGGGCGCCCGGGGTGGTTCGACAGGGTGCAACAGACCAGCTGGTTTTACGGGTGGTGTCTTGCGCCGCTGGCAGTCTCTGCATGTCTTAACGTAGTGCTTGACGTGCGAGAGTGCGCGTGAACCCCATATGTCCAGAAGAAGGTTCGTCGTGACAAGCATGCAGGATGTCGTCTCGCATCGTTGATGGCACCACTAGAAGGTTACTTTCAGCGTCAATATATATATATATATATATATATATATATATATATATATTGCCACATGCCACATCCAGTCTCCACGCACAAAAGAAGAAGAAGATCACGGGAACTTAGAAGAAGAAGACGAGATCCCTGCGTGATCACTCAGTGTTCTTTTCGATTAAAGGGACCAGCTCTGTGTTCGTGATTCCTGCTGCTGATTTGTGCTGTTCCTGCATCGCGACACTGGTGGAGGTGCCGGGTAAATGTTCGGAACACCTCTTCGCAGCACCGTATCCAGTCCAGAGCGAGTTCCGCGTGTTGAAACGCCAGTTCATCGCGCCAGCCGCCGCCTGTTAGGCCTGAGCCCAGAGTGCGGTCCGCTACCAGAGGTTGCAACTGTGTCCGAGAGGAGTACCCAAGCCATGGCAAACCCAGGCCCGACACAGGTGACTGTTTCGACTCCTCGATCGCCTCCGCCCTTTCACGGCAACGCCTATGAAGACGCCGAGGACTGGCTCGAGGAGTTCGAGCGCGTGGCCAGTGTGAATGGCTGGAGCGCCAACGCCGGTCAAAAGTTGGCTCACGTGTACTTCTCTCTTCTGGACGGCGCCCGAACGTGGTTCACAAACCGTGAGGGAAACTGGTCATCTTGGGAAGAATTCACCCGGAAGTTTCTAGACACGTTCGGAAGCAGCGAAAGGCGAGAGCAAGCTCAACGACTACTCGAATCTCGCGTTCAGAAGCCCAACGAAACAGTGGCCATGTTTGTTGAGGACATGACCCGTCTATTTCGTCGAGCAGACCCGGATATGTCCGAGGGGAAGAAGCTGAGTCACCTCATGCGCGGTGTGAAGGAGCAGCTGTTTGCCGGTCTTGTGCGAAACCCGCCAACAAATGTTGACGAATTTTTGAAGGTGTCGACGGCCATCGAACGTGCACTACAGCTACGGTACCGTCAGTATGACCGTGTCAACAGCAGTGTATCAACCAGCGCCGCAGCCGTGCCGGCGGTTCCAGCAACTGACGAGGGTTTGCGCCAGCTCATACGAGACATAGTCCGTGAAGAGGTGAAGCAGCTCCTCGCTACGCCGAGTGAACGCACGGTAGCGTCCGTCTCCGAAGTTGTGCGCCAGGAGGTAAGGCAAGCGCTTTCACCTCCCGAACAACCCATCGAAACGCGTAATCCCAGCTACGCAGAAATTGTCTGTCGACCGCCGCCTATTGCGCCGACACTGCAGTACTACCAGCAGCAACCGCCGCCTATTGCGCCGACACCGCAGTATTACCAGCAGCAACCGCCGCCTATTGCGCCGACACCGCAGTATTACCAGCAGCAGCCGCCGCCTATTGCGCCGACACCGCAGTATTACCAGCAGCAACCGCCGACAGTACCTTGGTACTACAGGGGAGCTCCAACGCGACCACCGCTCCGAAAAACTGACATTTGGCGCACTCCGGACTACAGGCCCCTGTGCTTCCATTGTGGAGAAGCAGGCCACGTTTGTCGCCATTGCCCTTATCGAGTCGCAGGGCAAGGATTTCCATCCGCTGCTCCTCGTCGTTCGAACAGCCGACCCAACGTCGACGCGAATGGGTCAAGCTGGCGCGACGATTCCCCTGTTTTCAGGCCGCGCTCCCCCTCTCCTGGACGTTCTTCTTCTCCGCTAACTCGACGAAGTGCCGCTGACGTTGCCAGAGGGCGATCTCCCAGCCCCCGCCGGGGAAACTAAAAGCAGCGACCTTTGGGGGGGAGGTTGCCACTCGTCGAAAATCTGAAAATCCCCCATTGCGAATGAAGGAAGAGCCGACAAAGTCCGACGATTTGACGAGCGCCGAAATTGTAAGCGCCGAAATACGAGTTACAGTCGACGGTTACGAAGTGACGGCTCTGGTAGACACTGGTGCGGACTTCTCAATTATGAGTGAGAGTTTGGCGCATAAACTAAGGAAAGTTAGAACAGAGTGGACGGGGCCGCAGATTAGGGGAGCTGGTGGCCGGCTACTGACACCCATTGGAAAGTGCACAGCAAGGATCGGCATAGAGGAATCGTCATACGTCGCAACTTTTGTTATTCTTCCCGAGTGTTGCAAACAGGCCATCTTGGGTATGGATTTCCTGCGCGAATACGGTGCAATCATCAATACACCAGAAGGTCTGCTGACATTTTCGAAGGATGAAACTGCACAACTACAGCGAAAGCCCTTGTGCCTCCTTGAGGACGTGACCGTGCCACCGTTATCTTGTCGCCTCGTCCCCGTCAGGTGCACCACGCAGCATAATGGAGACGGCGTCGCTGAGCAAGTCCCTGCACTTCTGCTCACTCGAGGTGTTGCTGTAGCCAGAAGTCTCATCAGTGTGGTGCATGGGCAAGCCGATATTCTTCTGACGAACTTTTGCAAGGAACGGCGCCACATCACCGAAGGCACTACAGTTGCTTACCTCGACGGAATTGCAGAGTACCGCGAGTGCTTTGCAGTACAGCAGGGCGAGCAGGACACTTCTATAGCACCACCTGTTCTTGATGTGAACGCAAGTTTACCGCCGTCGGAGAGGCAGCGTCTTCTTGACATTTTGAGCCAGTTTCAAGACTGTTTCTCGTCGGTTTCACGGGTCAATCAAACGCCACTCACAAAGCACCGTATTATAACGGAGGAGACGGCACGACCCATCAGGCAGAACCCTTATCGTGTCTCACCTAAAGAACGCGAGGCTATCCAACAACAAGTGAAGCAGATGCTTGACGATGACGTCATCCAGCCGTCAAAAAGTCCTTGGGCGTCGCCGGTTGTACTAGTTCAAAAGAAGGACGGTAGCCTACGCTTCTGTGTGGACTACCGCAAACTGAACCGGGTCACAAAGAAAGACGTGTACCCATTACCCCGTATCGATGACTCCCTGGACCGGCTGAGGCATGCACGCTACTTCTCATCGATGGATTTAAAAAGCGGTTATTGGCAAATTGAGGTCGACGAACGAGACAGAGAGAAGACCGCTTTCGTGACGCCTGACGGACTTTATGAATTCAAGGTCTTACCCTTTGGATTGTGCTCTGCTCCGGCAACGTTTCAAAGGCTGATGGACACAGTTCTGTCTGGCCTAAAGTGGCAGACGTGTTTAGTGTATCTAGACGACGTCATCGTCTTTTCAGAAACGTTTGAGGAGCACCTAAGAAGGCTTCTGTCGGTGTTTCAAGCAATTCGGTCCGCCGGACTAACACTGAAAGCGGAGAAATGTCATTTCGGTTTCGAAGAACTTCAATTCCTAGGCCATGTTGTGAGCCACAAAGGTGTTCTTCCTGACCCCGACAAGATTGCGGCCGTTGCAAAATTTCCAGTACCAACGGATAAGAAAGCAGTTAGGCGTTTTCTAGGCCTCTGCGCATACTACCGACGATTTATAGCCAACTTCTCGCACCTCGCTGCGCCGTTAACACGCCTGACAAAGGACGACGTCGCATTTGTATGGGGCGAAGAAGAACAAGCGGCATTTGATCATCTCCGACAGCGCCTACAGACACCTCCTGTGCTAGCCCACTTTGACGAAGACGCTCCTACCATGATTCACACGGATGCCAGCAACGTAGGCCTTGGGGCTGTACTCGTCCAGTGGCAAGACTCGGCGGAACGAGTAATTGCATACGCAAGTAGAACGCTCTCGCGTGCTGAATCTAACTACTCTACGACCGAAAAGGAATGTCTTGCTGTCGTCTGGGCGGTTATGAAGTTTCGGCCATACCTATATGGCCGTTCCTTTCAAGTAGTAAGCGACCATCACTCCCTTTGCTGGCTGACCAACTTGAAGGACCCATGTGGTCGGCTAGCACGGTGGAGTTTACGGCTTCAAGAATTTGACATGACGGTGGTCTATAAATCCGGACGACAACACTCCGACGCTGACTGCCTCTCAAGGTCACCGATAGAGCACCAAGACACAGATGATGACGACATGGCTTTCGTAGGGGTTGTCGACACGGTTACCATTTCGCGTCAGCAACGTGAAGACACCGACCTGCTTCCACTCATTAATTTTCTGGAAGGACGGACCACTAGCGTGCCTCGGCCATTCGCAAGAAACCTACCATCCTTCTACTTGCGCGACGACGTGCTCTACAAAAAGAACTTTTCATCTAACGGAAGCACCTATCTGCTCGTCGTCCCGACGTCTATGCGTGACGAAGTACTGGGAGCCTGCCACGATGAGCCGACGTCTGGTCACCTCGGATACACACGCACAGTGGCCAGAATCAAGCAGAGATACTATTGGCCGAGGCTTACGGCGATTGTGAAACATTACGTGCGCACGTGCCTCGAATGTCAACGACGGAAGTCGCCACCCTTAAAACCAGCTGGGTTATTGCAACCAGTTCAAGTGCCCCCGGTGCCTTTTGCCCAAATAGGGATGGACCTTCTGGGACCGTTTCCAAATTCGTCTTCAGGCAACAAGTGGGTCATAGTAGCTACAGACTATCTAACACGCTACGCAGAGACGAAAGCTTTACCAAGCGGCACGGCAGTAGAAGCAGCACGGTTTTTCATTGAAAACGTCGTTCTGAGGCACGGAGCTCCTACAGTAATAATAACAGACCGAGGTACTGCCTTCACGTCTACACTGCTCAAGACCGTACTTGATCTCAGCGGCACAGCTCACAGAAAGACGACGGCCTACCACCCGCAGACTAACGGTCTCACGGAACGCCTGAATAAGACTATGGCGGATATGCTCAGTATGTACGTTGACGTCGACCACAAAAATTGGGACGACATTCTACCGTACGTTACATTCGCCTATAACACCGCACAGCAAGAAACGACGCGAAGGACGCCATTCAGCCTTCTTTATGGCCGAGAGGTGACGACTATGCTTGACGCAATGTTACTGCATGACTGCGACGACATGGATACGGACGCCGATGTTTTCACTCAGCGTGCAGAGGAAGCGCGCCAGCTCGCGCGCGTCCGTATCACCAGGCAACAAAATTCTGACGCAAAACGTTATAACCTGCGGCACCGATTTGTGACCTATCAACCCGGCGAGAAAGTGTGGGTTTGGACTCCTGTTCGTCGACGCGGACTTTCGGAAAAACTAATGAAGCGGTACTTCGGTCCGTATGAGGTTGTGCGACGCCTCAGCGATGTGAACTATGAAGTCATACCTCATAGCTCCTCAAGAACGCGTCCTCCTAAACCGGATGTTGTGCACATTGTGCGTATGAAGCCATACTGCTCTGAATAATGTGTGCCACACTACATTTCTACTGCGGCGTATTGCCGTCGAGCATTGGGACGATGCTGTCTCCATGGAGGGAGGCAAATGCCACATCCAGTCTCCACGCACAAAAGAAGAAGAAGATCACGGGAACTTAGAAGAAGAAGACGAGATCCCTGCGTGATCACTCAGTGTTCTTTTCGATTAAAGGGACCAGCTCTGTGTTCGTGATTCCTGCTGCTGATTTGTGCTGTTCCTGCATCGCGACAATATATATATATATATATATATATATATATATATATATATATATATATATATATATATATATGCACTGGATCTTGACTTGCAATGAAGTGCCGGTGGGAGATTTCACTTGTGCGTAGTTGAACCATAAGGATTCGTAGCGTGCGCGTTAACTAAATTAATCCGGAACTCGGCACGATCTACGATGAACCTCCGGAGCTTCGCCCACTCATCATCATTCACTCCGTGGATATGCTGTGGATTTTTTTCATTGTGCCTCGTCCGTTTCGATGGTTTTGGAAGTAACTCGATATCAACTGTCCCAGGTATCGACCGTTCTGCGTTGACATCAACGCCATAGCTGATGTTAAAGCCTCGATGCGCGCGCGAAGAGCCGGACCAACACATTAAATGAGAGGCCATTTTAAAGGCTTGGGGAAACTAGTGCAGATAGGGGTGGCAGGTATCCGCAGCGCGATAACTCTTATCATTTTGCCAAGTAGGGAAGTACCCACTACGCCATAATTAATGCGGCATTGTAACGTGCAAATTTGTATAACTGCACATCTTAGAGAGTCTCTTGGCGTCGTTCTCCCGAGAACGATCCGAACTCTCGGCCCGGCGTAGACGGCGAGCTGCGGTTTGGGTTTCTCTCTGCACAGCTGTCTGTTGTGCCCGACGTCGCCTTGCTGCAGCCGCGCGCGTAGCTCTGCGATTCACTTCTTCGGCAGCGGTCAGCACCTTCCGAGGAGGCGCCATCGGGTATATCGAAGAGCCAAGTCAAGCTGTGGTCGGGGCTGCGCACGTTGCCTGCCGCATGTCGCATGGCACGATACGACAGGATAAAGAGCAGCGGTTCGTAATAATGATGACGGTAAAGTTGAAGATGATTGTTTGATAATGATGATGTAGATGGCGCCTCTGTAATAGGTGCACAGCTACGAAGCATGCACCCCTGTGTCCTTTGAAATTATTCCTCGAACTCATTATGCAATCCACTTTCCGCGACGTATACTGGCGTATTATTATTCTGCCACGTAACATTACATTCGTCAGTGAATTTCCTCGGCAGACGTTATACCTGTTTAGGTCTTTTAGCGACGATTTTTCAAGCACAGGCGTAGCTCAGGGAGAGTTCAAGATGTGTTGCACAGCATGGCTGGTATGGATGAGCACTTCACCAAGATGGTGTACCATTCAGGCCTGACGTCAAGCTTGTCGTAGATGTCCTTTAGATGCATGGTCATTTGAACGCAATGGGTTATTGATGCAGTGACTGGTTCTGCGTTGCGGTCTTGCATGCGCGTCTTCCACAGGCTATGCATCCCCATAAGATCTCTCCCTGGAACACGTATGTGCATTTCATCAGTGAATTTGTATTTTAGGCTGACAATGTCATTTGGAGTGTTTGTGCGATTATTGTCGCTAGGTCACTGCAACAGTGCCTTGTGCAACTTGCGAATTTCTCAGCGCACTGTAATAAATACCATGTATGAAAAAAAAAATAAAACTGGCGTAGCTCAGTGGTAGAATGCTTGACTGCCACGCAGGGGGTGTGGGTTCGAATCCACGCAGAGGACGAGTTGGAATACTCCTCGGCACTGATTATTTTTTTTCTAATATTTGCGCGATAGTGGTTACGGACACTGGCGGCGGCGGACAACTACGGCGCAAAAACGACCCTTGTGATCTCATTACAGCTTACGCTGTAAAAAAAGGGGGTGGTAGGGGGGGTCTTTTTGAAGTGTTCAGCTGAGGTAGCTTCGAAGACACCACCAAGCAGAAAAGTGAAATCTCAGGCGGTCGACTGGTGAGTCTTGGTGTATCGTACTTCTGTTAACGGAAGACTATAGTAGGTCATATCTTTTGCGAGGAATCGAGCTGTGCGGCCTGGACGTGTGGGTTTCACATTCTTATTGGGCACACGGGACTGAGAAAAGGCAGCACAATGGCCTGTATCTCACTTCCGACAGAAACAAAACAAGAGTTCTGATACGGGTCCGCCTATGGCGTGTTTTTCTGTAAGGAAGCGCACAGTGTTAGATAATCTTCAGCCGCGAAAACTTTGGAAGGCATGGGCCTTTCAGTTTCTTGCGAAATTTTCCCCAGTGTATACGCACGATTGGAAGGCGATAGAATCCCTCGAGAGTGGTCAAGTGTTGGCCAAAATGCCCGGTCACTTCTCTGCTTTATGTTGGCGATAGAGAGAGACCATCTTTACCATAGACATATCAAAAAGAAAGAAAGGAAAAAAACCACGGGTTATTCAACGCGTTACCTACACTTTGGTAACAGCCATGATCACCTTTCGCTTCTGTTCTCCATGTTGACGATGCTGCCTTCTGTTGACCATGGCTACATTGGCATGTTGACCCAACGACTCCTAGGAGGCGTTGGTTGACCATGAGCAGCATTTTGTCCGCCAGTGTATGGTGACATTCTTAGGAAACCATTTTCAACTGCCATCATTAAGGCACATTCCGCCAGTTCCCATTTTATTTTCTTGCTTGTTTGTTGCCTTCCCCAAAATGTGCGGGCTCTGACAGAAACTTTGATTGTGCTGGGAGCTTGGGCCCTCACCGCGTACTACATAAATTTATGAATGGTGCGCATTGAGTGTTGCCTCAGCTTATCCTGACACTGACCCACACGATGACTTGAGCCTCTTAAAAGACGCTCTTGCGGAAGGCTACCTCCTTTCTTGCATGTCCCTTGTGTTGTCACTGCAGCTTACATATATAATAACATTTAGTTCGATGTGTCATTAGCGCAAACGTGAAGGCAGCTTCCTTATAACATGTAACTCGTGGGGGCACACAGCGATCCAGTTAGGAGAAAACTGAGGCGAAGAATAACATTCATATGGCCACTACACATTGTTTATATGGTGCCAACGCACCTCTACCACTTTGAAAGACTGAGGAAGACCAGACCAGACAGCGCCAGTAGAGATGTTTATTGCACAGGCACTCTCCAGCCTCAAGCCCGAAGAAGAACAGGGACGATGACGGCTATGTACAGATGAGAACAATGAAGCACATTAAAAGTGCTTACAGTTTCTTGATGGCGCTGTGCCAGCAGTAATGTGTACGCAAACGGGCGCCTGCGTTAAACAACGGTGCTTTCCCCGTTCTTCTGTTTCCCCTTTGTATTTGTTTTTGCGTGTGTGTCTGTGGCCGTTCTGCTTTAGTCGCCTTAATTCTGTTTCTAATCCTTTGATGTGCCATAGACTTCACGCAAGTGCTTAAACCTTAAGTAAATGTTGCGTGGCTTGTGACGATGCATTTCACAACGGAGAATGTAGCAGTAACCTACAATATGCGGTACATACGAAATATCTTATAAAGATGTGTCAAAAGAACACAAAAGGACGTACGCTGATTTCCTTGGTTCTTTTGTGCATGTCTGGAGATAATTCTGTAATAAAGAAATGCGTCTTTAAGCATTTCCTTTAATGATGTGTAGCGTTACACTCACAACACAGACAAAAGGGGGGGGGGAAAGGGGGGCCATTTGGGGGGTGTTCTGGACTGTTAGTTTATACCGATAACGCGACTTTCTGTATACATTGTCACAAGAATGCATACTCGTAACAGCAAGGGCAAATCAAGAACGAGAGAACTTCAGTACAAAACTGGTGTACTACTCATACATGCTATTTGCTTATTTGATAATGTGATGAGTGTTGTGCTAACGCACGTTTGAACAGGTGATAACATCCGCTTTGGTAACGACACACGTTGGTTCATTTTTTTCCCCATGACTTTGTGCTGGTCAAACTTAGGTGTGACCGCCATTATGGCAGAGGAGTACTAGCCAGCAGCCCCCTGTCGTGCTTTTTTTTTTTTTTTTTGGTTGGTTGGTTGGTTGGTTGTTTACTTGTTTGCATGTTTTACGTCGTCAGCATGCTCGCAAAACCAGTCGTGGTTGCAACGACCACTTTTGTCCAACATTATAACGGTCCCGTGCTAGAGGTATCTGACAAGCTACGCCTTCAAGAAGGGAAAGTTAAGCTAGTTGGTAAAGTTCAAGCTCAGGTTCAAGTTTACAGTTCTTCCAAGGTGGTACATAAGTGGAGACATTATACAGAAATAGCTTCCACGGTTAAAACACTCTAGCGGGACCTCCTGTGAAGGGTTCGTAACTGCAAAAATTCAAAGCGTTCAGACCGCATGGTGCAGATATAGAAACAATAATATAATATATACAATAATATACAATAGACTATACGAAAATATACAGTTACAATAGAATAATATACAATAGAAAGGCCACGCCGTTCGTGTCGTCCACTTTCTCCTTTAGTGCCCGCGTCTACGCGCCTTACCATTTTTTTATTTCTTTGTCTGCTTTTCCTGAGCCTTCATTTCACATTCACTTGATGATTCTTGATGGATGCTTTATTTCACTGGCCATTCAGGTTACATACATTGCATGCTCTCGTAAGTTATTGTGGCACGAAAACACAACGCTAATATGAGCTTTCTGAGCGATTTGTTTAAATGGTTGCGCGACGACTTATGAATGTAAGGAAGTACAAAAAAACTGTCCTGTTCTTTTTCTTCTTTCTTGGTAGACTTTCCAGCAATGCTCTCGCATTGCTGGAAAGTTTTCTGTTACCGACACTACGCGGTGCGCAGGGCAACCTACACGTATGAAATACGGGAAGTGTGCTTGGCAGAAATTTTGTCCCATCGGGTGAGCTTATATAATGAAATTTCACATCTGAGTAGCATGCCACGTGTAAGGTGATGTTTTGTTCGTGACTTGCACTTGCTGTGACGCCCAATGTTGCTGTGACAAGGTCCCGTTACTCTCATGAATAAACTGTTCATAGCTTGCGTTCTGTGAGTGTCATCGTTTCCCTTATTTTGAAATTTGTCCGCGTTTTATGCGCGAAGCTACACGCTTCCACGCCAAACAAACAAAAAGAAAGCCTAAGTGGAAACACTATTGAATCTGCTGTAACTTTCGAACTGACCAATCCACTTGTAGTATATTTGTCAACTAATATTATATTCTTTTGAGGCGAGGTCAGATCCCTAAGCTGCTCATTTACAATATATCAGTACAACATGCAGCGATATCATGGAGTTTGTGCAATTGCTTTATTTAGCTCCATGTCTGTGAGCTCACAATGAACGATTTCCCATGCTTTAAAATGTAGGATATGATGAGTCTGTTTAAATGCATAACACGTAAGACGTTTGCGCATTCAACGTTGTGCCTGTCAGCCCTGTTGTCATTATCTAGTAGCTTATAGAAATCACGTGACGCGTGGCATCCATCATTGATAAGGACTGCATCTTGAGCACCTACGGAAAAGAAAAAAAAAAGAAGAACGTTACTGACTTTACCAAGACATTGTTCGGAATGTAATATCCGCAGCTGTTCCTAAAGCTACCGTCAAGCCTGCCCTATTGTTACTTCTTAGCAATTTCAGCAAACTTGCAATGGAGAGACAAGACTCTTGAGGTTGCAATGCAGTAAATCCGCAATATGAGATATTGCCTCGGAAAACTACGTGATCGATGGCGCTTTCAAGGGCGGCAGTTATGCGTTTAGAAAAAGCGCGAGTAATAAGCAATCAGTCATAGCGAATTATTAATTGCGATACCAATATTATTTAACATTCCGCACCAACGCGTACCTAATTCCTTTACATGTAGTTTAGACCTATTTATAGCTCATAAAACCGCCGTGACAGCCTAGTGGCTAGGGTGTACAGTGTGTTTCACTAGTTCCGTGCAGCAGAGCCAAAGCTGCGAGGCCATCGAGATCAGAATTCTTCCGAGGTCAGAAGAAATGCCATTGTTCTGACACGCACACCCCGCTTCATCTTCCTCCTTCCAGGGCTGCGGCTGCCACTCTAGCGCCCGCCATTGGCAGATGACAAGCCGCGGAATGACACGTTTAACATACGCTCGCTCTTCTGGTTGGTCAAAGAGGCTTGTTGCTTCCACAGTGCTGCAAGGAACTTAGAGAAACAGACTATAATCTTGCGAAGCTAGAGGCCACGGGATCGAATTCCGGCGGTGGCGGCTGCACTACAATGTAGGTTAAATGCAAAAGAAAAGAAAAAAGAACCGTGCACAGATTTAGGTGCAGCGCAAGAAACGCCACTTATTATTATTATTATTATTATTATTATTATTATTATTATTATTATTATTATTATTATTATTATTATTATTATTATTATTATATTCACCTACCTTCAGGTTCTCGTCAAACGTTGCATTGTCAATTGTCTTTCCATCCAACACAGTTGCAATTGGAGGAGCCGCATTGCATATCGTCACTGAGTGTAGCATCAGCAGATCCTGCTTGCGGTGGGGGTTGTTCTCGCCTGCTGATATGGCCAGCTCAGATAATCCTCCCTTCTGTAAAGGAACCGTAAAACAACCGGATGCGCTTGTTTTGTCTTTGCTTCCTTGGCTACAGAGCAATAGTAATACAGTACGAAAAAGAAAAAAACTCAGGACTCACAGGTACAGCAAGGAATTGGTTGCTTTTGATTAACTGATTTAATATGAGCTACGAACACGAACTGATATGAAATAACGCTATGTTACTCCATGGGCGGGGGAATTTGTAGCATTTAAATGTGCACGTTTCCAAAAACCAGTTTGGCGCTAGGAAGTTTACTATTCTGAGAACGACGACGACAACGGCGATGATGATCACTGTGCATATGATCCTCCGGATATTCGCACAAATGCACTCAGGCGTACACTCACACGATATCCCGAAGCTAAGTTTGTTGCATACAAGCCTGGAAACCTGTCAGATCGGATAGCTTTTAGATGCGAAACAGCTTATGGTCGGGGCTATGTCACTTCCTCCCTCCATCCATCCATCTGCCGCATGGCGTCCACACCCGCACTGCGCATCCTCCTCCTCTCCTTGTCTGATCTCCTCTCCTCTCGGCATTCCTCCTCGCCTCTCCGAACGGCGCGCGTTGACTATGGAAACGCTCTTTCTTCGATGAACGCCTTACCAGCTCGCAAGGAACGAGAACGCACCCTCGCCCGCTAGAGACAACGCTGACGCAGGCAGCGTCAAACCAGTGCCTCCTCTGTAGAGGAGGCGCTGGTCAAACCGATAGAAACGCGGTGTGCACCCCCCGTGCTGCTTCGCGTCGCCTCATTATCCCCTTTAGCTGGAGATAGTGTAATTTCCTTTATGAATAACAGTGTTGACCAATTTTAACTCACGGTCTGAACACAACCACTTCTTCGAATTATCTGTCGAAGAGACCACGCAATGTGCACGAAGTAATATACATCGCATTTGAACGCGCACTGCAAGGAGAATTCGCGCGAACTTATATTTGATTATATCGATATGCGCACGTCCATTGCCTGGCATGACAGTTGTGTGAAGTGACTTTCTGCATAGCCTGTAGGGGCTACGCATTTGATGCAATCCGCAAGGATCTCCAGCGACCGTCGCCATCTTGCATGTCCCCGTGCTCGCCGCACGTGCACGAAAATGGAGCCACACCCTGTGTGCGAGCTCTGTTTGGCGGTTCGGATAACAGAAACCATCGTAACACATTCTACGACGCACGCCCACGTGCGGACGAATCTGCAAGTGCGCGACCGGCCGGCAGCGGTGCTGCCTCCTAAGGGAAAAAGGCTCAGTGCATACCGCCCATATTGTTTTGCCTGGGAAAGCCAGGTGTTAGGCACATAATTTTTCGTTTGTATACATGTTCATAAAACCGCCAAGTACTTCGCTTATACCAGATAAGAGAGGTTGGATTTATTAACGTCTTCAACAAAGCGTCTCTCAATATCTTGCTAGTATGCGTCTCTGTCATTTCTTGCTAAAAATTCTTTATAATATGTTCGTTTTTTGGAAAACAACTGTTCGTATGCAAACTCTAGCGAGGCGATCTGACGGAGTCGCGTTCTAGCGTATACTGTCTCTCGTATTAGATTTTATTTTGCCATACTTGTAGTTTAGCGCTCATGCATTCGTTCGAGACGTCCAAGTTTTCTTACCTTGGTCAGCGTGAACTTGAGGCGTGTTGCCGGTGCCTTTCGCATGTCCTCATCTGGAAAATTGGAGCAAAAGCAATGGTTAAGTCCCGCAGCAGGCATTTCGTTCTTGAAGTTTTCTTTTTAAGTCTGTAGAATTTAGCGCTTCCCAGCCCCCCTCAGAGCAAGAAAACAGACATATCTTCCCCCTTTTAGGTGCATTTTACACGATAACAAGAGGAGAATTCGCATAATTTAGCAGGCGAAGAACAAATGATAGAGACATCTACAGTCGCCAAAGGGATAATTAAAGCATAAATTCTTTTAGCCTGCGTACTATTCACTTTCTGGACAGTACAATTTAGGCATCCCGCTAGTAACCGTCCTAAACTCTTTTAGCTGCGTGCTATTCACTGTCTGGACAGTAGAGTTTAGTCATCCGGCTACTAGCGGAGTAAGAATACATTGTTGCTATTTCAGTGATTCGGAAACCGCTCTACGGCTGAAGATCATTGTCTTGTGTGCATTTGAAGCTGCTGATCAGTCGGCCCCATAGAACATGAACGAATAATAAAGTCACAAGCTTCATGCAATTGATGCTGATACTTTCAAAGGTCTCAGATTTTTTCGTTACGTACAATATGTCATATACAGAAGTCCCTACAAAGTTGTTGTGCGTGTCATTCGAGTAATCTTGTATCTTTCTGTAGGAAATGCGTAGATATTTTAAATAATGGGAACATATTGCCGTGCTAATTTTCGAAAATATATCGAATTATTCCGTTACATGTTCCAAAATAATGTCACGGTTTAGGAGATCTGCACCGGTGTTAGACGGAACAGCGAGTTCCCGAACCACATGGTCGGGAACAAGTCGAACTTCGTCTTCATCAGTTTCCGCGCCGGTGTAGCTCTCCTGCAACGTAACAATGCAATGCGCGATGCATGTGGATTGTTACGCATAGCAAACTATTCCTTTCACAAAGCTTTACATGCATGCCCAATGTCATCGCTTATTTTACGAATACGTTGAGGAAGTCTTTTCAGCACAGCGTAGCTCAAGTGGAAGTGCTTACAATATGTGATCCCATCGTCCCAGTAAAGGGATCCCGAGGCTTCGCCCTTCTCGTCAGGAGAGACGAACAGCTCCAACTTTCCTGCAGAACTGCGAGGCAGAAGTTTCCGATATTAGTCCGCGGAACACAAAGCGACCTGCATAGACGCGCAGGTATCGACCTCGCCCTCTGCTATCGTCTCATAACCATAACGGTACAAACACCCTTTCAATTGCAGCCGGCGCAAGTGAGCCTGTGACACGGGCATAATTTACCCAGCTGCAGTTTTTGCACGTATGTTGTATTACACCGACTACTCGAAGTGCACGCATTCTCAATGAGCAAGAAAAGCTAAAGCCACTACTTTCGTGCTTGCGAAATCTGAGCAGACAGCGGAGCTAGGGCAGAAGTGTCAAGTTTGTTATCAGTGTCATGTAGCAACATCATTATCGCAATCAGTGTCATGGAGCAGTGGGAAGAGGACAAAGGGTTTTGATAATTGTTCGGGGCTAAGAACGGGTTCGCTCTTTTCCTTCTGAGTGGTGAGCAATTTCGGAGACGGCAGACATAGGCTGCCTGTAAACTGCTTTGAGGCTAAAAGCCGGGTTTACCTTTTTTTTTTTCCTTTTCTAAAGTACCATACCATTAATGGCGGATGTAACTCACAAGCAGTTGAGCATGTGTACCATATAAACAGCTCTTAGTTTTCGATTAAATGCGATCTGACCGCCCGGTCGTCTGGGCAACAGTCTATAATGTCAATGTGTTGGACAAAGTCTATAATCAAAGTCTATAATCTCAAAGTCTATAATCTCATGTATTGGACAAACACGACCACGCTGATTCAACCCTTACGAAAATGCCATATATATGGCCATATCAGGAATTGGGCGCAACTGGCTATATATGGCTCGTGTCCGTACCTGGCCGTATTTGCCCGAATCGTGATAGAGGCCCATGTGGCAATAAAAGACCTACACGCAGAATGCTATCTATGACTCTGACACGTGTTGGACAAATACGACCACAAATGGACACGTGCCATATATAGGCAGATATGAATATTTGTCTATATGTGGCGCGTCTCCACATGTGGGCCGTATTTGCCCGACACTTGTCACACTCATTCACGGCACTCTTTGAGTAGATATTTTATTCCCACACAAGCCTCTATCACGATTTGGGCAAATACGGCCACATATGGACACGAGCTATGTATAGCATGCGCCCTATTCCTGATATCGCTATATGTGGCTTTTTTACAGGGAAAAGCACTGAAAGTGTATTTCCCACGCGGAAAATAAGGCAAGAACTTTGCAAGAGATACCTTAAGCTCTCGTCGTCAACGGGTCGTGAAGCTGCTGAACTGAAAGTGTATTTTCTACATGGAAGATGTGGTGGTTGTCAATACTAACCTGATTTGATCGCCAACGGGATTAAGCAAAGGAATTATTGAACCACCCCTGACGTGTAAGGAGACGTTCGTGGCGTTTAGTGTGACGTTTCTTCCAGGTTGTACATTGATCGCTTCCCCCTGCAGTTGAAAAAAAAAACGTTTAGCAAAGTGTCTTAGGAAGAAACCAAGCTGCATCAAATCTCGCGATTGTGTAGATCCCTTGCTGCTTGTGAGCTGTTGTAGCAATCAGCGTCTAACTTGGTAGGTACGTACGTCGCTGTTTTTCGTATGGTTTGATTAAAGCATGCTAATTTTCCTAGATTCCATTGAATGTGGTCGTAAATATAAGTCAGGAGAATAACTAGCTTAAAAAACAAGGCGAGTTGTTTTAACAGACATTTCTACCACATCGGTACCCCAGAACGAACAAAAAAAAAAGAGAAATAACAATTTGGAGAGGAAGCCGCAGGAAACAACCATTTGCCGACTCAGTCGGCTTTCAGATGTTTTGAACATTTTATAGAATGCATACCAGCAGTTGCTCACGCAATATCAAGATTATTCGGGCTATCGATTTTTAAAACAGGAAGCAATCTTGTAACGCAAGTGGCTTGTCGCTATTATTTCGGTTCTTCCTCTTCTCGCTAAATCGCGGTAGCGTCTCGTTCAAACTTGTTACAATTTGCTTAAGAAATAAGTCCCATTTGCACCAAATTGCATTGGTAGTAAATATTAAATCATTGTAACAGGGTGTTCTAATGTAGTCATCCTATAATAAAAAAGAGGAGCAGAGAGTCAGTACACGTGAGTGCCTGCTTTTCCTTAATCGTGTTATCGCTTTTATGAACTTTTTGTGGTGGCAGCATTCGAGGAATGCATCAGCAGCTTCTAGCAAAGAAAGCGTATTGTAGCGCAAGCTAAAATATTTTATCTATAGAGGGGACTAAGTAAAAAAAAAATCTCGAATAATCAATGACCATTTAATTTTAATGTAGTTCATTGCGTTGTTTAAAAGTGCGTTTGATGATTGTTTATTATTCGTGTAGCTTGTGTCAGATGCAACCGAAGTCCTGGTCAGCTGGCTTCATTCGGACATTGGAATTTAATAACTCTGTACTGCTTACCGTGAACAAGTCACACCATTGGCCTGCTGGAAAATACGCCTCCACGTCGCTGACGTTCTGCAAAAGGTGGTTATAAATTAAAAGCTCAGCAGTTGGCATCAAAACCACTGGCAAAAATTGCTTTCTCACAGCCACTGAGCTAGCATATAGATGACAGCCTCGCACTATCAGAGACATTTGCAGACAGGTTGTGAAGTTTACTGCGTATGTGTTTGAATATCATCTACTGAGGATCCGCGTTTGTTAAGCTGTGAGGCAATTAATGTGTGCAGTTGACACAACTGCCAACATGCCATTGGAATGTCTACTTAAAACTTGCACGGATAAAGAACGAGAGACACAAACTGGACGAATATTAGGGAAAAATAAGGTTGTACTCTTAAAATGCTCTTTTCTTTACCTTAATTGATGAATCCACCAAATAATGTCTCAGACAATCTTAGGTAAAAGAATATCTTGTCATCTTTGCGTGAGCCAACATGGGGAGTGGAAACGTACTTGCTTTGCATTTCGGGAACCCAAGTTTGGTTCCTACCGCGTGGTTCGTTATTTTCGGTCATCACAGAAGGTTTGTCCTTCTCTGCCCGCTTGTTACCTGAACATTTCGAATGCATTAAGCTACAACAAAAAGTATGTCTTAGCCCAAGAAAGTGCATTTTCATCGAATTTTTACAGAGTGTCAATTTTGGTTAGTCCTTGATTGACATATGCGGTAATACCATCATTCAATTGCCCTGCCACACAACCGCATACCCGAGGCCGAGCTGTCCGAGTGCGAGCCGCACATTGTCCTGTTATAGTTAATCGTGAAGTGCACCATGAGTTAATAACGTTAGCGATGTGATGATTAATCGGCCATGTTCGTACCTTACGATGCCAATACTGCTGTAGTACAAGTAGTGAACGAGACGACCAGCAGAGGACCGGTGTACGTAGGCTCAATAGATAGATAGATAGATAGATAGATAGATAGATAGATAGATAGATAGATAGATAGATAGATAGATAGATAGATAGATAGATAGATAGATAGATAGATAGATCAAAGTGGCTTAAGTTCGTCAAGAAGTCCTTTGCACTTATTACGAGAGTAAACGGAGACACCTACGAAGGATGGGACCAGTTACCGTATTCATATGTGACCAGTAGGACAGCATAACTACAGAGATCAATATGAACTTACCTTTTGTATCCTAGGAGACACGAGTACTGCACGGCCCCAAAGAAATTGATAGCTGATGTTTATCGCGTGAGGATCTGTGGGAAACCTGTTCGCGCAAAGAATACGTGATTACTTTGCCATGAATTTGTTGCTAACGGTATGGATAGCGTGTTGCCGCATGTTTTGTCTTTATTTCCGCACCACGCAAGTACTCTATTTTTGTCGCAGTTACCAGGGCCCAAAATTTAGCTGCACGTCGAGGACTGTTGATTGTGACAGAAGCACATGATGCTTTATGCGTCTGTTTGTTCAACGCGCACAGGAATGTGCACCCTTTACCCAGGAAAGCTTAGCTTACAGAAATATTTTTGTTATGCAAGGATCCTGAACTGTAATTACAGACACTGTAGATGCGCAAGATTGTTTAAATATTGGGTAAGAGATAAACGCGATACGAGGTCCTTGATTATACTTATCTAGCTGCCCGAGGAGAAGTTGGACTAGTAGTTTGCTATCGTTCAACGTTATGAATGACCACATAACGATTAGAACGCGAGTAAGGAAAAGAGATGAATACCTGTATATGACAGAGCTGATAATTAAATAAACTGTCTTAGATACGCATTTACCGTCTCCTGTTATCTGCATCGTTTGCAACTATGAACACATATTATATCGTCCAACACGCTCACTTGAACTACTCTGCCCACGTGTTTAGCTCAGAGTAGCATTCCTCTGTACTCACTCGTAAAATGGCGCTCGCAGAACGGCGCCACCCATCACGTGAGTTTCGTAGAAGACTGTGTACATGTACGGCAACAAGAGCTCTCTGGTAGCGAAGGCAGCCGCCGATGCGTTCAGGAGCCTTGTTACGAATGCGTTTTCCTGGAAATAATTAGCGCACATGTCATATTCTCGCTATGCAGGCGTTTTCCTTGCTGTGTATAGCGAATGCGCACTCAAGGTGATCAGTTAAGTTAAAGCAGCAAAGTGACGACTTATTATGGCAACATTATTAGCGACGCTAAGGGCCGACTCCTTTCTTAAGTCTGCTATGGTGCTTAGAGAGTCCATATAGAGACCAACTACCACTTTCTGAGCTCTATATTCGCTAAACATTTGCACAGTGCCGAGGAAATTATTTGTCGTTCCGTAATGTTGCGATCTGAGAGTGTCGGTAAATTGATGTTTGTGCTCCGTATTTTTTTTATTTGCTTACATCTTCACTTTCGTTTAAATGGTGAATAGTGCTACTAACCTCAAGATTATCCATTGGTCTTATTCTTGTCACAGACAGCGGAAGCAGCGCTGACATTTGGAGCCACGCTAAACTGACGTCTTCTGGTTCCTTAGACCAGTGGCAGTAGCCGCCAACCTGTATGAAAAAAAAAAAAAAACGTTAACAGAAAATAGAAACATTCCCACGTGCAAACATATGTAACACTTCCTAATGACGGAGTTGGTTTGCTAACAATGCTAGATACTCACTCACGACACTCCGCTTAGCCAATGTCGTAAGACTTCTAAAGGACTGATGCACTAAGCGCGCATAGACGGCTCTTTGTGTGCATGTTATTTAACTTTGTTATGGGTAGCGGACACAGACTTAGCAGATAGAGGCATGACAAAAGACGTTCCTACGCTTGGAGCACATCTACCAGACTGACTTTATTGGCGAACGAGGAAAGGGGCGAAAGAAGGGGAGAGACTCGAAACAAAATAAATATGTACAGTAATAAATATGATAATTGCAGTTTCGTCGCACCGCCCGCGCAAACGTACACCGATCGTTGAAAGGGCACAAGACGTCATTGCCTTTTGTTGCGGGCCTTCCTGCCGATTGGTTCTGGTCGAAGATGCCCTAGCGGGTGCCTTTGAAGTACTTGTCATCGCGCGCGGATGATCCCCGCTGACCATCTCAAGCCGTTGCCACACTGCTAATTTGGTTGGCACTTACGGCACATCAGGGTTCGGTGATGGATGGGCGCTCGTTTTTCCGTGGGTAGTGGCCGTGACGCCTCAAAGGACGCGGGCACGGGTTTTCCGGAGCAGAAGTGCAACACATATCGAATACACACGTAAGAGTACACACTATCACGTTTCCATATAACACCTCGCGCCATGCTACTGCTGGCTATTCTCTTTATATGGCCGTGAACCAACCTTGCCCTTCGACACCCTTCTTCCGATCCCAGCCAAGCAGTTGGCTGAGAATGCTCGCCATTACTACAGCAGAAAAGGCACGGCAGATAGGCCATCGCCACCTTCGCGACACACAAATACGCGAGAACCTCCGGTACGACAACCGCCACCGGGAAGCCCACTTCCATGCTGGTGACATAGTCCTCCCGCGGCCTTCTTCTCGGCAGGTCGGGCTCTTGGCAAAGGCCCTTACCACGTTTCACGACAAGTGATCAACGTGACTTGTGCAATCGGGCCTCAAGATCCTACAACGTGTTCCCAAACTTCAGGCGTCGTCCACGTCGCATACCTGAATTCGTACCTTTCACCCATCACACTCATCACGAGAAGCACCGGGAAATCGTTTAAGCCGACGGACGTCGACGTTGTGACGTTGAAAATCGGATGACGAGGAACGTGCTCTGAACGAAGAATTCAACGAAGTGGTGCTATAGATAACAGCCACCATATTGTATGTACAGTTGTTTTCTTACTGCACACATTCTAACCATAATCACAACGATATTATGCGCGTGATATTACAGTGCTTTTCTGAACAAAAATGACAGCGCTCGACACTGCCTTCGTCGAATTTTCCTTTGTGAATAGCAGTTCTTAGGGGAACTGATTTGAGGAACATGCGAGCGACGCCACTTGGTGCGACAGTACAGCTGTTGTGATGCTCGACAGCTGACTCGAACGGCTCGGGATCGATCCTGGACGCGGCGATCGCATTTTCGATGAAGGCGAAAATGCTAGAGACCCGTGTACTGCGGATTTTCAGGATACGTTAAAGAACCCCAGGCCGTCAAAATTTCCGGAGCCCTTCCCTGTATCGTGCTTTATAATCATAACGCAATTTCGGTTTGAAAACCCCACGAATTATTGTGGCACTTCTCGCCAACAGGCAATCCTGATTGGAAAGCCCAACTAATCCGGCATCGGGTCCCCGTTTATTTCTTCACAAGCCGGTTAGTAGATTTCATCAAAGCACCACACAGAACTTACATTTTACCGCACGGGAATAACCTCTCTAGAACCTAAAAGATCATAGTTTTATCTTACTTTCATCTGTGAATATCCCACCATAACTATGAGCAGGTGACGCCACGAACGCCATACGTTTTCTCGCGTTTTCTCCACACATTGGCTCAGTGAAAATGCCTGAAATACGCCATGTTAAGTCTCTGACTTCCTTAGGACGAAGTGTACGTTGTGGGCGCAGGGCCAGTGGCTTAGCCTCTGGCCAGCTGAAGTCCCTAGAGACGGCACGGGGCTCAAGAACCATGAGATAATGATGATGATTGTGGTTCGGTTAAGGAAAGGACGCTAATTTCTGCAGCCCATGTAGGGAGCACGGCTAAGCGCCCGTGGGGGTACGGGGAAAAGGAATTGAAAGAGATAGAAAGGAGAGAAAAGCCGTAGTGGAGGGCTCTGGAAATTTGAGCCACCTAGGGTGCCACCAAGGTAGGCAGAATTTTGGTCACCTCGGGAAATTTTGGCCACCTGGGGCCACCTGGGGCTTTTGATAATCAGAAACGGTAATTTACATGTATGAGGAAAACGACAATTGACTTTAGAGTCCATTTAAGTGTGCGTGCGTCAGGTCATCTTGTTACTTGCAAATCCACTGAAGGCTTAAAGAACTGTTCTTCCTAATATCATGTCATTACCATGGAGTACGTTTGATTTTGTCAGCTATAACACATTTTTTACGAAAGAAATCCCGTACGTAAGTACATGACATGGGCAAGATTTCGTCGCTCTTACCAGAGGTATACCGAACATGGAGAACTCGACTGCCTTGACGATGGTCCTACGCAGTCCTTCCCAAGTGCACTCGTCCTCTTCGAACCAGTGTCCTCCAAAGGACCCCGAACCAGAGAACGTTGCACGGCTCAGGATCATAGGCCTCTGACCATCTCGTTCCTTCGTGATGTTTATCATGCTCCTGAAAAAAATAATCTTTGTTTGACCGATGTACAGCCACTAGGCAAACAGCATTACGAGAGGGCAGGTTGTGCTGAACAAATATCCCCTAACATTCATGATGGCACGGTGACTGCGACGTTACTCTGCTGAAATTTAGTACAGGATCGGATTACAGGTTCCCGTTGATAGTAATGCGGAGCCCACAGAGAGTAAGTAAGCGTTAAAATTTCCTAGACAGGTGAATAGTATTGCGCATATCCTCGCAAAGTAGGTCTTATAGCTTACACTTCTGTTCAACCCTAATCATTAAAAGAATTCGGTCGATAACTTTATCCATCGTTGAACTTATGAATGGAGATGTGGTTATTTCGCATAGACTTTCACCATATAGCGTCAATTAAGCTTTCGACGTGGCCACGGCCACGCAGTCACAGCTACTTTTCAATAAAGGAGATTGACGAATCAACGGTCGCAGCATCCATGACTTTGGTCCACTGTCACTTTCTCCTGTTTGTGTACTGGTGGTTTATATACCTCGGTTGATCTGCAGCCACCGTTACTGCGTGACAGTTGTACTCTTCTCCCGCGTTTCCAATTACAGCGTAGCAAACAAGGAAATAGTCGTCCCGAAAGAAGTCCATAAAAGGCGTCGGGCCTTTGAGGAGAAGTCCAAAATAAGAGAAAAGTTCAACAAGCATTCTTGCAGCGTCTTTGATAAGACAGCGATGACCTTTATGACGTCCTATCCCCGCTTGCAGACAACCACGTTTCGTAGCCGAAATCTGTTGATGGCGGCTATATACACAGCTATGTATATACGATACAATTCTGGTGCTTGAAAATAGTTGTATACTATGGAAAAAAAACTACTAGAAATACAAAGGGAAGCCGGGGAAATAATCTTATTCATTTTGTATAATAAAAATATGCGCATTAATGGATGAAGGTTAATTCTTTCATTATACAGAGTCATCGTCGCTTGATTCCCCGACTCATTACAGAGAGCTATGGCGTCCATTGTTCCGGAACCACATCTTTCTTTGAGTTGAGGAGCTGCATCGTCGTTGCGGTTATTTTAAAGTGCCGGAACCAGGCCCCTGGAGAGCAAGGCCCATAGTAGACGTATAGGATGGCGATCAACATGGAATTATTCATTACATTTCGGAGACGCGACCTGAATGCGTTCATATATGAGAAGGTGAGGTCGATATGGCGATTGCTTAGGCACATGGCCAATAAAGACCGGGTGAAGTCTATATTCTTGGAGCGGCTTTCTCAGCTCGGATTTGCGTATTGCGGGACTCTTACCCAGAGGGAGCAAACGACATCCTTGTTGCGTTGCTCCAGGAAACGCTGCTCGCCTGCCTCATCCTACATTTGATTAGACAGAAGGAGCGGTTTTACTTGTCTTGGCCTCAGCCGTGTATATACGTGACGACAGAAGCGCATTAGTGGCGCCAAAATGTAAATATATTTAAAAAAGAAAAACTACGGGCAAGCCTGGAAAAGGGTGGGCTAGCCTCCTCCTTTTCGCATCTTCACCTTCACTTCTGTTTCCCACTTCCTTGCTCTACCGTAGTAAACATTGGTAAGCTAAGCTTTACCCTTTCCCCTCCTCCTATTCCTCTTACTCTCACACCACTCCTCTTCTACCTATGTTTACTTTCCCATTCCCTTGCTATAGCATGCTATGCAAGGCTATACTATGCTTTGCTTTTTGCTCTCGCCTTCTTCAGCCTCACTTCCTTTTCCCGCCTCCTTGCCGTGCCATAGTATACATGAATATGCTTTCCTCTTCACCACGTATAGGCAGTGATGTTCCGTGCATGGAATTTTCCCTTTTTCAGGGAATTTTCGACCTTCACTTTGGACGAAAGGGAAAAAGGGAATCTTCGCAATATTGCAGGGAATTTTGGAGGTGAAGACATATCTGTATAATGTTCGAAACACTTCTGTTACGGGGCACTTTCGGTTCGTACTCGGTTGGCAGTTTTCGGTTTCTACAATCGTTCCCGGCGCATGTAGCACGGAAAATGTTACACGGAGCGTCTTTTTGTTTACTCCGGGCGGTAGGCTCGAAATCCACATATGCGCTATGTAATTACAGCAGATGTGCTCCGAGATTGTCGATCGCCATCGTAGCAAACCCTAGTGGAAGCCATTATTGTTCCACCAAAAGTTGGCAACTATGTGTATGACAAGCCAGAAGCTTCCAGTAACAAAAACAATAATATAGCACACTTTTCATTTTATACAGCTGCCGTGTGTACACAAACGAGTATGTACGGCATTTCTTCTGCATCGCATGCACCTTAAAGTCCGCCCGAAGGTACTTCCGCGTAGTATGAAAAGTCAATCTCGGAGGCAATGCTTTGAGTTCCGCAGGAGCGCAAGCGCGAAGAGAGAGAACGGTAGCATGAGCCGGAAACACGTCAAACACGCATATCTGAAAAACTCTGCATATATGTGTAGATGTTTGTGCAGGGAAATATGCGGGGATTTTTAGCGATGCTTGCAGGGAAAAATGCCTGAAATCGGGAATTTTCATGCCTCGGAAAGGGAATTCTTCGGCGCAGGACGGAACATCACTGCGTATAGGGGCTTTTTGCGAAGGAGCGTCAGCCGGTGGCGTGGCTCTTCGGTAGAACACCTGCCTGTCTCTCGGACTACCTGGGTTCGAATCCCGCGCGAACACAGCTAGCGCTATTTCGATGTTAGTATGGAGGAATCGTAAGGTAGGTGCGGCTCAAAACGTTTCGATCTGGTTGCGCGAAATGTTAACTCGGTGCGAACAAGAAGTGTTTCAGTTTAGCCACAGATGACGATGAGGCTTTGTTCCCGTATGCCTCCGGCGCACACGTAACGTCGTGTTCTCTGCGGAACAAGGACAAACGACAGCGAGCTAGTTGTCGTCGAAATCGTTATTATTTACGGGAACAGCTGCAACAGCAATCCCACATCAGGGCGCAGTTGCCCTAAATCGTTCACATTTATTGTAAACACAGCTGCGGTGTTAGAAAAGAAAGCCTGCATCTGCTTATATTAAGCGGAGTTGACAGCGGTTCTCTTCATTTACCCTCTGGCGTAATCATACCAGGCTCGCGCTTGCTGTGCAAGACTAATTTTTAACATTCAGCGGCTACGTCGATCGGTTCCTGAAGTCAGGGATGCGGTTAAGCAGCGTGATGCCAAAGACCTTGCGCTGCTTGATCCTCCTCAGTACCGAATCTGATTCCAGTGCTGTGTCGATGTTGGAAATTGAGCCCTATGCACTGCATTCTAATACACTGTTTGCGACCCTTTAACAACGTCTGATAATTATAGGGGTATGCCTGCCATTACTTCATTATATGATACTCGCTATTGCTGGCCTAAGGGATGCGACAGTAAACGCAAGGGAAGGCTCAGGGAGCTACCAAAGGCTACACTGCGGCCAAAACGTACTGCTGACTACCGAACTCCCTTTCAAGGTAACCTGTCAACCCACGTGTTGCATAGTAACCTCTCCGGCCCACCACATGTTGTTGCGTTTCTGTTGACACGTACGGTTGTTTTGGCAGCAAACGGCAGTAAACGCAAGCGAAGACTCACAGAACTACCAAAGGCTACACTGCCGCCAAAACGGACTGCTGGCTACAAAACACACTTTTCAGGTAACCTCTCGACCCACGCGTTGCATAGTAACCTAACCTCTTCGGAGGCCTTAAGTGCTGCGTGCGTAATGGCCACGGGACACTATGTACAACTTCCGAACCAAGCAGTCTACTGCACAAAATTAGGGACACTGAGTAGTAACCTCGCAAATTGTAACCATGCACGCTGTTTGAGAATGTGTTCCAAGGTGCACCCAACATGTTAGTCACGTTGAGTTCGGGTAAAAGTACCGCCTTTAGTACACAGCGCAACCAATGATGAGTGGTACCCCAGGTATACACATTATACACGCGGTACCCGTTCACTCCATTTCTTATTGTATTCTATGCCGATCTTACTTCTTATCCGACCGCGCACAATAGCTACATGTTGCCCGCATTATTTCTTCAACTGAAATAGCCGTAACTTTCCCACTGAGACCTCAGTTATACGACCTTTACGTCCGTAATGCTTCGGCATGGATTGTATGTGTACAATGTATGCTTGCAAAACATTCCACAGCAGCGCGTATGCTCGACACATAATATAGACCGCTTGATTGAAAGAATGTGATTTAGCGGAAGGAGCACGAATGTAGGCAGCGAGATTCCTTTATTGTGTCCTCTAAGTCTAGGGTTGTTCAGTCACAACCGACGTCGGGGAAGCGATACTTCTATCTTTTAAGATGCGCATTTCTTGGCCTATAGGAATGCTTACCTCCAAGTCGTCTTCGAATGATGGTACCCGTATAGGTTGTGCAGGTGGTAGTGGATGCCAGCGGACTGGTTCGAATCGCCACACACAGTGTTCTCGAACATTCCTCTGCCCCAGTGCTGTAGACCTGCAGCGTTGAGCGTATGCTCTTGAAGGTAAGGATGAAAGACTGGGCATGTTGGTTGCGCATGACAGAAAAGTGCAAGGGGCTTCTTATGCCATTCGCCGTCTTAGCGCCTTACACTTGATGTTACGCCCTTGACGTTACGCATTTAGGTACGCCCACAATCGAAGACGTGCGTTTTTCCTACGATATGGCTAAATAGACTGAAAGGTCATGCTACAGTTACATTCATCCTGAGCGAAAAAGAGACGAAAGAGAGACGAAGGAATGCAGACAGGTAGATATGTAAACGGGAGCACACTGTTGAGGTACTGACCTCTGTTCCCTTTTTTGTCAAGAGGCGACAGAAGCCCTAACAGATGCAGAAAAAAGGCACAGGCCAGGCTCGAACGTGAACTTAGCCACCGTCACAAAGCAAACCAGTCAATCATTGAAACGACGTTCCCCTGAATAACTCAAGTCTTTGCCACCCTATGATGCCCAATCTAGTACAAACACCGCTATTGGAGAAAATTGATGCGCATAGGTATTATTTTTACGCGTGATGACACTTCAAGAGTTGGCGACCCCGGGCCGCTGAGCGAAGTTTTAATTTAACACACGCACCAACGGGGTAAGGGGGGTTGTTCCACTTGTTCTTCGGGCACTTGTGGCTTGATCGGTTCCCTTCGAACGGGTAGGTTGGCTCGTTCATATCCTGGAAGAACGAAGGCCCTTGCGTTCAGCAATGGTGTTATCAATGTTACTGACTGTCAAAAGTAGTCATGCCTATTTTCTTAAATGCAGGTAGTCATCCACTCTTAGTGCATAAGAAGAGCGCTGAGAAGAGCTCCTACTGGTATCGATAGAGATGGATAAGATGGAAATGATGGGAGATTATGATGCCCTGACGCGGACGGCGCACGCTACTGTAATAGGTCCGCGCCCGCGCTAGGGCCTCATCACAAAGAAAAAAAAAAGACGCAGTTGTTCCTGAAGTACGCATAATTAATTTGTGTATACCACACGTCCATTCATGGGCACACGAGATCCAAGCCGTCCGTTACTCTAAAGGAAGAAGAAAAGCTCGAGTCCCCTGGCCTTTTTTTGTGTGTAAGTTTCAGGTTTCTTTTTATTTCCAAATTATTTCAATACAACATCGAAATATACTAACGAGGGTCCCAAAATGATGAAATGACAGTGCGGCCTTCGTTAATTAATACAATCGTTTAATGGTAACATTTACATCCAGCAGATCACTAATGCACAGAAGACTAATTTATTGAATACATTAACCATTTTATTTCCTCCACCCCTGTTGCAACAACCTACACATCAATTGTAGCTTGGTAAAGCAAAGACGCCTTTCTCTGCAGCCCTTATAGGAAACACGGCTCATTGTCCGTGGGGGGATTAGCAATTGAAGAGTACAACGGAGAGGAACGCCGCACAGGGGCATTCGCGAAAATTTGGTCTGCCGAGGGGGTCTAGCGATTATCGTGCTTATGTGTGGGACCCAAAGGATGCCGGTACAGACCCGGCTGCAGCGATACGGCATTTTCGATGGGAGCGAAAATGCTAGAGGCCCGTGCATTGTGCGCTCTCACTGCTCGTAGAAGAACCCCATGGTTACAGTGCCCGGAAAGTGTAGTGCATTTGCCAGCCATTGTACCCTGGTGGTCAAAATTTCCGGAGCTCCCCAATGCGGCGTTTCTCAGTAGATTCTTTTTCGCAATGCCTTTGGGCTAGCCCTAACGCACTGAAGCATGGTCCCGACAAGGGGCTACAAAAAAAAACAGCATCCTTTCCGTAACCGAATCAAAATTTGTTAAATTTTGACGATCTGGGGTTTTTTAATGCGCCGTACGTTACAGCGTTCCCGGTTAAGTTAGGGTTGGTGGAGGGGAAAGTTAGTTCACCCATGGGCACTTGCTCGACCGTCTACGAGGATTTGGAGAGTACGCTCAGTATTTCTTTTGCGCTGCTCATTTTTGTTTCTCGAGCAAGCGGCGATGCAGAGCTCATTGGAACAAAACAGAAACGATGCCCGTAAATGCGTTTCGTGCGAAACTCAAGAAGTCCGCGGTTGAATTATTACCTTTAGTAAAGACGGCCTCTCGGGATATTTATTTCTGCCCTGAGAGGGCACGCCATTTCGCGACCAACGAAAATTTCAAGTGCACCAGCAACAATTCCCCAAAGGATACTCCAGAGGAGTATCGCCGTGATGCGTTCGATGTTAGGAATTTAACTCTTTCAAAGCTAAAGTGACCCCCAATAAGTTAGACACACCTTAAAGGACTCATTTAATGCTTACCTGCTACAAGCAGACTCACGAAATTTGAATGGTAGAAAAACACCGCTTGTCTACCATTTGTTGAGATGCGATTAGTAGAGATGAGTAGAAAGGTAAGTGCAAAGAAGAAAATGGCTCGACATTGTTACGCAGGGCCTCATAATGGGATTGTGCTTTTTGCACGTAGCAGAGCGGAATACTTGAGCGCGCATTTACTCACTCAAAAGCACAAATATGCTGCATGGGGGCTACGTGTTTCTATGACAATCTGCACCGCGGAAACGAAGGACCCATCTCGAACGGCTTTGATGCAGTCCGCAGCACAGATACCTCTTGGGCTATTCTTCCCTTATGAAAACACGGCAGGCAAATGGGGCTGTCGGACGTACCACTAACTAGGTCGTCTGAAAAACGGCAAATGACACTCACAAAATAATGGTCCCTGTATGGTTATACGCTTATTACAAGCGCAGGTTGCATTGCAAGTGTCCTTACCAGTAGCAGCCCATCGAATCCTACTGCCTCCAGTAGCGAACGCAGGTTGTTTGTCCACCTCATCTCGGTGTCCGGGTCTGTGAAATCTACGAAAGCAATATCCTGAAAATGCAAGAGCCAGCGAGATCAGACATTGACACCCGAGAGGAAATGGCGACTTTTGCAGAACACAGACAAGAAATGAGGGCGTACTGACATAATTACGCGTCGCCCCACACAAAACGGGTGTGTGACTGCCAGCCAGAATGGCAATAAACAAGTGACAGCAGTTCCAGGATGTCAATCCCGGAAGATACGAATGGAGGGTATCTAGCTAGCTAGCAAAAATGTTATTTTACAGTTACAGCATTTAGGGTTGAAGAATGGTGTTTGAAAGTACGATCGGTAGGAATAGGTGACACGATAGCAATCCTGAAGCCATGACAACGAGGTTTTACAGGCGACGACTTACGCTTACGTTCTCTGCTCCTTCGTCCAATATTAGCGGGACCATATGTTTCCCTGGTGAGGGCAGCAGGGGGTCCTGAAATGTAAAGTTGGTTTACCGAAATATTTCCATGTGGTCTTGTCTGATTTTTTTGTTAGGGCTATGTTAAAGAACAAGAGCTCAATGTATGATAGAAACCAACACCATGCCTTAAGTTTGAACTCATCCGCATTAATAGATAAACTCAGTGAAGACGGCAATCGACAAGAGGAAGCATTATTCGATAGGCTGCGTGAAGGCGCAATGATTTTTCCCCATCACGCGAGGCGCTATGCAGTTGCCGTAGAATAGTACCGCTAACGTGCTCGAAATTCGGGAACACCGCATGCTTACAACTGCTGTATATGATAGGCTTATTAAAATGAAGCCTTGTTGTGCTTCCTTGCATAAACTATGAGTTCGAGTTTGTTATGAGTTTGCTGCATTGTCTGCTTTTGTTTTCCTTTTACTCATACCACAAACATTACTTATTCGCTGTATGAGTCACTTCTTATCTGCACTGTAGACATCTCAGCCATCTGCCATAAATGTTAGAGAAACTAGAATAGTTAAGGAAAACATCGGTAAAAGCCCGAACTATAGCAATAAGACAGCTGAGTGTTCAAGAAAAAGCCGTGAATTTTGCATTATAGGAGCAAAGACAAAGACAACGCATGAACCCCCCCCCCCCCTCCGTCTCCAAAAGAAGAAGAGAGGAGGAAAGGACAAGTCACTTCCATTCCGTGTATGACCGCCGTCACAGTTTTCCTTTCCCCGTTTCTTTTTTCGCTTTTCTGTTAACTGACTGGTACGAGCCGACGTCTCAACTACTTCAGTGTATTACACCACTTGGTTATAAAGGGCCATTTTAGTGCGTGAGAACGCATAGGGGTCATCTACATTGTTGACATTTATTAAAAAGGAAATAAAGTGTAATACTCACGGCTCGGAGCACGTATCTAATTCCAGTGCTTTGCGTCGCATTTCGGAGCGTCACGATTTGTTCAACGATAGACGAGTCGTCTGTTACGGTTTTTCCGTTTGCAATTCCTTCACTGAGATGCAAAGCTGCCTTGAAGAAAAAGAAAGGAGAACGTCATGCCTGTATGGTTTGATGCGTTGTAGGGACAAGAGACACAGCGCTGCAAACAATGACAAAAAATACGGTCTTTAGGATTCTTTTACTCAATGGTTTCTAGGTTTTGCGTCCTAAAACCAAGATATGATTGTGAGAGATGCCGTAGTGGAGGGACTCAGGGAATTTAGACAACCTAAGTCTCATTGAAGTGCACTGACATCGCACAGTACACGGGCCTCAACATTTCGCCTCCATCGAAATGCAGCCGCAGCAGCCATGATTCCATCCGGAGACTTTTGGACCAGACCTGAGCGCCATAGCCACTAGACCGTTCTTGTAACATGCAAATGACGCAACATTCAAATATAACACGCGGTAAAATCGACATAGTTCGACCCGCCACTCTTGAATAACGTGTGAGAACCTTAACCCCGACCAGAAATTTTTTTCTTCTTGCGTTCAGTAGAACACGCTAATCTCCCGACACCGCCGTACATAAAGCCAGCAGCAGGGACGCTTGCTGAAAAGTTGCTTCTGAGGGTTTGCGGAGAGCGCTAAGACTAGTACAAGACATTTGCTAAATCTTTGACATTCCGTATTCTTTCAAGAGCGAAGCTTGAATCGATGAACAGATCTCTGAAAACGATGTAGAACAGGGAATGGTCGCTAGAGCTAACGTTTCGACCAAGTGGACTTGTTTTCGTCAGGACGAAGACAAGTCCCCTTGGTCGAAACGTTGGCTCAAGCGAGATTCCTTGTTCTACATCGTTTTTAGCGACCTGTTCATAGGTTCAAGCTCTCATCTTCCCCTGAGCTTCTCTTCTAGTTTGGATTTCAAGCGAAGCTGGTTATGTCTCGTTATGGCGTGCGTCGTAATGCGAAAAAAATTAGCGCAACTTCCACTAAGTCACATAAGGCGACTCACAGCGAAGCTGGTGGTCACCTAGCTTGTCCTGGGTTGGCTACATTGAATTTAACGGGTACGCGTCACTAGTCGCAACGTCATCTTACGTGGTCGCGCATGTGACCACTCTGCTGTAACCAAGTTTCGCATTTGGTGTGGACACGTGACTAGTCGTGACATCATCTTACGTGGTCATGTAAGCGACGGCCATGCAGCAAGTATGTTTGAATTTGGCGGGGCATGATGACAGATCATTCTTGTAGACGACACACGGAATGACGGCGACCATAACAGCGCCGCTGTAAAACCCGGGGGTGGCGCGCGTTTTTTTCTTTGCACACGGCGTTTGAGCAGTTCACGTCTGCTTTCTCTCGCACTTGGTCCACTTTCCCCTCAGCCCCTTACTGCCTAATGGCGTTTCTGGGAAACTCAATGCGCAGCATACGAGCGCGAACTCCTCTTGCGCACGCCCCACTCTCTCCCATTTCCTGCTACTACATGATGATGCTTATGCGATTCACCTTAAGGGTGTCGTGAAACGTGTTCTGAAGATTTTGTACTAAGTGCATATTCGGGATCCTGACCCTCCAGTCAACAATATGCATTGTTCCGTTGAATCGTGTGGGTTGATTCAGAGCGGTAAAAAACGCGGTTTCGTTTTCACTGCACGCGTTCCCCTCGACTCTGCAGTTGACGCCATGTTAGCAGCCACCAGGCCTTCGAGATTGGCGCGCTCTCGGAGGTCACGGGAAAACAAATCATGATGCAGCCTTGCTTGCGAATGCCGGCACCGCACGGTTTAAAAGTATTTTCTTTCTTTCTAGCTTTAAAGTAAATCGATTCTTGCAGAGAAAACGCGAGTTCACGATATCTTTACACTTGTAAATATCTTACCAAAACGTTACGGAACAGTATCATGCCGGCCTTTAGTGTCGCATAGTCGTTTCGGGAGCGCAAACTGGAGTAATTAAATGTGCACCGAATATTTCGCCGAAATATTTCGCAATAGGCTTGTCGAATGCGTATTGAAGTAGTGAAAATCACAACCAGACATCTCCATATTCTTTTCACGACCACTTTAAGGCAAAAGTGTTTATGTCAGGAAAATGAAAAGTAGTACGTAAGGCACGCGCCCGACAAGCTTCGCTTTACTTGTTTTCCTCACAGCGGAAGGGCTGGTGAATTTTGCATGCCATTTTCCTTTTCTTCGTAATTTATAATTCGAATCGTTCTCGTTCGTTCTACATGTTATCAACGTGTGCATAGATAAATGACGATTTAGTTGAATCAGCTTTTGTTCGGCAAATGAGCGCTATATTTGTTGACACAGTTAGGGATTTCTTCTTCCTGGCTCCCATTGTGCCACACTCTGAAACCAGCAGGAAAGTAGCCACCTTCCCTACGAAACACAAGGGTCGGTGGCTATCTTGAATGATGCGGCTTCGATGCCGGCCGCGGCGGTCGCATCTTGGACTGGGGCGAACATGCTGGAAGCACGTGTATGCTGATAGGTTTCTGTGAATGTCGAAAGAGGTGCCGTAGTGGGGGGCCTCTGGAAATTTCGAACACCAGGTGATCGAAATTTCAGGGAGGCCGTTCACTACGGCGCGACTCATGATCGTGTCGTGGTTGTGGATAACAAAACCCCAGCAGTTGATGCAGTGTTACATTGAACAAGGTCTATTTGCAGTAGAAATAAAAAATTCCCTGAAGGAGGCAAACTAAAGGCTAAATCCTAAGAATATCTCGATCTCCAGGTTATTACTATTGTTGAATTCCTCCGTATTGTCAAATTTTCTAATGCGCCAACTTAAGCCGGTCAAGAAGCCTGTGGCTAATCGGATTTGTCAGAATGGCAATAGCACCGCGGGTCTCTTAGCAGTTCAAACTATGGGTGAGTACCACACGTGCGATGTGGTGAACAGTTCGTTATTGACCGTATTGCGCAGCGCCGACTCTTACCACTTTAATGTCCGCTTGTTGTATCATCTTCAACAGGGACAACACTTCTGAAATCTTGACATCGGCATCCAGGCTGACGTGATGCCCCAGTGCCCAGAGAGGAGGCATTGCCGGTCTTCCAACTAGCTGAAACAAACCCGCCGTTATTCGTGATACGATGCTTAAAGCGCGTAGTTCTATACGAAAGAAAAACACGTAAAAGCGGCTTGATTGCTCACGTGACAAATTTATGAAAGTGATAATTAAAAAGAAAATTTAACGCGAACGAAACGACAACCTCTTCATTGTGACAGAAGGTCATTTGGATTACGAAATGTGATTCGCTTTACCGATTGTAAAATGCTATCGATTGGAATATCCCTGTAACTTCTTCAAGCACTTCAAATTCGCCGAGCCTTTGGACTAATAACGTCTCCCTGTGAAGTTACGGAACCAATCTACGCAACATGTATACAGTTTTCCGCACGCATGGCAAATACTCAGGCGCTCCGTACTGAGCATATATGCATTACAGAGATATAGTTCATAGCTTTTCGCACTTGGTAACAGACTATGCCGATTACGCTAGATCTTGTGCCTTACTTATTTTAGTTACTTCTAGGCAGGTGTCTCAACTCATGCATTGCGACGCTACATGTACGCAAAACGAGCACACAATTTATTTACACTAATTAGAACATCTGTATGAGCACTGTTCAAACATAAGTCTTTAAAGCTTTTTCCCACATCCCAATTACTTGTCAATAATTGCTGAAGCATTCACTAACGTGTGCGGCTACTAGACAAATGCAAGATGCAGGAGGCCACCTTTAATCTCGACCAACCTGTCGCCGAGGAATTCTATCTAGGCATCTGTAAAACTTCATATGAAAACGAGATAGAACGCACCTCTGTAAACTGGCGCATAACATCGTCCGGATTGTCGCCAAGAAAAATGTCGAAGTCAAGGATACCTCCAGTCGTTCTGAACGTGATTGCTTCCCCTGGCTGCAACAAAACATCTAGAAATCGAAAAAAGAAATGCATTGATGAATAACAAAAGGCTGCTTGTAATAAGGGCGGGATAAAAAACAAAGTTCAAACTTTTTTTTTTTTTAGTTCACTGAATTGGATTCTCTTTCAGTGCCACAAACGTACCTTTTTCCATGCATACGAAGCAGTTTGGAAGGTGAGACGCAGCGCAGGATGCAGGTGATGAATTCAGATAAGATTTCGCTGGTAAGTATAGTTATTACCATTGGCCAGCAGCCTTCACTAAATAGTGACACTCCGGACCACAGGACTGGCTGAAACTCTTTGAGCTGATTCTGGCGTAGGGTTTTTCTTTTTTTTTTTTTTTGAACATGGGCTCAGCTTCCTAACTACTTTGTCACAAAAAATACGTGCAGTGTTCGGTGCCTTTGTGGATTGTCCAGCAAGTCTGACAAGCCCAAAATATGTAAAATCCGTACTAAAATTATCATAAACGCCAGGTAAAGCACTCTCGAGGCGCTAGCTTTGATGTTGATCAATGTTCTTTTTTATTTTACAGTGACTGTTTATTTTACATCCACTTTCTTTCCGAATTTCGCGCTGTGATATTCTCTGAATTAGGCAAAGCGCTTAATTTAGTTCTTTTGTGAGCCGGCATCATGTGCCCAACAACCTGAGTTTCTTTCTCGCAGTGACATAACTGAAGCTGCTTCTGCTGTCAGCAGCGTCTACTTAAATTGTAAAGATGGAGATGGTGAACGTCTGTAACGGGAGCACTGTCACGCAAACCGCTTTCTATGCAAAGATCTCTGAACGCACATGTCTCTGTGATTACGTACGCATGTAATAAAAGAAGTGCTTGTACAATGCTAGCTGTTGTGGGACATCGGGCACGCCAGTGCTTGACATGAGAACAGCGTCCGGTCACAGCAAGTTTTGAACAGTTTCGTCTTATTCTAGCTGCTCAAGAGAAGAAGCCGTCTGTGATCACTGCGATACATCGGTTGAATCAAACGTGAGCACCTTCAGCGTTGGCACATCCGTAGGGAGTCGCATAGACTTCCCTACAAAGGTTACTAGAGAAATATCTGGCGCTAATGTGTACATGTACTCAAAGCACGGTGGATCAGCCAGCTTTGGAATTGTTTGTTGTTGTTTTGTGGGGTTTAACGTCCCAAAACCAGTTCTGATTATGAGAGACGCCGTAGTGGAGGGCTCCGGAAATTTCGACTACCTGGGGTTCTTTAACGTGCACTGACATCGCACAGCACACGGGCCTCAACATTTCGCCTCTATGGAAACGCAGCCGCCGCAGCCGGGATTCGATCCCGCGACCCTCGGATCAGCAGCCGAGTACCATAGCCACTAGACCACCGTAGGCGGGGCAGCGTTGGAATTGGGCAACACAACGCTGCCCGACCCTCATCCTTTACACAGTTATATCCTTTACACAGTTATATCCTCAAACGCCTATATCACTTTACATCCAAATCATGTTTGACAAGACTTGAGCTACATACTTAATACGTCGCAGAGATCGCACATGACCGTGCCCTGTTTGCTTCCACACGTAGCAAACTCGGATTGTTTCGAAACTTCAGGCAATAAAGGAAAGAGCGTCGTAGTAACAAAATCCTGCAGATCCCACGCATTGTCTGAAACGGTGTCATGCGAAGCAGTGAGCGATGAAACTGCCTACGACGAACGGTTGCACATTAAGCTAAGGTTTAGCGCGTAGTATTAAGGTATTTGTGCAAGGAGAATAAGTGGATGCATGCTTAACGTGGGTTAACCAGGAAGGTCGAAAGCGCCATGCACGGAGACCAAATGGTAGGTCATGCTACGATTTAACGTTGGCAGTCATGTCAGCAGTGTATAGCACAGACATTTCTTTTGTGAAGGTAAGATGCACGCTATGGTGCGCTGCTGTGTGTATCATAGGCGTCGTTTGTTGAAGTATTCCGACGATATCCAGTAAAGTTGGAGAAGACCATGACGAGTGAGAATAAGGGATACGTATTTTTTATTGCATTGCTACGACAGCGCGCTTAACACACAATTATAGATGCACAATTCACGTTGCACGAGCACCAGCGTCACAACTGCAGGTGTAATAGGTTTACTTGCTTTATATACCATGTGGGAAGAGCTGCCGTAGCCTAGTGGTAACGTGTTGGCTTGGCACCTCGGGGGCCCGGTTTCGATGCATCGCTATACTACTTGGTAAGGCACATGTATCGGTGTGCTTGTTATGTTTATATTTCAATCGCAAGCTACGGCAAACGGTGTGCCTTTCTTATTTTCTGTGTGTTCTGATTATGTGTTGGAGGTCTATTTTAGTTAGTACTTTATTGACATAGTATTCCGTGTAAAGTTCAAACACTCGTGGCGCATACCTGCAGGCCAAGCACTATGGGTATGAGTCACACATGCAGTATCAGTTAATCGCGAGGTACATAACAAGCATATCATGTAAGTGGTATGAACATCAGTTATCCGTGTTCGTCATGCATTTTTACCCTACCATGCGAATATTCGGGCCAATCAGGCGAACGAGACGACCAAGAGAGCACCGAGATGTAGGCGGCGAGATAGATAGATAGATAGATAGATAGATAGATAGATAGATAGATAGATAGATAGATAGATAGATAGATAGATAGATAGATAGATAGATAGATAGATAGATAGATAGATATGGTCAAAGTTGCTCAAGGTGGCCCAAATATGCTTTGCATTTAAAAAGCACCAGGGTACTCTACGCCACCTGTACGAGTGAAATAAGGTGTGAATGAACTGCAAGCACTACCTATCATACCGCAGCACGCCGTAGCGCAACGACCACAGCTGAGCAGCTGCTTATAGTAGTAGTTTTCGCAGAAGCTTCTATGACCCGAGCATCACGTAAATGTGGCTCTGACTGTTAAATAGCTGCTTTGTACACGCCCGCAACAATGGCGGCCCCATAAGCAATGTTCCCATGAGCACTTTGTTCTTACCCATTGCATTTCCGTTTCTCAAGAATACGCCATTCGCTTTTCCATCCGCTTCAATCACCATGTAGAAGGGGTGCACACCAAAATAGTCATCTGAAATAGAAAAGAGCACCAAGTCCGTATGTCTTGAGGTCCCATGCGGAAAAAAGATATAGCAGAACCATCGATAATCAACAACAAGAACAAAAAAATCAGAAGTTTGAGCACAAGTTAGCACTGCGAAATGTCCATTGCTAGAGTAAAAAAAGAACAATAACGCTGCGAACTAAACAGAAAATAGATCGGTGGCAGCGCGATCATATAGAGACAAGTAGAACAGTTAGATGAGGTAAGGAGTGCAAATATGGCATTAGCAAGTAGTAGACACCGTACCGCACATTACAACTTAAACATCTAGTAGTAAAATATGCTACCTAAGTTACAGGACGTAACGATGGAGACAGAAGAGTCTAAAAATATGTCATTGCAGGTCGCGGGCGATCTTGAATACTGTGAAGCAGACTCGCCCAGCTTTATGTAGTTAACTCACTTAACTGGCGAGCGAATACCTCTAGCCCTGGGGAACCTCCTGAATTTATGTACACGAATGACTGATGAAAAACGACGTGCTTCCAGAAGAAACACAGCATGTTGGTCCCGGTTAGGAAGACATGTCAGCAAATAGGACTGCAAAACATTGCTAATGCTTCAGTCAATCGTGCGACAGGCAGACATCACGATCAGCGACGACGAGTGTCACTAACCTCCACAATCATGTTCGGAGTTTGCACTGCATCACTTAAACGATACGGGTGTCCGTCGCCTTCGCGGGGACAAAATATCAAAAGGTTATAGTCCCTAAATATCTTCGTCTTCAGGATATCTCTCCCTACCACAACAAAAGCAATCGGCGTCACTCAAGTGCATCTTAGGTGACATGAGGAATCATTTACGCCGTTCGAAGCTTTACCTACAGGAGGATCCATTGTTCTGTCACCCGGCTCAGCCATTAAACTAAAAAGAAAATAACAAGGAGTGCGCCTCTCATAGGACTAGGCCCACTTGTGAAAGCGTCGGAAACGCCGACCGGCCTGTATGAATTCCTTACCCTTGTTTATGAAAATTTTGCCGAACTGTAGATTAATTATAGCTAAGCTTCACCCTTAGATGTAGAATTCGAACTGGATATTCAAAATACAGCAAACCTACCGTTCCGTAATGGCGTCGTTTGTTGAAAAACGTTATTATCTGCCAGTTGATGTCCTGCTTAAGTGTTTCCTTCGTAGAAATACCTCCGAGGCCGAACACGTTTGCCGTTGCGAGTCGAGTGGAGACCTGTAGAAACTGCTCGGACAGCACTGTTCCCGGTAGTCTCGTATCAAATCTGCAATGTCGTGGCGGTGCTTTAGTTAAATGTGCATGATCTCTCAATCAGCACATTTACGCATGTCCGTGGATGTAGCCCTAATTGTTATTCATCTTCCAAGATGTAATGTCTTGCGATAAAAAAAGAACAACATTGATGCGAACAGTTCTTGACCAATTTATTCGTTAGTTCGTCTGCTATACCAAACATTTATTATAGTAAAAAAAACGTACACGTTGCTACAAAGGCGGACCCTGCGCGAAGTGTTGAAAAAAGGCTATGGTGATCAAAGCCATACAAGGACGGAAAACGTACTAATTTCTTTCCCTAGTAGATTACTCCAGATGTGCGTAGCCCATATTGCACGTGCTGTACTCACGTAAGCGAATGAACGCGACGAAACGTATCTCAATGTTCTCATCCGGAAACGTCGGAAAATTTCGGCATATCCGCCACATTTACGAACGGTACTGTTAAGTGCCCATTATGCGGTGGTGCCCACAATAACGTATCAAGTGATAGCGTTGGGGAGTTCTGCGGGTTGCGTGTCGCCATATAGCGGTTAAAATTATGAAAGGGCTTGTTTCTGCCTTTCCTCTAATAAGACGGCAGCAGTCGCTAATTAAACAACGTCCAAATAGAGTTTGTTGCTCAATGCGACAGGTCAGGGAGCCCACAAACTTTCGACCTGAACTGAGGAACACAAGGGCTGAAGGACATTATCATCTGTCGCTCCTGTATTCACGGTCGTCAGGAAGGATATAATCGAAATGTCATTCAATTTTTGAGCACAACGTAGACAAGTGTCATTTGGCAGATTTCTCCTATAAATTGCACCAACGTTACGAAGGCAGCAACACTGATAAGAATTGCAGGGCTACATTGCGCAATCAAGCTGTCTGTCGTAACTGACAGCATTTAAGGGTTGCACAAAACTGAGACGTGAAGGAAATCGTACATTCCGCGTGACGCCACCAGGAATTGAAATGCGGATGTCATATAATGGGCTGATGTGCCCTTTTCTGAGGTTCAGGGGTACTCAGTACCTTAAGCTATCAGATAAGAGAAGGAGAAGTCGTTCCTTATTGGTGTTTATTGTTCGTCCCGGAATGGATGAAAAGAAGGAGCTTGATGTCCGCATTTGTCTTGCATGCTGTCAAGCAAATCGACTAGTGGTAGTGGTGCTATTCTTTCCTTTTAGTTTGTCATTAGTTTTTTTCTATTCTCTACTCCGGCCTCGGTTGTGCTGTGACACTTGCCGTGAGCAGATGTCACATACACACGTATATGAAGCACTGAAGTAAGAGCTGAGTTCCGGGGCCACTGCACAACTGAGAAAAATCTAAGTTCGAACAACGCGACTTTCCAAACACGCGACACGCAAGGAAATACGTTTTCATATTGCTCGGAACATGTAGGAGAGCAGGCTGGTCCCTTCTCCTCCACCTCCCGACCCCCCAAAGAAACAAAGAAAAAGGAACGAAGTATTCGGATACCATCAAATGGCGAAGGTGATTAAAAAAACAATCTGACGGCATATCATGCGTCGTGGAGGAAAACGTGCAAATGCATATTAGGGAGTTAAGGAACACCACTTCGCCTGAACATATGGCTGTTAGAAGTCGCATAATTCTTCTCCATTCAAGAAAAGAGATTGCCATCTTGAGTAGGTGCTTGTTAACAAATCAAGCTTTTTTGTCATCGGTTGAAGGGCCCTTGGACAATTATGGGCTCGACGGCAAGTTCACTTCTCTATAAGACCTCCGTTGAGCTCAGCCCTTGCGCCCTTTCCTCCTCTCCACCTATGCATGGTACAAGTGTATAGACTGAGATAATAAAGAGCGAACTTCTCGCTGGAGCGGCTCTCTTATCTGAAAACGCTGTCAACATCCCGCTTATCAGCACTCAACGCTTTCGTCCGGGCGACAGATAGAGAAAACCGGAAGAACGAGCGAGACTACAGACAAAGGTGTGCCTGAAGACTGATTAAGAGGGATGTAAAATGCTCATGGGGTTCGCCACCAGTTTAATCACTGATGACGACACATCTGAGAATCTGTTGTCATCATGGCGAGAAAACAAATGACCACAGAAGCTTTCATACCACCAGCTGATTGGTTTTTACGTGATCAGAACTAGCTAGGGTCCACATGTCACATCAAAACCGTCAACTAAGGAATTGTATAGGCAGTGCGCCGATGTCGAACCTTGCGTATTTTTTTAAGGGGCGAAGCTCCTTAAGGTTTGGGTCTGTCCATCCATTGTAGTAGCGGGTTACCTACTAGGAACGCGCTACTAGGAGGGCGCGTGTGGGAGGCGCGCCCCCGGCGCGCGAGCTCTCTCACTCTTCCATCTGCTGTCTTGTGTGAGAGAGACAGAGATAGTCAAAGGCGCGCGTTGACTATGGAAACGCTCTTTATTCGATGAGCGCGCTACCAGCTCGCAAAGAAGGAGAACGCGCCCTCACCCGCGAGAGACAAGCTTGACGTAAAGTCCCTAGATATTTTTTTCCGTTTTCTGAAGTAACGAAAAGCTTTGATGTGCCGCTGGCGCATCTGATTGGTCGGCGTTGCTTTTCGCAGCCATGTTCTTCCTAAAGCTGTTACTTAAACGCCAGGCTTGAATGCTGCAGCGAGAGAACGCCAAAGAAAGTTGCGCGTTTCAGTAGGCGTTTCATTACATATGACACGTCCACTATCATATTTGATAGGAACGCGTACGTTGACGGCCGGCCGGACGCTATGTGCGCGCGCGTGCTCCGCTCCACGTGTTTAGGAAGAACATGGCTGCCGACGCGGGCTTTGAGCGAGAGGGTGCCGGGATAGGAGGTAGTTGTCGCTACTTAAAAAGCGGAAAGAAATCTAGGGACTTTAGCTTGACGCAGGCAGCGTCTTCTAGCGAGTTTGTTGATTGAAAAAATCCACATCATATCCACGGAGTGAATGATGATGAGTGGGGGAAGCTCCGGAAGTTAATCGTAGATCGTGCCGAGTTCTGGATTAATTTAGGTAACGCGCACGCTACGAATCCTTATGGTTCAACTACGCACAAGTGAAATCTCCCACCGGCTCTTCATTGCAAGTCAAGATCCAGTGCCTATATATATATGTATGGGTGGCCGGTGAACGGTTCTCCAGCGCGAGCAGTCGGTATTTTTCAATCAAGAAACTCGCTAGAAGGCGCTGCCTGCGCCAGCGTTGTCTCTCGCGGGTGAGGGTGCGTTCTCTTTCTTTGCGAGCTGGTACAGCGTTCAACGAAGAAAGAGCGGGAGGCTCGCGCGCGAGCTATCGAGCGCGAGCCTCCCGGCGGCGCGAGGTGGCTACATACATACTACTACTACTACGACAGAGGAGGGAACGACCCACACCCTAAGGAGCTTTGCCCCTAAAATACCGACTGCTCGCTCTGGAGAACCGTTCACCGGCCACCCACATATATATATAGGCACTGGATCTTGACTTGCAATGAAGTGCCGGTGGGAGATTTCACTTGTGCGTAGTTGAACCATAAGGATTCGTAGAGTGCGCGTTAACTAAATTAATCCGGAATTCGGCACGATCTACGATGAACCTCCGGAGCTTCGCCCACTCATCATCATTCACTCCGTGGATATGCTGTGAATCTTCTTTTTTTTCGTCATGTAACGTGATTTGCTGGTGTTTTTGAATACTTACACCACTGTGCCATTCTCTTTTCGTCTCACCACTACGCCAAATACTCGTCCAGACTCTCCTTGGAACACTTCGTAACCTGTGTCGTTTTCGTTGCAGCGTTGCGAGTCATCTTCATTGTATACAATCGGCCGGTAGCTGTGACCTTCGGGTATCATCTGAAAATGTGAATAGGAAAGGTGCTGCGTTATCGCTTCCAGAAGTGCTTAGCGTGGATGAAATGGTAAGGCAGAAAGCGAATCCATCCAATCAAATCGCCCTGTACGAGTGCCTGCCTTCTGTAACACATTGGTGAGTAAAACGTTTCTACTAATGGTTACTCCCGCAAGTTAGCAATATTTCGAGGCATATTTCACGTGCGCTGTTTTCGCCCAGGCTCCTGAGGCACCTTCATCTTGTCTATTAGTTACTTACACGAAACACTGTGGTTTAGAATGCCAGGACAAGGCACATATAGAGAAGCGTATACTGGGGGACGATCTGCGCATGCGCCTCGTCAGCGGCGAAGCGGGCACTGTAGCCTACACAGCGCGACGAGAGGAATGACACCTGGCGTCGCGAGGTGGCAAGTAATCTTGAAAAAATTAGCTTGAACTCGGGCATCGTCTATTGTCTACGGGTGTGCGCAGGGAGATTATGTAAATCGCATGCCACAAGTTCCGATTCCAACTATTCTCACTGAAAGCCTAAGCAGAAGAGGTCTGTTCTCACACTGCACGCCCATTAGTCGTAGGCCAAGGGTTGTTCAGTAAACTTTATTGCTCCGCTGGGTGGTAACCATGTTAGTGTGCACAACAACTACTTTTGTTCTCCTTTCTCCAGTCCAGAGCAACCACCAGGGAACGTTAACTTCCCTGCGTTTCGTTTTTCTTGCCTCTCTGTATATTCTCTTTTCTTTACCCGCAGAGAAACATTTAACAGTGAATCGAAACATCTACGAACTTCCGGGCTGAGTGGTGTAGAATTCTAGAAATAGACCTCATTTTTTTTACACCTTTCTAGGGCATTCGATCGAAGAGTGCATGAATAGACGCAGGAGTCTTCCATTCCAATATAACAAAGTTTGAAGTATGAACGTTCTACACTAATGTATTATAAGGAGTTGCTATAGTTCTGGGCTCCGTTTACAGAATATCATGTGCCTCGTGCTCTCAGTAAAGCAACCGTTGGAAGTATATATGAAAACATGGTTCTAACATAACAAGAAGTTAGATTTCTTAAACAGAACGCAGCGCAAAGCTAGTTCAAGACCTCGGCTACGAAAGAAAGCCATGATTTGCTGAGGGAAAGTTCTTCGCTAAGGAACTACAATCGCCGTGAATGTGTGACCCTACTACCAGTCCACGTCACCCACGGTTCTGTTCTCTTCTTTGTCAATGAAGCGTTAGCAAACTTGTTGGGTGCACGCTTCTACATAGTACGCCACCGAATGCCCCGACACCACTGGTGTTCACAGTAGCGGATGCTTCAATGGTAGTTATGCTTAAGCTGTACATCTATGTAGTCCTCGTGGCGGTAGCTGTTGCAATACATCTCAGGGCCACTGTACTGCTAAGTTATTTACATATACCTTGGCTTCTTTGTCTGTCCTCTCTTGTCATTTTTCGTCGAAATAATTGTTCTCCCAGGACAAGGCAGCAAGCTATACATGCAACTGGCTAACCTCCACTTCAATTTTCATTCTGTGGTTCTTCGAGTGAAACATAGCGCGTCTACATCAACTGGACATTCTTGGGTACACTCACTTGCACGCGGAGCCTAGAAGGCGTCAGGAAAGAAACCTCAACGACGACGTCCTCGTATTCCCCGCCAAACAACGGCGGCAAATCCGGTCTTCTTAGACGCGCCGTGAATCCGCTACCGTCCGCATGACGTTCTTCGATCTCCATGATGTAGCCGTAGTCGTCAGGGAAGAAGCACGTCGGCATTGCGCTGTCCGTTGAAACGTATCTGCACCTGGGATGCACGGAGAAAGGGCACTTTGCTTATGACGTCTCTTAGGTTGCCTCAGCCTTTAGGGTAGCCTCCTTGTACATCTCATTCGAAGGTGCCATTTAAAAAAACTGTGGGGGAAGAATGTGGCACCAAAAACTCACAACTCACTTGGTATATTCCAAAATATGTGTGCAAGGTACTAATGCATGACTAGCATAACTTATAGGTAATGATGTTAGTAATTACTTGACACGTTCGTCAGTAACCCACGATCAACAGTAATAAAATCTCGCGCGGCTCAGAGTCGTATTGGATATGCGTCTGTGAGCCGTAGTTGACATTTACCGCATACGCCAAATCACATTTATGTGATGCTCGCCTGCCAAAAGGTTCCGGGTTCAAGTATTGAAGTTCTTAACTTTCTCGTTTACATCTTTTAAGCGATAACTAAAGGCAATTATTCGTTTATTATTATTATTATTATTATTATTATTATTATTATTATTATTATTATTATTATTATTATTATTATTATTATTATTATTATTATTATTTAAAGGCAAGATCTTATACGACTCGTTTAGAGATGACCTTGAAGAAGCGAGCAAACAATCGGATAAAATCGAAATTATACACATATCGACAGCTAAATAAATTCATTACAAACATCATAACATTGTGTCTCCGTCGACAGGTGATTACACTTGAAATATGAAAAGTACTGCATGATTATAGGTTCGTTTTATTAAGTAATTAAGATACAGAACATGACGAAGCGCAAAAATGGATTAAGAAACATTTGTACAAGAATTTACAATTAATTATCTTAAGGGGTACAACGTAGGCTACGATGGTAACGACAATGATATTACAATAGTGAGGGGACTCAATAATGGTATGAGTCAGGAAAAACGGCAATGACTCGGCGTAAGATTAATACTAAAGAAACGGTGGAATCGATTTGGACATGGGTACTAAGCGACTCAAAACGCTAAAGAATCATGATGGCAGTCATAGTCATGAGTATCGACAAAGCGAAATATGAAAATGACTTGAAAAAATAATAAACTCAAGAGCCGATGGAATACACGTTTGAGCGTAGGTACTAGGTTAAGGAAAACCTAATTAACGGGGGTAGAAACCATAGTCCTTAGCATGACTCATTAAAAGAAGTAAAAACTCACCGGAAGAAGATTAACACTAAAAAACATTGAAATGGATTCTAAAGCGTGCACCAAGCTACAGAAATACTGAAGGTTATTGGTAGAATTTATAGCGATGAGCATGAATGCAGAACTCAGAAACAAAAACATTAATACTCAACAATGAAGGAATATGTTCGGGCATGGGTACTAAATTAAAGACACATTAAAGAATGGTGGTAGAAGTCATAGTCGTTGCCATGACTTCGCAAAAAATGACAACGGCGCAGGAAAAGAGGTTTAAACTCACAAACCAATGGAACGATGTAGACTCATTCCACAGAATAGCTTCAAGGTTCGCGCCCCTACCTCCCGAGTTCGGCTGCCGAAGCACGTGGCTTTTACCGTTGCATCTCTGAAGCTATAGCTAAAGAATTTACATGAATTTAATATTATTATTGTTGTTCGCGTCGTCGTCGTTGTTGTTGTGGTGGTGGTGTGTGGTTGTTGTTGCAAGGCGCCTTATGGAGACTAGAAGGTCGCTAGTTATGTTCAGCAACCACCGAGAATCATCGGTGACGGGGAGATGACGGATACAGAGCCGTATTAAGGGCATTATACGTCTTCATTTGTGACCTTCATTATAACGTCAGAAACGCCTTACCCCCTTCGCATGCACTGGCCGTAATCAGCCAGCCGTCCGGTGGTCGGGTTTAAGTCACAGTCCACTCGCAGTGGGAAGGACCTGCGGTAGTAGACCTCCACGTACACCAGCACCGCGAAGCAGGCTAGCACCGTGGCCAGTAGCAGGAGCGACACCAGCGCGCACAGCAGCGGCCCGCGCAGTGAACGGTGCAGTTGGCCGGAGGAGCGTGACAAGGACGATTCTTCGGGGATGCTAGCCAGCAATTCCAGAGAACTTTCCTGCAGGCCCTTCTTCCCTATGCCAGCATGGTTGGGGCTGTATGTGAAAGTTGACGATGCCATTTTCCTGGAAGTGAGAAGACATCATTGAGTATATTTTTGTCATCAACATCATCAACGTGTCTTCTTGCTCTGCATGACAAGGGCCTGCCCGTTCTCCTATAACTGACCTTGTCCAGGACCGTAGCCAGGGGGAGGGGATGCGCCAAGGGGCCCAGGTGCCTCCTGAAATTTTGGCTGGGGTGGGGATAGTTTTAATAAAGTAGGGTAGTGCTAATAACATAAAGTATAAGCCTATGAATAAAGTTGCATTTAAAAAGTCACTTAATGTACGTGCGCAGACTTTGACTGAAAATAATGAAAACAGATGATTTTCTCAAATAGTTGAGGCCTTCAGGAAATGCACCCCACCCCCCCCCCCCTCCCTGAAAAAACCTCTTGGCTACGGATTTGACCCTGTCCTGTGCTACCTGCGGCAACGTTACCTCTGTAAATTTCTCGAACTCGTCCACACATTGAACTAACTTCCGACCCGCGCTATACGCTATACGTCTGAAGTATGTTGGAACGTACATCTCTTGTCGGTACTTGTTCAGCGCCGGGGAGATGAAATCAGGACACATGAGATACAGATGCATTTTTTAGTGCAACGCCTCAGTATCAGTACACCTTGGAGGCATTTTCCGCGAGAAGCGACAAAGCGATTAACTCGTAGGCCTCCGAAACTTCGCATGCATGGCCCTCCAAGAAACCGCAGCAGCTGCGCATTGCAGTAACATCTGCTGGCTTGAGTCTTGAAGGAGACAATTGGGACAAATCGAAGATGGGACAACGCCACATCTCTTTAGTCTGTCGCGAGCTGGAACAACTCTCCATCCCAGCTTCCACATGAGCTCGCGCAGATGGCCAGGCAGAAAGGATGCCGTTATTGCGTCCGACGAGACACGACTGGACCCAGCTCGTCGCGCGGGAGAAACCAGCAGCAGGGCTACCGTTTACAAGAGAACACGGTTTCCGAGAACACCTCCATCAGGACGCACCTGTTACGTATGGCGGTAAAATGCGATTGCTGTTGAGTAAAATCTATGCACGTAAGTGCTTGCGACCCCGAATTTTGACGTACGCTTGGTAACAAGGAAGGCATATTGGCAACTAAGAAATAGCAGGCGAGTTCACGTGGGGGACTCAAATCTCCATGCAATAAGCGAAGCAGGAACCTCAGAGCAGGAATCTGGCAACGAACAGAAATGGACGGGAACGAAAACCCGCCGCTAGCTCGTGGTTGCCCAGATGCTGCATGGAAAACGAGCTCATGGCCACCCGACCGGAAGAATGATCCAAGAAGGGGCTGCGGCGACCTCGTGATAAGCATAGGGGTTTGTACGGAATGCGAACTTGCCCCGCACAACCACAAAATGAAGTCTGTGTTAAGTACTTTCGTGCCGACAGCAGTGAATCACATTGTTCCGCTACGGAATATTTAGTTTTACATCTTCAAGTATTGAAAACAGGCCGTTTGGGGTATAATCGAGGCCTAAAATGCGAATTGAATGTGTTTAGAAGAAATCATGAACGGTTGAGAGTAAATCGTATTCTACTATGAGAGATCTCGGTAGAGCTGTCCTGTTGAAAGAGGCGACAAGGTGACGCAATAAACGAAACTTAAAAGCCTCCGTAATAAGTGGAAAGAGGAAACAATTCTTCGGTTGAATGGATGGATGGATGCTATGAGCGTCCCCTTTGTAACGGGGCGGTGACACGGGCGCCTCCAGGCTCGTAGAAAATATTAAAAAGTTTTCTTTTTCCCATCTCTCTACATCTTTTGATTAAACAGATCATACTATAGTCAGTTTTGATCAGTGATCTCTTTCGGCTGTCAGTCCACCAACCCAATAAAGGTGTCATAGGCATAATAGCTGGTTTTCTTAACGTTACGCACCTTATAATTGTGGCAGCTTGATTTTACAACGGTTTCTCACAAGTGCTTTCAACCACTACGTCCGCCTTTTATCTAAGGATCTATAGTTATTGCATTATTCGGACAGGAATTAAACTTATCGTTACGTAGAGGAGTCTGATAGTGGGCCTCTTCGTACATGCTTAGAGAAACCGAAACCCAGCTTTAGCAGACATGTTCACGAGAAGAGCGTTTAAAATTGCACATCCAGTGCGCGTTCGTCTGTTTTCTATGTGCGTGTCGACTAAAGATCGGTTTTCGGTTTGTTCAAACGTTATCACTTGCTGACATACTTCGGCAACCGCCGCGCTGAGAACGTTTAATGCGAAGACGCTGAACAACACATTATGATGTGCTTAGCGCGAACACGTCAGCACTGGGATTTCTCGAGGTGAAGAAATATATACAAAAAATTTGCCACAACCCGCCATATTTGCAAACGTTAACGTCCAGCGAAGCTGCATAAAACACGCCGCATGCTCATTATGCGATTTGTCCTTCATAATAGGGTCTTGAATTATGTCAAACGGCTTTTTCAAAAGCAGCTGCAACCAAATCCTTACCAGGAAAGCGTGGAAGGTGTTCCCATTACAGGCGCCTTATGATTCATCATGCGGTTTTGATGCCTGTTTTCTGGTTCCCGTAATTCGAGGTTTTGGGCTTTTTCTTTTTTGGCACGCAAGTGGCACTATGTTTCTTAGTGCGAGCTTCTTAATCTAGACACGTTAGATGCAGATATATTTATATTTTTTTTAAACCCACAATACTTCCACCAAAATAGTGGTCTGCTGGCCGGCTAAAGCCACGCGAGAGATGCGAAGAAATGGTGACGTGCTCTCATCGACGACGCGAACTGTGCACAGAAGAGCGGGAGTAAGAACTTTGCACAGTTCACGATGGAGAGCTGCGCACATGACGGAAATCAGCGCCCCAGTGTCTATTTGTGCTGAAACGGTAACTTCGCCGACTTGAACGTTTAAAGGGTTCCGGTGCGTTGTAATCGTCAGCAGAGGATTTTTATGCATGGTTTTTCATGCAGCGTCACCTCCGGGAGCTACATAGTCTAGTTTACCGAAGCGTAGGGTCTAGGCCCTGCAGGCGACGAATATTGACGAGCTTGCGGCGATAGCGGTCGACGGCTTTGTGGCGACAGTGAACGCATGAACATTGTGCTCGGATGGTGTGCATCAGGGGTGGGGGAATCTGGTCGAGGAGAGAATCTACGAGCGGTGCGTTCCGGAACAACGCCAAGATCCAGTGTTCCAGGGTGAATTCCACCGGTTGCGGCAATTGAACGTGCTATGTATCCGGTGCGAGAACAGTTGAAACATATGGGCTAATTATCGGACGCCCCCAATTCACCATCGTTTTATGGCGTGGGGAGTAGCCATGGTTCTGGTTAATAGTGGCACAAGTATTCTCGTGCCACCGGAAGAACAAACGAAGATGAGACCAAAGGTTCGCGGACTCCTGGCGGATGACTACCTTCATGAGGGACACGGTGGGCACGTATGCCTTTGACAAGTCCGAAGGTATGGCAGCACGAACCACGGCTTCCAGTTCGCGGTGAAGAAGACGGGTAACATTCTACGACGACGCAGCTTGTGGGAATATAGGTGGTTTCTTCGCACGACGCGGTAACAACAGTATTGGGCAGCCTAGCGAAATGGTAGGTGATAAGACGACTCTGCTTGTTACAATCGCTTTCATTCCTTGACGATTGCCATCGACCGCCCTTGAAGATGAACATATTAAATTACATTTATTAAAAAAACATATTAAACGTGTGGTCGGCCATTCCCTTCTGAATATGTGAAATTTCGTCACAATCTGTCATGTTGTGGTTAACCTTCTGACAGCATGTTCTGTATGTAACAGACTACCACTTGGCCGAAGTCTGCACGCGGGAACTGAGCTCCGTCCTTGCGACCTGTTTCCGAAAAAAAAAAACGGCCCGCCGAAGAACTTACAGAGCTTCGTTTTGCAATTCTCCCAGCGTGTCAACTCCTGTTCATACGTGTCGTACCACATGCGTGTTGTTCCCTTCAAATAAAATACCACATTGGCCCGCTTCATTGCAGGGTCCCACGTGTGGCATTCGCTGACGAGGTCGTAGATCGCGACCCATGCAATTCCACGTACGTCCACCTTGTCACCACGGCCTTGCCCGAGGAGGTCCCTGGGTCCCGTGGGGCCAGAAGAATCACAGGAATCTGTGGCTGCTGAGCCGCCCTATAGGCCATCGCCGAGACCACTGCGAAGTTTCGTATTGGTTGAGCAAAGGAGGGCGTACCCCGCACCTCCACCACAAATGCTATGGCGATTACGTGCATTTACAATATGCACAGAAAGGCAACTGAGAACCAACACCAATGACGGACCGTGGCCTTGTTCTTCACTTTGTAACCTTCGACCTTGTCCTCCGCACAGAGTAAGCCCCTCTGGTACTTTCCTTGCAACACTACGGAGTAGGCCCTTTTACTATACCTTGTGGCAATATTGTCGCGACGCAGAATAAACTGGCACGGGACCACAATGCGACAATGCAGAACTAGATCTGTATTCCACGGAGAATACCACAGAGACTACTGGAGCAGCCGCAGCAACTTCGTCTTCATCCGAATGGCGGTGGGCGCAGCTCGTGCTTCTCATTTGATGGTCTGCGAATACCTTCTTGCATAGTATAGTCGTAACAATATGTTTGTTTCACATGATTCAAGTATACGGAACCGGGCTTTTCAAGGCGAATTCGCCCAAGACCTTGATGTGGGACTTTAAGTCTCTGGCATGCCATTCAAATAGAGATGCACTTTTATCTTCCTTGTGAAACGAGTGTGAAAGGAGAACGCTGGGTGAGCCATGGTGCTTAAAAGATGCTACTAGCAAAAACAGGACTTAGTGCATTTACTATTTTCAGTGCTCTCGCACTGCTGGTGATTTAATCTTTCTTAGTGATTCGGGCTAGCGGTAATCTTAATTGCACTAAGTCAGCGACGTGCCGGTCCAGGTCGGATAAATCCCCAAAAGCTAATGCGTGGTGCTGGCCGTCATGTACGCGCGCGATTATAGTTCTGGTCGTTGTTTTTGTACTGCAGGCCAAGCTTTCGCAGCCATTTTCTTCACCATAGGGTTCTCCTCGGTATATGCCCTGCAAGACAAAGAAAGGGGTGATGATGGAGGATGTGACACACGCCTCGGATAGGTAGTGTTCTTTCTTGGCGAACGGCGTCAGCGGGAACGTCGTCCTCTAATTTTAGCAGCGGCTTCGCGATGAAATGTGCGGTCACACATCATGCCTTCCGAAATGGAAATTTTCTTCTTAATATGAGGCCATTTCTTTGATGTAGCATCGAGGGATCCGTAGACGTCCAAACACTTCGTGCAGTTGCAGGACATGTACCTGCAGCATGAGCTCGGCGCGATGATGGGACACTGACGGGCTGTCGCAAACACTGGCCATGTGTCCCATTTTCATAAAGTTACGACACTGTAAAGGCTTCGGGAGTCGCGCAAAATGCCTGAAATGTCACACTTTAACGTGGGTATGAAGGCATTTCCCTTTAAAAGCAATCTTCACACAGCGTGAACAGGCCAGCCGAATAACATCAGCAATGACATCATCGTTTGTTTGCTTGAGAGAAGGTATAGCCACATCTAGGTCGTAGATAACGCCGGTGACTACAGCAGATCTTGAGGGGGTAGGAGAGCGCAGCTGCATACCCTCCAGGTTCATAACAATACGCAGGTTTACACTGCGCAGTATGAACATGCACCGTGAACGCTGTACACTGCGCAGTGTTAGGTATCGTGCGCAGTGTTACGGACTTGGACGGCGCGGCCAAAGTACTCGCACGCAGGACGTTGGCTGCCAGTAGACCTTGATACAGACTCTGTTGAGGCGCCTCAAGCTCATGTTGGGAAGCGCCAGCAGAAACAGAGTTGCATTTTTACGGATGTGATGGTGGATTTATTTGGAGATTCAGCTCTCACTTTGTAAATGAATCCATCATCACATCGGAAAAAAATGTGGTCAGGAGGTGCTGGGTATTCGACTCCCTGGACCACTCCGCTGAAGTCATTCGTAGAAGCAGAAGAATGACCGGACTACCATCAGAACCAAGAGGTGTGAACGACAACGAACCAAGAAATGGGACGGTCAGAAGTAGTCGATTACCCGAAGCCTCATGCCCGATCCTTGCCGCCATCTTCCCTCCTGCGGCGCTGCGTTACAATCCGCTTTCTGTGTTGTCCTTACAGTTTGCGTGCTGCATGAGGAATGCCTTCGGGTGACCGTCCTCCTCGCTTTGCGGATTCGCACAAGCACGAAGTCGTCATTGGAAATTCGTCATTTTTCCTCACTGCTGAGCGAGTAGGCGCGGGTATCTTCACTGTCGCAGTCACTCTGTTGCCCAGCCATCTTTCTGGCGCAGGCCGCCGTTGACACTGCCATTCCCAGCTAGCTACGCGCCAGCAGACCCTTTTCGTCGGCCTTGAAGCGATTTTGCTTTTGAAGCAATCAGTACGATTGCATTTCAGGGGGTAGAAATGACGATAAATAGGTCGGCGATAGGTTGCAACAGGCGTGCATCGAAAAGCAAGGAACGTGCTCGAGTCCGAACCTTTTGCCTGGAACTCGACTGGGCTTTCTCATTACGGCTGCCTGATTTCGTACCCATCTTTCTCGCAGAAGTATTGTTTATAATATTAGCTTCACGCAAATTAAATCCTACAATTACAGTGGTTGCTATTCTTACTGGTTCGTTATTTTGTGGCGCTCTTTAATTGTCTGCGCCTGGAAATTCGCCTGTATTAAAGCTCTTCAGTTTGCTAGCCCCTCTTCGCCTAGAATGTATTCACTTAACCTGGGTACCTGGCCAGAAAGGTTTGTTTTTAAATGAATCTGCCGATTCGTTAACAAAGGTCCTACCACTTACAGCATTCGTACCGGCGGCTAGATTTCGTACGTTTACGCTCGCAAAAGGACTGTCAGAGCCAGTATTCATAACATTTCCATATAACAAATATATTTTATTCTTCTGGCGCATAGCGTATTATGCAGCAAAAGGATGATGGAAGTCGCCATCACAAAATTATGTTGCCGAATTCCCACCCTGAATTTTTGTTTCCACTGGTCAGGTTTAGTAGCTTCCTCGACTATGCACCTCCTGTAATGAGGAAACGATGCACCACTTTTTTTATATCTTGTCGCCGCATTAAAGTTCAGCGAAAGCGAATTCTCGAACCAATCATTCGTCACTTAGGCTAGGAGCTTACTGAAATGACTGTTCTTTCGTTTGAAGGGTCTATATTGGGGTACAGCCACAGGAATGTCCGTTTTGCAATAATTAAATTTCTAGCGGAAACTAAAATAATTTTATATTAATTTTTATCAGTTGCACATTGCCGTTTGGTCAAAGTACCTAAAGAAACGTAATCTTTAATTCAACTCGCTCTTGGCCATTCCTCTGCATTGGGTATGTGTCAGTCTACAGAGCAGAAGGAGGATTAGCCATTGCTGCACTAATTAAATTCCAATAATTAAACACCCTCCAAGTCCTCCTCCTTTTTTTCTATCCGTTCCTTTCAATCATTTCAGATCAAAACGTAATTATCAAATAACTCTTGGCCGCTCCCCCCTGGTGGGTAAGTGCCGTCATCATCGTCATCATCATTGCTGCACGGCTGCAAAGGCGACTCTGAATGCCGTTTGTTAAAATTGGAGTCAACCTGACGTCACGATTTCTTACCTTCGGTGCTTCAATGGTGGGACACAGCAACGGGAAAAACTTTGACGCTACTTGTGACATTATTCAATCAACTAAGCGTGCACAACTTTGATCACCCTCATAATTAAAATTATTATCGATTATACGTGCCGTGCTAAAAATTATTAGTCTTCTGTCTGCAGTGACAATTCTAAAACGTCAGATTTACGCAATCACCTGATCTGTCTGTTCAGGCTGCACATATGCATGAACCTTCAGATCGTCCTTCGTTCGTTCTCTTTGTGCTTTTTAATTTTAACATAAAATTACATCTGTTCATACTTGACCGTTCATTCACTTTATTTTAACATATTATAATGCAGGGTAGCCCTAGCTCACGCCTAATAAGTTATCGATAACTATTCATGACCAATCCCTCAGACTGGGTACGAGCCATCAACGTATGATATCATCATCATCATCATCATCATCATTGCTGGAGGCAGATGCCCTTTCCCGAGCTCTCGCTCCTGAACTGGTTTACCCTGTGCTAGCTTGGTGACAATATATACCGGAACAAAGTGTGCGGTACATCCAAATGTGCTGTTTCCTTACCTAAGTAGCGCATGCGCACAAGATAATGCATGCTAAGCTGGTTGAACTATTGAATATTTAATGAAACGTGCTCGTAGCAGCGGGGTGGCTGCTCAGCATTCGCTACAGCAGTGAGCTCGAACCAGCCGGCTTAGCGTGTTACAACACGTGAGGACTACGCGGAACTGGATATCATGTCAAGAGCCTCCACCGCTGTCCCTTCGCAAGCCTCTTACGCTTTTCCTATGAAGCAATCCGGACCGCGCTAGGCCCTCCGATGTCCTCAGGAATACACATCATGTTCAATTTGTCCATCTCGTTGACGCCGTGGAGAACCGCCTTGTGGATGTTTCGTCGAAAATCTTTGTCCAGCAGAATTTTACCGCAGCAGATGACGACCAAAAACTGGCTTCAGTCCAGCATCGTGATCTCCTCTACGACCGGGGGTAAACGACTGCACAAGGCTGTGTCTAGAGCCGTTGTAAACCCTCACGATAACGTTATCTCGAAAGAGCAGGCAGTTTGCTGTGCTGCAAGGCAGTGCGTACGCCGCGAGGGAAAATATGCGAGAATGTTTCGCGCGTAGAGTACATCGTTTCCCGCACGTTAATCATTCCCATAGCTACGCGCCGTTTTCAAGAGAGGACGTTGACAGAGGTGCGCGGTGCATGAGGTGTACACCACAACAGGGCCTCAAAGGCCAAATCAAAGCAGGTGACTGTCCTGGAAACAGAGCTTGACAATTGGCTTCAGACCTACGTAACTTTCGTAAGAGTGACTCTAATGTACGCGAAAAGAATTCGAAGTATTGCACTGAGAACGTGCGCGCAAAGTGCATCTTGTCGAATATGGGGATGACGCAGCTCACGCCCTAGCACTGACATACCTGCTGTACATCTACACAGGTCTACGGTTAAGCTGTCGTCGCGCCCTCCGTGCACCAGGCGTCGCAGCTCGCCGATTACCCGGCTTGAATCTGGAACCTTTCATCATTCACTCTACGACTTCAGTCACGGGTCAAATACGCATCTGAGCTTTGGACGTCTATCCCGTTATGTCCAAGGGCAAGCCTTGGATGCTAAAAAATATTCTGATGCACTCTTTCTACAAGTTTCACGCAAATTTCGCTTTGAAGAAAATTTAAAAGTAAAATTCAGATTAGCCAACGACCTACCTGTACCACCTCCGATTTTGAGAGTCCGAAAGCTCACGCAGTGCCGAGTCTAATAAACAACGGCGTCAACAGCACCTCAACTAGTGGCCACGGAAGCAGTTGTAAGTTATGAACTTGTGAGAACTGCCAGCTCACCTTTGCTGTTGCGTACCCGAGAGTGCGCGATGCTCGTGCACATAGCTGAGGACCGAGATAAGCGCCAGAGGGGTTTTTGACGTAATGCCGCCGTGTGGGACGGCTCTTCTGAGGGGGCATAGATAGCCTTCCATGGCCTATACTGGACCTCGCCTCGCCTGATTATGTAGCACCTGATAAATACGGATTGACGTGAAGGACGAAAGGAAGGTTTGTGTAGAGTAAACCAGCACGTGAGGTGCGCCTTAATAAAGCCAACACCAGGGCGGGCATCGTGTAGTAAAATAAGGAGTACAGACACGGACACTAGGCAAGAAAGCCATTCAAGCGCAGACACCAACAATTCCCACACAATTCTGCTGATTCTCCTTTCTCTTCTGCTAGCATGTGCAACACGTGCGCCCGCCAGCAGCAGTTTTGCGCACGTAGTAGTGGGCCGAGGGCATGAGCGCAAGAGGAGAAGCGCACTTGCGAACCTCGCACAGAGAACATTCTATAACAGAATTACGTAAATATAAACACTGAACAGAAAGATTTCTAGAAATACTTTATTAAGCTGTATGTGATGCCCTATTTAAATTTTTATCCGAAACTAAGAGACTTCCCCGATGACCCTATGAAGATTTTTTTTTCTTTACACAAAATGTCATAGTTTCCTTTCGGTAATTCATAACTGATATATAAACGCAACGCGACTCTTTTGTGTTAACTATCTCATAAAGAAATCAAAATAACCACTCTCCCTTCATTTCTTTACAAAATCTGAAGTTAGCTTCCTCCTTAATTCTTCATCTATTTTTCTCTTTTTTCCTTTCGTTTTCTTCCTACCCTTCTCCTGCCGCGCGATTCATGGCCAATCCCCCGTTGCACTAGACTCTCTGTTCAAAACAGAACAAAATAAATTGGGCATTTCATAGTAGGAAGGCCCGCGCACTTCCGGGGAACAGACCTAATTATCATTTTCTTGCGGTCGGACGCTTTCGCTTAACAGCTTAGCTGTTAAGGATGAGAAAGACTCGGCGAAAATATGTTGTTTTGTGGGGCTTAACGTCCCAAAACCAGCTCTGAATATGAGAGACGCCGTAGTGGAGGCCTCCGGAAATTTCGACCACCTGGGGTTCTTTAACGTGCACTGACATCGCACAGCACACGGGCCTCAACATTTCGCCTCCATCGAAATGCAGCCGCCGCGGCCGGGATTCGATCCCGCGACCCTCGGATCAGCAAGGGAGTACCGTCGCCACTAGGCCACCGTGGCAGGGCTCCTATCTCAAGCTGTTGCGCTTTGTATGTTTGACTTTGCATAACTTAGTGGCTCCATCAACCACTATGACCAACCAAATTTGAAGAACGTGGTTTGAAGAACCACGATGACCAACCAAATTTGAAGAACCAAATTTGAAGAACTGAAAATAGGAAGAACCTTGTACTCGAGGAGTAAGCACAGACTCAGTCAAACCCATGGTGGAAAAAAGAAGAAACTGAGAGGCGGCCTCACGTGATTACACTAGCCTCGGCAAGCCAACCTCCTCTATCGCAGTGCGCGGTGCCTCTTGAGGTAGGATTATAGGCCCCACATAGTTGCCGGACCACTCGAGGTTGTTTGTAAGCAATAACTTTTAGTGGCGCTTTACCTTGCATTGCTGTACCGCTTGCATGCCACGTGACCGAAGCCCATTTACCATGATTCTCAAACTTTTTATGACTGGGCTTCAAGATTGTGTCCTGTCGCCCACTGCAAACTTTTTCATTCCCCCATGGCGAAGCCGCACAGTGACCACACACCGTCATTGCTTGCGAACGGTTTTATCTAGCCAATGACATAGTGCAACAACCTGTGTTACGGGAGGAGGAAAACGTCCGCGTGATTGCACAGCTGTTCTATGTGCAATACGTGTGGGCTGTAACGCCTCATCGACGACACTGGGGTCCACCTCACCGATAAGATAGCGTATCGCGAGATCGCTCCCACCTGTGTTCGGAATCTCCGGGACCGTCCCAAAGGTGACACAGATCCTGCCCTTCTTGGCGACACCATGTCGAAGAATAGCTATAAATGAATCCCTCACCCTTCTGTACATCACCGGAACAACAGCCGACTCTACAGGATGCTCGACATCGCTGTCGTTGTGACGGGAGGCGGCCAACGCGTACAGCTCGGCCACCGGTGACACTAAGGCCCAGGTTGATCCAGGCTGTTCACGTAGGGGTCACGCTTACTGCCCTCCTCCGAAGGGGGAGCCGGAGTGAGGCGGTAAGAAAGTCTGTCCCGCGACCAACTGCCCTAGCGCGGTTGATACGCGTCCGTCGCGTCCTGGGCTTGGCACGCGGAACCTACTCATCGAAAGACTGTGCTCGGGGAGGAATTGGTAGTGTCCTCCCCGTCCTGTCCGGAGGGGCCACCATGCGTGTCGGCAGAGTGAGGAGGCTACCACCTCCGCTCTGTCGGTCCCGCACAGGGTGGCAACGCTGTGAGCACCACTGGGTGAGGCTGAGTATATGCTTGATGCTCCTCCCGTCACTCTTCTCAGGGTGACCAGCTCCTGTAGGTGTTCGCAGCCTCGACCTCTAACGTCGGCCACTCGCGACTGTAGCGCGTGGATTGGGCGCGAGTCATCCTGTTCCTCGGTACAGAGTACGAGGGAAACGTCCAGGTTGGCTCAACGCGTGTCACTATTTAAAACGAAACAGTTTGTTTCTACCTTTTGTCTTTCTTTATTGCAGCTGACCTTGTCGAGAAGGCTGACGGCAAGAAACAGTTCACAGAGATGATGATTAAACGGGGAGTTCTCATTTTTTGGTGGCATCCGTAATAACTCGAAGGAAAATCATCAAGAGCGGAAGTACGGAATATGAACGAAAGAAAGAATTGCTTGCTAACTAAGGAAATATTAAGCCAGAGATGCCTAACTTCCGCAGCAACTGAGCTACTATCACGAGTGAGCAGATGCATTATTGAGTGATTTCTTGCTGCAATACAAGACACTCGGCCAGGAATTGTTGGAGAGAAGGACAAGGACAGAGAGAGAAGAGAGATGCTCTGCGTAGGCAGGGAGGTCAACCGGAACAAAATATGCAGTTTGCTATCTTGCGACAGGGAAGCTCAAGAGGATATAAAAAGAAGGAAACTAATGAGAGAGAGAGAGAGACAGATCGCGAAGCACACACACACTCACATTAAAACACGTCGCCATAACAGTCGTTCAACGAGGCCGGTTGATCGAAGGAACTTCAACAGCGCCTTCGTCGCTTTATGATGTCAAACCCTGACGTTCCGGCATGGTAGTATTGATTAGTCCGAGAGCGGCCGGTCATCGAGGCATGTAAAATCGGTGGCGAGGGACTGTCGCTGGGAACACTACCGATGACAATGACAGAGGATGTGAGCGATCATTTCCTTGTTGATGCACTGACTACCATTCCATTGTACGGGTGAACCTGCTAGTGAATGACGCTCGTAGCCACAAACAGCGGAGAACGGTTGTTTCCGAGCGGAGAAGTCCAGATGTAGTTGGAAGTTGGAGGGATGGGTAGAGGAGGTGATACGAAAGTGGTTGTATAGCAAGACTGTTTCGTCACATCAGACGCGACCGAGCAAGTCTTTGCTACTGCATTATTTATTGACAGAGATATTGCTTCCTGTACGTCTTTTTCATTAGTATCATTAGCAGCCTTGTCTGCATGATCTCTCGCCGATGATGCCACAGTTGCAGCAGTGTCATGGCAGCCACTGAAATATTGCCACGTGGTCGACACCACCGAGTATGTAGTATCGCAGCCGTTAAAGGTCAACCTTTTACTCAACCAAACGTGTGCCCATCCAACAAAGTAGCTCTCCTCCGCCACGGCGGTCTAGTGTCTGTGGCCCTCGGCTACTAATGCGAAGATCGCAGGATCGAATCCCGTTCACGGCGGCTGCATTTCGATGGAGGCGAAATGTTGAGGCCCGTGTACTAAGCGACGTCAGAGCACGTTAAGGGACCCCAGGCGGTCGAAATTTCCGGAGCCCTCCACTATGGCGTCTCTCATAATCAAATAGTGGTTTTGGGACATAAAATCCATCAAGTCAATCAAATGAAAGTAGCTCTCACTTTAGAAGAAGAGCAGGAGGCGAAATCGCCGGTCATTGACAATCGTAGGTCGTCGTCGGCATTCGCACATACGCCTTGTGTAGCAAAGTTAGTCAGAAACAATCGCGAATCTAAGCACGATTTCAAGCACGCCCGGCGCCGAGCCATAGCGCCAGTTGTACACAGCGGAAAATATGGTTCCCGTCAAGCAAAATAAATCAGGTACGTCTGTCAATATTACGTCACTGCCTTTGTCTCTTTTTTTTTGGCGGTACATCTGCTCTATTTCAAGCACTAATTCGTCTCATGATACACGCATCACGATAGAGATGCAGTTACTCGAAGAGTGTCAAAGGCGGCATCTAAAGGACATCTCCATTCGATCCAGCCCAGGAACGCCTGCGCTTCATATGTGAATACTTTGCGCTTCTAAAGAGTGTAGTAAGGTTTTTTTTTTTTCTCATACAAAGTTCAGTACCGTTGCACCAAGGAGAAAATGAATTAAGTGCAGCACTCCGGGCTTCTGCAGCCATGTACTCGGGTATCATTCTATTGTGCAGCGGCGTACGAAAGGAATTGCACTGACGAACACACAAAGATTCCTTTTGAAGCACCATCGTGAGGAACGTATAGAAAACAAACATGAAATGTAAAGGAACAGGTAACGTTTTTCACTTCCCTTTAAAGAATTGCTGCGAACAGCAGCTGTATCCCGAGAAGCTCTCCTTGAGGGATCGAAAAGGTGCTCCGACATATTTTCCTGGCGTTTTCGAAGTACGCGTTTGCGTTCTCTCACACTTCTTAAGGAGAAAGCCGCATACGTCTTATCCAAAGGTAGTCTTGACAGCGCGGTGGCTCATAAATATGGTACAGAAAGAAATGGTACAAAGAAAAAAAATTACAGCATATCCACGGAGTGAATGATGATGAGTGGGCGAAGCTCGAGATGTGCATCGTAGATCGTGCCGAGTTCCGGATTAATTTAGTTAACGCGCATGCTACGAATCCTCACGGTTCAACTATGCACAATGCACAAGTGAAATCTCCCACCGGCACTTCATTGCAAGTCAAGATCCCGTGCATATATATATATATATATATATATATATATATATATATATATATATATATATATATATATATATATATATGTGTGTGTGTGTGTGTGTGTGTGTGTGTGTGTGTGTGTGTGTGTGTGTGTGTGTGTGTGTGTATGGGTTTTGCCGGTGAACGCTTCTCCAACACGAGCAGTCGGTATTTCTCAATCAAGAAACTCGCTAGGAGACGCTGCCTGCGCCAACGTTGTCTCTCGCGTTTGCCGGGGCAGTGTCGAGTTTGCCGGGGAGCACGTGGCTCCCGGCGCTCGCGGCGAGGGCGAGCGCCGGGAGCCACGCGCTCGCCCTCGGCGCGTGCGTGCCCTCCGGCAGGCACGCGCCGGTGGCTACCTACTACGACTACTACTACTACTACTACTATGGACGCACGACCCACGCCTTAAGGAGCTTCGCCCCTAAAACGCGCTTAGTTCCCTCGGTATGTAACGAAGTTGTCGCGAAAGGACGCGAATGTACGGATAACATGAGTGACGGGTCGCGGCACAACTAATGTGATTTCGTCGTCAGTTGCTTCATGATTTGCGATAATAAAGTCGCTAGCAAACATTCTGAGTTAGAAACGCTAGCTCCAGGGTTTCACTACGACAGGTCTTCGCTTTTCGCCGCAATGGCCTCGAGCGACAGCTAAGAACTCCGATAAATTTTATTTTTTCTCATCATCTACATTTTGTGCTTGACCAATCAGTGGCTGATACTTGCCGAAAGCGATACAACACAAAACGAATCAAACAACACAAACGCCTGCGTTCGTGTTCATGGACTCGTGACTTCGAGAACGCATTGATAAATTAATTATCTGATGGGCCGTTACGAATGCCGTGTAACCGAAGGTTTGTTAAAATCGTGTAAACATAATGGAGCCCAAGTGGAATTTTAACTGGCGATATTTAGTTATGTTGTCACAGAATAATGAGCCCTCAGTCCAGGGACCTAATTACCATGCACTCTGGCTGGCCCGCTCGATCAGTTTTCGCTGTTAGTTCAAGGCAGAGCTGAAAAGAGAAGCATCCCACTGTGGACCAGCATCCGGCAAGAAGGTTCTTGTATTCCAGGCAGTGGTTCGGCGCGTTCTCGCGTAGAATGGGCCCCGCCGCGGTGATCTAGCGGCCATGGTACTCGGCTGCTGATCCGAGAGTCGCGGGATCGAATCCCAGCTGCGGCGGCTGCATTTCGATGGAGGGGAAATGTTGAGGCCCGTGTGCTGTGCGATGTCAGTGCGCGCTAAAGAACCCCAGGTGGTCAAAATTTCGGGAGCCCTCCACTACGGCGTCTCTCATAATCAGAACTGGTTTTGGGACGTTAAACCCAACAAAAAAAAAAAAAAAAAAGAAAGCTCGCGTAGAATGGTAAGGGTTGGATGTCCTCGACTGAATGAACGCCGTGTCCAGCTCAGGCAGTTCCATTAGCGGAAATGGTATCCGGATAAGGCAAACGCCGTGTAGCGCAGCGATACTCCGCTATCGATAACAGTCATCAAGTTTTGTTGGAGGAGCCTGCGGGAACCCTATCCGCTGTTTGTAACGTGATCACATTAGATCACATAGCTTCCACCCTCTCGGCGTGCTGCCCTATTGTAGGCTATTCAAGAGCAAGCGTATATAAAAAAAATTACAGCATATCCACGGAGTGAATGATCATGAGTGGGCGAAGCTCGGGAGGTTCATCGTAGATCGTGCCGAGTTCCGGATTAATTTAGTTAACGCGCACGCTACGAATCCTCATGGTTCAACTATGCACAAGTGAAATCTCCCACCGGCACTTCATTGCAAGTCAAGATCTAGTGCATATATATATATATATATATATATATATATATATATATATATATATATATGTTGCCGGTGAACGATTCTCCAACGCTAGCAGTCGGTATTTCTCAATCAAGAAACCAAGGAGGATCCTCCTTGCAAGAAACTCGCTAGGAGACGCTGCCTGCGCCAACGTTGTCTCTCGCGGGTGAGGGCGCGTTCTCCTTCCTTTCGAGCTGGTACAGCGTTCCTCTAAGAAAGAGCGTTTCCATAGCCAACGCGCGCCTTTCGCTCTCTCTCTGTCTCTCTCTCTCTCACAAGACAGCAGAGGCACGCGCCGGGAGAGAGAGAGAGACGCACGCGCCGGGAGGCACGCGCCGAGGCGAACGCCGAGCGCGAGCGCGTGCCGGGAGGCACGCGGGTTACGCCTGACGACTGACGCCTGACGCGAGGAGCTTCGCCCCTAAAACGGTGGCGTCGCGATCTCTTAGGCGAATTCCCGTCAAAAAGCTGCGCCCTGACCACTCGGAACAACATACAGGGACATGACCGCAGTCGTTGGCTGAGCTTACGGACGACCACTCTTCGAGGCGCAGCGTCGCGCAGTACAAGATTTCAGCGAAAGACACGGCCAAACAGGTCAAAAAGCCGCCCATACGCTGCAAATCACCTCGCAAAACTCGCGCGGTATACCGCATACTTACAACGCGTGCAGCTGTACCCCATACCAAGCAGAGCAATGGAAAAGTGGACAAGGACGATTATATGCTGACCACATATGTCGTCAAGCTCATCCAATTCGAGCACGTCAATAAAGTAGCGTGTGGTTGGGGAGGAACGGTCGCTTTAAGTGTAATTGAATGATAATACTTACCGGGGTCTTTGTGCAAAAAATCTACCATATCATTAAGGGCCACGGGTAATTAAGTGTAGTGCATTTGCTTTAAGTGCACAGATTTTCCACAGGGCACAAGCCTTTAGTATTTTAGTCTCCATCATCAGTAATGTGTCCACCGCGACCAGGATTGAAGCCGCGTTTTTGGGTCAGCTGCTGAGTCTCTTTGTTGCTAGACGTCCATAGACGTCAGCACGAGCGGCGTGAAGAGAGGGCAAAACGCCGTCCGCCTGCCCCTCCCCCCCTCTCACCTCTCCCGTCAAGAAAAAATTGACGGCAGATCCACGAGGTGAATGATGATGAGATTGGGCGAAGCTCCTGGAAGTAATCATCGGTTAAACCGTGAAATTTCTTCCGTTAATTCGCCCGATAAAAATGACGTGAAACGATTGATTAAATGTTTTATCAAACTTTTATTGCTGGTTTCCGTTGTCCTTTCATTATGACCGCTTTGTGGTCGGTGAAATGTAAGCTAAGTGGTTCTTGCACTGGTTGCAGATGAAAACCATTGCTTTACCTGGCGTCTTTCGTTAAGCAGCTGGCGTCTTTTCGTTTTGCTTTAGAAACATCTGGCGTCTTTCGTTAAGCAGCTGGCGTCTTTTCGTTTTGCTTTAGAAACATCTGGCGTCTTTTCGTTTTGCTTTTAGAAAACATCTGGCGTCTTTCGTTGGTTTATTTCATCAATCAACGGCGTTTTGAACAAAATTTTTATTGTTTAATCACGCACAGGAGAAATCTCACCAGGCACTACCTTGGAGGTAAACAATGGCTGCTACTGGGAATGAGAGACAGCAGAAGTCGGCTTTTAACACTTCTACTTCTACTAACGTTTCCTACTGGAACATGCCAATGGCTGCTAATGGGGAATGAGAGACAGAAGAATTCGGCTTTTAGGTAACGCGCACTCTGCGAATTTTTTTTATTGTTCAACAACGCACAGGAGAAATCTCCCACCGGCACCACCTTGGAGGTCAAAGCGTAAGACTGGTTACGCACTACGACTACGACTACGACGAGGGACGAACGGGTGCCGCTTTAAGGAGCTTCGCCCCTAAAATTACCTTGCTTCCGCCCCTCTATACCCTCTCCTCTCTTTCGCCCCTATATTTATTTATTTCTCTCAAATGAGTAGGCAGGCGTTACGCACCTCTCGGTGGCCGCTGTCAGCCTGCTCTCTGTATGCCCTTCATGCCCTTGCGCGTACTTGTTCTCATGCCAAATAATAATAATAATAATAATAATAATAATAATAATACGCCCTCCCCTTAAGGACCGCAAAAGTGATACAACGCATAGGCTCCCCGCCTCCCACCCCCACTCCTCCGAAGGAACTCACTTGTCAGGGGTAATCCGCAAACAGAAAGAAATCTTGCTGCCACCCTTGGCCGTCTGAAGAAATCAGCAAAGAATACCGCACATCATCATCGTCGTCGTTGTCATCCTCATCATAATAAGCATCATAAGCATCAGCCCATTAAGTCCACTGCAGGATGAAGGCCACTCCCAAAGACTTCCAATCCGCCCTATCCTGAGCGAGCTCGTTCCAATTTATGCCCGCGAACTTTTTCATTTCATTGCTCCATCTAACTTTCTGCCTGCCTTAGTTGCGTTTTTCTTCTCTTGGTATCCATTCCATCGCTCTTACAATGACTGGACAAATACTCTGTATGCTTGGTGTAAACACATTATAAAAGGCATTATACCTTATGGAAGTTTGTCCCAACATAATATAAAACACATTATACCTCATGGAAGTTTGTTCCGAACACATTATAAAAGACGCAACACCTTAAGGAACTTTGTTTCGAAGAAAAGCTGCATCTGTTCGGGTAAAGGAGTATTATGATCTGTTGACCAAAAGACAAGTCGAGCAGAGCACTTCAAAATGTTGTAAGCTCTGGCGAAACAGCTACAAAGAATATATATATATACACTGCTGAGTACCTTAGATTAGCAAAATCGGGGTAGGCATGAGTACTCTAGAAAGCAGTGAAACATTTCAGCTTAACATGGAGACAGTCATCTTTTACTGTGAATATTTGCTTATGTTTCAACACGTCCACCATAAATGAATAATTTTTTAATAAAGATTACAATGCGGAAGGCTTCAAATAACGTGTTCGAAAGGTCTAACTGTTGTTTAGGCCACGAGGAAGCACCCCGTAGTCGCAAAGTTTGGGAATTTGAAGCATCCGATGTGCTGAGGCAGAGTATTTTCTTTTATTTCATAACTGTCGCCTCGTGGCTATTCCCATATCGTTTCTCTTCAGGACAGACGCCTGCATTCGCAACTTTTGAGCGTTATCGGTTTTCCTCGCATTGAAAGGGTTCGCTAAAGTCATAAGTGAAACGCACACATGCCAACTGCTGCGTAGAGAACAAACGGGGCTGATATTTTTAATCTCATCTCGCTGCTTCCGCATCTGGAAAAATAAGAAGCACTCACGCTGAGACGTGCGAAAATGCACGTGACTAAAGGGTATCGCAGCGGCAGTCAGAGGAAGTTAAATTTCTGAGCTACGGTGTGGGGTCCATTTACATGCGACCGGTAATCGCACGCAAAGATAACGACAGTGTAAGCAGAGGTATCGCTCGATGGCGGTATACCGATAGCGTCTTTCCAGAGCAACGCAACTTTGGACTTTGCGAAGGCGCCAGAACCTGGCCCTCTGAGTCTGTGATAAACTCGGCGATTCCGTAATCGTCACCGCTGTCGGAATCCGCGGGGCTCCAGCAACTCGACTCTTTTCTCCTCCAAGGAACGCAGAGGAGAAAAGAGCCGAGTGCGGCCGTGGGTTAGGAAAGGACGCTAATTTCTGCAGCCCATGTAGGGAGCACGGCTAAGCGTCCGTAGGGGTGGGGGAAAGGGACAGAAAGAGATAGGAAGGAAGGAAAGGCCGTAGTGGAGGGCTCCGGAAATTTAGACCACCTGGGGTTCTTTAACGTGCACTGACAACGCACAGTACACGGGCCTCTGGCACTTTCGCCTCCATCGAAATTGCGACCGCCGCGGCCGGGATCGAACCCGCGTATTTTGGGTGGCAGCCGAGTACCCTAACCACTACACCACCGCGGCGGACTGGAACTGTTATAGACGTGAAGCAGCTTATGGTCGGGGCTATGTTACTCTCTCCCTCCCTCCCTCCATCCATCCGCCGTGCGGCGTCCACACCCGCACTAGATATTCTAGTACTCTACCCGCACTGCGTATGCGCATCCTCCTCCCCCTCCTTTCCTTGTCTCGTCTCATCTCCTCTCCTCTCGGCCTTCCTCCTTTCCTCTCCGAACGGCGCGCGCGGAGAGAGGTATCGTGCACTCCCCTCCCCCTTTCCACCTTTCCACAACAATAAAGAATCTCTCTTGACTATGAAAACGCTCTTTCTTCGATGAACGCCTTACCACCTCGCGAGGAACGAGAACGCGCCCTCGCCCGCGAGCACGGAGGAAGAAATGTTCCTCCGTGCCCGCGAGAGACAACGCTGACGCAGGCAGCGTATAATACGTCTAACAGCGTCAAACCGATGCAAACGCGGTGTGCACCCCCCGTGTTGCATCGCATCGCCTCATGGTCCCCTTTAGCAGGAAACGGTGTAATTTTTTTTTTGAAAAAATTTAGTTTGCAGTGCTCACACAATGAAATGCAACATGTAAACATTGATCGGTGCCAAATGAGCGGCTACTCGATATAACCATGGCATGTCACTTGGAATGGCAGTCCGACGGGTAACAAACTGATGAATGTAGAAACAAAAATATGTGTATTATGTAACCCAAAATTTTGGCGCTTCGATCCACGAGTACTGCGCATAATTCGAGTGCAATTTTTTTTTGTTGTAAGAAATCAGCATTTTATACAAGAATATGCTAGCATGTTTATTTTTTAATTTCTACCCCACATCGAATATCTACGCGCTGAACCACATCCTTCTCTTTTTGTTTTGCAATATCTCGCCGAGCGTTTTCCGTTCAGCTGGTTGCTTGCGCATTGCTTAATTTTCAAGTTTCTTCGTTCATCTGCAAGATAGATAGATAGATAGATAGATAGATAGATAGATAGATAGATAGATAGATAGATAGATAGATAGATAGATAGATAGATAGATAGATAGATAGATAGATAGATAGATAGATTGCCTTTCGTGAAAAAATCAATGCCTCCCTTTAAAAAAACTAGAGTGCATATGACCGGGAAGAGAATTCCAAATCCGAACGCTCAACATATTCTTACTCTATGCTGTACGCCAATCTAAGAAGACACTAAAGGTAATGAGGCTATGTTCTTATTCCGGCGCTTTGCTCCGGTTTCCTTCAGGCTAGCTTAGTGGCTAATATGTTGGAGTGCTGAATTCCAAGGCAGGTGGTCAATTTCCGATTGTGGAGACCAACCTCTGAAGGGGAGGGGGGGCAAGCTGCAGAAGCTTTCGATACGCTTGTAATTAGATAGCTTAGAACTGTAATCAGTTAGGGTTCCCCTCACACTCAGGCCTCATAAGCATATTCCTTCAATTTGCAATAAAACATGGCATATCGCCACAGCATGGGCACCGCAACGTGGCATATCTCAATATGTAAACAAATAAAATTGCTTATTACGATGAAACAAACTTTCCAGAACAGCACAGTCCGTAACCTACACGCGAGTTCCTGGCAATAAAGTGACGCAAAAGGCTGACCTTGCATTCCTGGTCCTTGGCACATTTTGTGCGTGCCCATGTAGCTTTGTTATCGCAGTCTCGTGGTTCCATAAAAACAAAATACGTGGCTCTTGTTTCGCCTTATCGGCAATAAACTTTCGTTGACCATGTACAAGTTGTGGTTTTGTGACAACGCTGCCGCCGGGTATTGACTCTGAACAGCGCTATCAGGGGAAGTGCTTTCTTAAAAGCACTGTCGCATCGCTCGATCCCTATTTTGCACAGCACTCAGAACACCGCATGCATTCACAGAGCTAGGTGCGAAGCACAAGCGTGTTCATGGTAGTACTTATTAGTAGTACTTACTAATAAATTACACACGAACTTTAAAGGAAACTCCAGCCGTTTTGTCACCATATTCTGATATGGCTGTTTTTCAGTCGCACTTCTAGTCTGTAGCAGGCAGGGTGGTTCACTTTGCTCAGAAACTCACTAATAATATTAAATAACTGAATGAACAATGTGCTCAAACGGAAAGGGAAACGGGTAGCTGCTTTGTATAGCGTATTCGATGACGTCACAGCCTCTCCGCCATCAGGAACATGTAGCTGGTGCAGAAAGAATGAAAATGTCAATCAAAGAATGAACGCGATGTCATCCGAAGGCACATTGAGTTTTGCCAGCTTTTCTGGACTTCACAGCGCGACGATTTGAAAGCCCAAGTATTAACACTTTTGCTCTTGACCGCCCGCCTACTCTGGTAGGTAGCGGTGAAGACAATGCCGCCAAAAACACAGGGTGGCCCATATTGAAATCCGCTAAGAAATTTTAAGATTAACCTTCAGGAAAACTAAATGGTTTGCAACTGCCTAGCTTGCCCTATATTATTACAGTACCGCTGAGAAAATACATGGAAGATTTCATTAAGATCCGTGGACACTGAAAAATCACCGGAGTTGTCCTTTAAAGCACAGACAAAGGGTTGATTAATTTGTGGGGTTTAACGTCCCGAAACCAGCTCTGATTATGAGAGACGCCGTAGTTGAGGTCTCCTGAAATTTAGACCACCTGGGGTTCTATAACGTGCACTGACATCGCACAGCAAACGGGCCTCAACATTCCGCCTCCATCGAAATGCCGCCGCCGCGGCCAGACAAATAGTTTTAATTCAGGAAACGAAAGTGGTATAAATTTGAAGTTAGGTTATAGAACTCTTCAGCTTATTTTAAATTATAAACAGTTAACTTCTAAATTGGGCAGGTGTATTGTAGACCTATATACCAACACAGTAACTTATAGTGTAGATAGAAAATGTGCCACATCCCGGACCTGTTCTAATCGAAATGCACTACACTCATTCTTGACCAATGGTCGTGCTCCGCGAATATCTCTCGACGAAATCAAGCATCAAAGCCCTCTTCAGTTGTTCGCCGAGTACTACAGGCGATATTTGTCATTCTACGAGGGAAGTTACTGAGGCGAAAAAAAAGAAAAGAAAGCCCAGGCCTGCGCGGAATCGGAGGACAGTGACAGCGCAAGGTGTCACTGTCCTCCGATTGTAGGACATTGTAGACGCTTGGGGATCTGGCCAAGTGATCGGGCCATCAGGTATACCGAAAAGTCAAGTCAGGTTGCTGTCGGGGCTGCGCACGTCGCCTGTCGCGTGACTCATGGCCCGATACGACAAAACTGCTTCACGAGGCAGCGCTTCGTAATAATGTTCACGGAAAAGTTGAATACCATTTCGTAATGACGATCTTGATGATGCGTCTGTAATGGGTGCAGAGCTACAAAGCATGCAGCCGTGTGTTCTTTCAAATGATTCCTCGCACTCGTTATGCAATCCACTTTCCGCGACGCGCAGTGGCGCATTACTATTCTGTAATGCAACATTACATTTGTTAATGCAATTCCTCGGCACGCTATGTGCCTGTATAGGTATTTTAGCGATGATTTTTCAACCACAGGCATAGCTCAGTGGTAGAATGCTCGAAAGACACGCAGAAGGACGTGGGTTCGAATCCTCCTCGGTCTTGGTTCTTGGTATCCTGGTACCCAAAGAAAGACGATAGTCTTTCTTGGGATACTTGAACGCAAAAATTGTGGTCTGTCTTTCTGTTAGTCAGTCTGTCACACGATTCAGCCACCCGGCAAAGTTTAAACACTTGCTTAACGCCCAGCCATTTTGAACTAATAGCTGCGTTCATACTTGTGAATGTTGTTGATCAAAAAGCAAGCACTATGCATATCTGAGGCGGAACGTCAACACGTAAGTATTAGGTGGTGTGTGGTGGTCTAGAAAATACATAGATACGTAATTCTCAAGACCCTAATGTTTAAAGACCCTAGTGTTTCCTAGGCTGCGCTCAAAATGCGACGCTATGCAAGAAAAAGGCCTCTGCTGACAATTTGGTGCTGCCACTTGGCATTTGCCCAGGGATTCTGCACAAGCTCATGTTTCACGACGGCGCTTCCAGACAGCGTCCATATCTCACGCAAGGTAGCACGGACGTTCGACGACATTTGCAGCGAAGCACGCAGATAGGCGGCCAATTTCTTTTTTTCTAAAATTAGCGCGATAGTGGTTACGGACACCGGCGGCGGCAGCGGACAACTACGGCGCCAAAAAACGAGCCTTGTTGTGATTTCACAACAGCTTACGCTGTAAAAGCACTTGTGATGCTAATTTTGTCACAGCTCGTTGAGAAGCTGTTGACGCGCTGTAATTTAGACTCCTTGTAGGGTCCAGGGGACGCAACAGTGAATTCCTGTCAGAATTAGCAGAAATACAAATTAGTGTATGAATATCGGGTAGAGTAGGTTATGTGTATTTCAACCACAATGGAAATTTGAGGTCCTTTGGTGACATGAACTCTGATAGGAAATTGTTCTCGACCCTATTGTGAATAAGAGTACCTGTGCCTCCCATAATCGCCGTTTTTAGTGACGCTTCCTCTTTTAGAAAAGAAAAACAGCAGCGCTTCCCTGGTCGAGAAAATGACGGAAAGCGAAGCATGACCTGTGCATGTATGGTGTACTTTCTTTCTCTCTCTCTCTCTTTCTTCGTTTCCTTTTTTCCTCGGCGCTATTCTTGATTCTTCAAAAAATCTAAGCACGGTGGTAGAATGCCCAAGGCATTCACATGGTTCACTAGCACGGGTCAGTCTTTGATTGATTGATTGATTTGTAGGGTTTGACGTCCCAAAACCACCTCTGCTTATGCGAGACGCCGTAGTGGAGCCCCGGAATTTTCGACCACCTGGGGTTCTTTAACGTGCACTGACATCGCACAGCACACAGGCCTCAACATTTCGCCTCCATCGAAACGCAGCCGCCACGGCCGGGATTCAATACCGTGACCTTTGGATCTGCAGCCGAGTTCCATAACCAATAGACCACTGCGGCGGGGCATGGGTCCCTCTTTCACAATCGTTCGTGAAGAAGCACAGTAGCGTTTGGTGCATGTCTTCCCACTAACTCCACCTTCGTTTATCATTTTCTGCTCTTTTTTCCTCTATCTTATCTTTTCCCTCTGTCTCCCCTTCTCCAGAGATAGGGTCGCCAACTGAGCACGCGCTCGGTTAACCTCTCTGCCTTTCCACTTCATTTCTCTCTCTCTCTCAATGAATAGTCGGCGTTTGTGTCGTCCGGTCCTCTTCCTTTCTGTCCATGTTTTGTACGCCTTTTCTTTCCATAATGAATCCTTACCGAGTCGCTCACCTTTCTGTCCTTTTAAGCATATGGTTCGGTATGCTGACATCTCGCAAACGTGGGTGTGTTCAGGGCGGGGGCCCGGGCTCAAGCCCCTGCACGGGTAACAATTCTGTTCCGCTCGAATGAAGAGCGAAGCTTACCGATTATGGAAAGGAACGTCCCTGTCATCACAGTCGTACCTGCAGATGAAGCATCTGAATCCTTTGTGTGAAAGCTTCCTCACTGCATCCTGCAATCTGTACTTCTACCTCTGTGTGTGTGTGTGTGTGTGTGTGTGTGTGTGTGTGTGTGTGTGTGTGTGTGTGTGTGTGTGTGTGTCTTTAAAGCCACTGTAATATGTTGGGTATGATCGAAGACGGTATCTTACTCCAGATTTTAAGACTCAAAATCGTGAGCACGCGGCTGTCATACAGATTATTTGCTTTTCATAAAGTTAAAGTCATGGGCGTTATTTTCGTTGTGGTAAGTTTCCAATGACTCCAGTTTAGACGACGCAAATGCAGTGTTAGTGTAAGTTAGCTTGTGCTACATTAGGGCCACAGCCTGAGCTTTACGAGTCTGAGCGAATGGCACAGTCTTTAGAGTGTTAGAGGGAAGGATGTCTAACTGAAAAAAGCTATAATTCTTCCCGTTCTGCTCTCAAGAGTGCTTTCAGCTGTGTGATCCGAAAGCTAAGTTCTAAATGATGCCTAAAATATTGTGTCGCACCTACGTTCACTCAATAATAGCCTAGTGTGAAGTGCGTCTCGAACAAAGAGATATTTTTTTTCGTTTCTTCATCATAGTGCAGAACTTCGTTATCTTTCTCCTAAAAACGATGTCATGATTCATATATATTGCGTAATATGCAACTGTGATTGTGAATTAGACTTCGTTACACTATTTTAGTCATTTTACACGGGACTTTAAAAAGCGAGGAACACATATAAAGGTTATCCTGCTCCATAAGCCTAGCGTATTTGCGAATGCTGCAAGCTTCGAATGGCACCGGTGCAAAAATTTCAATAACTACAAGCGCCCTTACACGTAAGTTCTTGCGTGTGGCAATAGCGACCATCATCGGTGTAAAGTACGTTAAACCTTAAGATGACGCTTAGTAGCTTTCCTTTAGTACTGTGAAAACTGCGAGTCGTCCCCTTGTGATGTGCGATGTAAGCTTGTTGTAAAGAGTTTCAATGGGTGGGTATATTGCTATTTCATAATGTCAACTACAGCTCCGTTTACAATATCGGCCTCAAGCGACGCGAGTCACATGCTGGGCTCGCAAAACCTCACGTCGCCGCGTTTACGTTAACTTGCTCTCGTAATCCCTGTGTTGATACAGCACGCATTTAATTCATTGAGTTTCGAGTGTCAAAATCAGCGATGATTATTAGGTAATTACCGTAATGGAGGACTCCGCTGTAGTCATGACCTCCTGCGCTTCTTTAACGTGCGCATAAAATTGAAGCACACGGTATTTTCTTGTTGTTGTTGTTGTTTTTGTTGTTGTTGTTGTTGTTGGTGGTGGTGGTGGTCCTTGTATACCTTGGACGAAACCTACCCTAGCGGATCCGCCATGAACCACTTCTTTTTGCCACAGCGGCATGCGGCCGCCTTGGCCATGATTCGATCCCGAGATCTTGAGCTTCGCAAGCGTACACGTAGCCGCTGCTAGGCTACCAAGGCGGGTTAAGGCAGTGCGCAGGGTGGAGACATAACGTTAAGTGGCACGAGGGCTTGAGATCCTGCAGCAGCTAGCAATAAGAATGTTACGTTGTTCTTAACTGCAAGGCAGATTAGGTTGGAGCGAACAGCGCTTGTGTTTGCATTATCCTAATGCCATCGTCTCTGATTGCATCAGGATAAGGCAAACAGCTCGCTCGACCCTGTTCGACCTTCACAGGGTGGGTTCATTGCGCTCGTTTCCTTGCGGCTTTGCGCTAATATACCCTACACAATTTGATTGCGAAGTGTGTGAACAAGACATTCCGCAAGGGGGCTTACAGGTACAAGTGAAATATTTTATGAAATGCGAAGCACTTTTTGGCGATCTTAAGCTAGTTTGACCGTGCCTGCCTGCCTGCCTATCTATCTATCTATCTATCTATCTATCTATCTATCTATCTATCTATCTATCTATCTATCTATCTATCTATCTATCTATCTATCTATCTATCTATCTGGACGCTTACGTCTCGGTATTGTCCTGGTCATCTTGTCCTATTATTAATCACAAAAAAAATGACACAGTAGCGCATCAATGCATGATGAACATACATAATTGATTACATATCGCTAACACCGTATACGTGTCACGTACGTCACTATTAACGACAGTATAATCACGTGTGGCTCATACCCGTAATGCTCGGCGGGACGGTATAGTTCGGTAATGCGCCTCGATTGATTGACTGTTAGCATTTCCTCTTATGGTAATCAAAGAACAGCAGCACGCATTAAGCACTGTGTCAGAACGCACTGCGCGGTTAATGAGAAAGACGTATCATTTCCTGTAGCTGTATGTATAATAATGCAAGTGTCTTATTAGGCTGCCGGAATCGAAATGTGTCCGTGGCAGTGCATACGTGTCGTAACACGTCTGGCATTGTTACGTCGTACCGGGCGCTACAGTGCTGTCGACGTGCTTTTTAAAACCACGCGTACTGCCATTCAATTTGCAGAATGATGTTGATGCTATTCGTAACACTTCGATTGATGACAAAAAATTCAGTATCGGCAATTTCCTCGCTGACTGCTTAGCATGACATCAACACCTAGAGTGCGTGGGATCTCCCAGTACTTTTCTTATATAAAAAGTGACACGCGTTGAGCCAACCTGCGCTCTTCCCTGGCACATTGTACCGAGGAACAGGGAGACTCGCGCCCAATCCACGCTCTACAGTGGCGAGTGGCCGACGTGAGAGGTCGAGGCTGCGAACACCTACAAGAGCTGGTCACCCTGAGAAGAGTGACGGGAGGAGCATCAAGCATACTCAGCCTCACCCAGTGGTGCTCACAACGTTGCCACCCTGTCCGTGACCGACAGAGCGGAGGTGGTAGCCTCCTCTCTCTGCCGACACGCATGGTGGCCCCTCCGGACAGGACAGGGAGGACACTACCAATTCCTCCCCGAGCACAGTCCTTCGATGAGTTGGTTCCGCGTACCAAGCCCAGGACGCGACGGACGCGTATCAACCGCGCCCCGCGCAGTTGGTCGCGGGACAGACTTTCTTACCGCCTCACTCCGGCTCCCCCTTCGGAGGAGGGCAGTAAGCGTGACCCCAACGCAAACGACCTGGATCAACCTGGGCTGCCGTGTTACCGGTGGCCGAGCTGTACGCTTTGGCCACCTCCCGTCGCAACGGCAGCGATGTCGAGCATCCTGTAGATTCCGCTGCTGTTCCGGTGATGTACAAAGGAGTCTGGGATTGACTTATACCTACTGATACAGGTATCGCTGTGCAGGCCAACTTGGTAACTATCGCATTTCACAGGTGATGGAGAGTTTTAACAGTACCCTTCTCATTGGTGAATAGGGGCCTCCTTCTCATGAATAAGTCGTTGCGGTCGATAGATCTTCCTGGTGTGCTATAATAGTAGAACATTTACGAAATTACACAAGCATATTCCAGTTGTTGTGAATTGTGGAGATTCCTCTGCGACATAAGTCACTATATAAGCCATTAAGAGCCATCCATGTAGGACTACGCAAAGGCGACTTGACCCGATCGGAGCAGCAATTTGTCACTATGGCCTTTCCCACCATCTACTCCTTGCGCAACACGTGAGAACCACAGTCGATATTCTACTTGAGAACCACTATTTTATTTGGCACAACTCAATCTTTGCAACCATATTGTTTTTTTTTTCTTTTGGTTACTCACACGCATATCTCAGTGACCGGCTTGGCTGACTGCTGCGTGTTGCTGGGTTTTTTTCGTACGTCGAGGGGTTAATCGCCTCCTGCTCAACAGGTCTTGATTTGCCGCCCTTTGTCATCTTTTCCTACGTTTTATTGCGCCAAATGGATGTGACGACGGTTATACGTGGCTGAAGTGAACAGACGCTTTATTTTCCCTTCGCCCATCGCGGGCGAATTTCGACCACTGGGGCCAGTATTGAATGCGTGATGCCGTACAACGTTGCCAACACGAAGTTACCACGACTGGCATCTGTAATATCAATGGACTTGCGACTTCCAACAATGGCGTGTCGCTTCACTGTGGCCTTTCGCTTCCAGTGAATCCCTAAAATCTCGAAAATATTACCGTGGCACTGCTTGTCATGGACTCCGTCATAAGCAGAGGAAGGTTACCCACTTACTAATCGCAGCGGCTAAGATGTACTGCTTAAGTCAGGAGTTCGCGTTCTATTCCCAGGCACGGCGGCGACATTTCCGTGTCGACTGAAATGCGAAAACAGCCGGCTACTTTGATTTGTGTTCAGCCAAGAGGACACTTCAACAGGTTCTTTTATAGCGATAGCTATTATATGGACAGTCTTGACGAGTTTTTGCCGCGCCGTCGCAGTCATGTGCCGTATAGAGTCCAAATTGATAACAACTCATAGCTTACGTTCCACCCACGAATAAAAGCTTGCCAGTAGAGGCGACGACCACGGCTGTGGGAGCGATCAAACAGCCCGGATCTTATCCGCCGTTTGGAGGGCGCATGCAATAACATCACTCCGATCGGGACGCCTGCCGTCGAAGCGGTGAGAAAACGCCCTGCCCGTCTTTAATGAGCATAAAGAGACTAGAAGTGGGCGGGGGCGGAAGAAGAGTGGTGTCGCTGGAGCGGCAACTGTGGACATTGCACGTACGCCATCGCTGGCGCGCGAGATATCTCGGGAGCCATCAACGGGCGGAACGTCAACCCTTGTACGTGCTGCGCTCACAATGCCAACAGACTGCGGGATGCGTCCCTGGAGCTGCCGTATTCTCTTACACGAGCGTTCCGTAGAGTTACGTGATATGGCATCCAAAAGAGTTAGCTGCCAGCCTCACTGCGTATAACATTAGAATTTCTTGTTATCGCATTCACTGCTTCGCCCTTTCGGTGAAACTAATTTTTTCAGCGTAGTTAGACTTAGCCGACATGCAAAACCCCACAAATCAATCAAATCATGTCAGACTAAGCCGAAAAAATTTGAATCTTCAATTCACAATGCGCCAATAATGGCGTTACAAATCCATGATTCTCACGTTCAACCCTTACTCTTCAGTGCTAGTTATCCTGGCGCATCCATACTTTATGTGTTTTATATGTTTGAGCTGCTGTGATGACGGCTGTATGTTTTTCACTGCCTTTCGTGTCTTGCGCTCGTTTTGCCGGTTTGTCAGAACAGGTTCGACTATAGTGTCAGATGCACAAAACTGCGTTTTAGCTAAAGCTGCGCGATTAGTAAATATCTATGTGCGAGGCGAATTAGAATACCAAAGTCCTAGTGTGAATATAATCCTATACTCCTGAAATAATGCTCGAATATAATATTCAGGAGTTTTCTATGTCAAATTACAACGAAAATATTCGGCTAAGTGTGGGCGAAAAACACAAACTTATTGCATGAGTAATGCATTCCCGCAATGTCGCTCCTCCAAAAGAATGTCCACCTCAAAAGGACAGTCCAACTCGGAACAATCCAGATCCATCAGTTCACAGCACCGCAGTACCAAGGTGTTAGCTTCACCGCAGTGCGAACGTCCTAGCTTCGCCGCAGTACACAATTGTTAGCTGCACCGCAGTACAGATTTCCTGCAGCATGCGAGTGCTGGCTTCGCCGCATTGCAGGAGTGGTATGCGATGAAGCCTACTACATGTGGGAACGGACCACCCGTCAAGAGGCGGAGCATATTTTACGGTTTCACATCCTAATTTCAAACTTCGAAGTGTTCGAATCGACTAGAACAGCATGCGCTATTTGAGAAATGCTCGAAAGTTCCAATATCCGCACGCTCTTGGTTATCAATGAGCTGATCAAGGTAGAAATTCTGCCGTGCCTGTTAATCTCGTATAGTGCTTGGCAAGCAGGATAGAAAAACGGGCCCACTTTTCCCGTCATCGATTTCCTCGCTCTACCCACTCTTGCCCTCAGTCCACTGCTACATCACAGTGATTATGAGAAAGCGAATGTAAGACATGTAAGACAAAGTAAAAAAAGGTTAAGCTCGAGGTCGCAGGTCCGAGCCCCACCACCTCCGCGGCATTTTCATAGCGCGAAATGGAAAGAAAGAAAGAAAGAAAGAAAGAAAGAAAGAAAGAAAGAAAGAAAGAAAGAAAGAAAGAAAGAAAGAAAGAAAGAAAGAAAGAAAGAAAGAAAGCCCGCTCTTGTTCTCAATGCAGTAACTCCTGCCGCTGTCGACCCACTCTTGCCTTCATTCCACTGCTACATGATAGCAGTTATCAGAAGGTCAATAAGCGATAATGTGTAGGTGAAATTTAGCTCGAAGTGGCTGGTTGGATCCCTGGAGCCGCGAGGACATCCCCTGACACATTTGCTAGTTACGCCACAATTAAAGACAAAAACAAAAGGAAGAAAAAAGAAGCTTGACTGTTCTGCTGGCAGTGATGGCATGGTTCTGGCTTGAATTTCTTTTCATATATGCAATGAAGGTGAATTCGTCTTATCAGTAGTGGAAACAAAAGGAAACACACAAAAGGAACAAACCATTCAGTTCAACTGCTTCCAAATGGCTAATAAACGCAGTTGTTATATTGTCCAGTGTATTCTGGCTCTCTCGTTTTCTTTCCAGTTTCGCGCACAATAAAAAGAAGTTATTTGCCTACAAAAAAAAAATGCATGTTAAGATTACCTTGACCACGTGGTCTTGCACAAAAACGGCGTTCTACCCTGCACGGAGCTCTTGTTAGGAAGCCGTCAAAGCGCTTTGGCATTGAAGAGCGCATATGTGCTGCTGTGATTATCCCAGATTTTTCGAAAAAACAATGACCACATACGTTACTGTTATTTTTTCGGGCTCAGGTGTATGAGCGCTACTCCAGTTCGCTTGGAGCACTCAGACAAATAATGTGTCAATCTTAGAATGCGATTACGACCACCTGGGAAATTTTGAGTGCAATGTAAATTAAACCTTTTGAGAAGGTGATCCGGCGACGGACACAAGGAAACGCAAAGCATCAAGGATAAGTGAGTCTGCTTCAAGGAGAGTTCGGAACTACTGTGTACTGTGACTCTGCCTACTATACCACTCGTTAAACTTCGCTCAGAAGGCGTACTTCAGTGTCACCGTACTTGATGGTCAGAATAATGCTACATACGCAGGTTTTACTTACTGAATGTGAAGCCTTTCTTGGCGAAATTCAGCAACATTGACCGTATCTATCTATCTATCTATCTATCTATCTATCTATCTATCTATCTATCTATCTATCTATCTATCTATCTATCTATCTATCTATCTATCTATCTAGACCGCTACGTCTCGGTACTCTCCAGGCCGTCTCGTTCCCTTGGTACGCACCAAAATTGGCCTGGTAGGGAATTAGCGTGACGAACATGAATTACTAATTGTGGCGTCACCAACATGATACGCTCGTCACACACGTCATGACCAACCATGATGCGTTCACCTGTGCCACATACCCGCTCGTGGAATGCGCTTTTTTGTGCCTGAGGTGATTCAGTGTTAACATTACAGCCTATGCCAGTCAAGCACCAGCGAAAGCAGTGATTCGAAAATTGGACGATGACGCACTTTTCATTGGTTAAACCAAAGGAAGAGGCACCGTGTAGTGCGTATTTTGGCTGAAGTGTAGGCGCCGCACGCAGACAGACATATACAGGCGCGGTGTATTGACCGAAGGTAAGAATAGAACTCTGGTGAACGAGGTGCCAAGAAAACACGCTAGCACTATAGCGCACGGCTGCTCTTCCCTTGCGGCACATTGCAAATGACGTATAGTAAGTCACATTTACAACACAATGGCATTTACGTATTGTAAATTACATGTAAGTGACGCAGTACATTGGAAATGTAAACTTATTGCATCAGCAGTTGCGGCGGCGCGTCTTCGGTAACGTCGGCTGCCACCGTGCTTTGTGTTGATCACACTTACAGCAACTTAAAAAAAAAAGCTATGCAGATGAACTTCAATCGCCCAGCATGCCTTTGTCGAGCTTTGCTCGACCCCTTAGAAATACCCCAAAGAACGAAGTTTATGACTTCATAAATTTAAGAGCGTAAAGAACACACACACACACCCACATACACACCGATACACATTAAAAAATAGACACCACTCAGCGCTCATGTGTATCGGTGTGTGTGTGTATTTTTGTGCGGTTTGTGATCTTAAAATTATGAAGCCGTGTCTCACCAACTGGCCCAACAACAAGTTCTACTGAACGACTCTTAGGATATGCACACTATAGCGAACCGCAGAGTGCACTTATGCTTCTCTCGAACAAAGCTGTGCACGACTGCGCACGACTGCGCACCACTCTGCTTGCGGCAAGCCTGCGAAGACCATACTACGTCCACTATTAAATGTGCATAATTATATTTCTACTACCCGCAAACACTTTGCTGAATTATAAACAAATCTGCGCACTCATGCTCCTCGCCGACTGCTACGCGTGAGATCGATTCCAACAGTGCGTTGTGTCTGTGGGTCTGTGGGATTTTTTCTTCGTCTACAATAGATCTGACCAGATTCGCGCCTCCTGCAAGAACGCCAGCACTGTTGACTCCGTAACTAGTGTAACTCGAGGTCAACACTCCCCTTGGGAACAGGCTGGTGACACCACCTGAATGCCGCGAGGCCATATTGTGTCGAAGAACTTGGCTCGGTACCCGCCGCTTTTGTAGTGAGGCGTATGTATTATAACAGACACACGCGTAAGACGGCAAAAGTAACACGATTGAGCCGATTAAGCAGACTCCCGCATAAATTTTGGTGTGTCTGCCACATATCGCGCCTCTGCGTGTTCCGACACAATATGGCGGTGCTGCCGGCCGTGTCACCACCCCTGTACACAGTAATGTGCATCGAGGCACCCTACCCGTAACTAGGGGTCCTCGGGGGAGAAGGACATCGAGGCACCCTACTCCTAACGCAACGATTGCGCGATCTGTTTTCTCTAAGAGGAAACAACGCTTACTTTTCGCAGCTTGGTAAAGGCCCGAAGGAGCGTTGATGCGCAGCATTTCAAGAAATCTCTGCTTTACAAATCTCCTAGCTTCCTATGCAAAAGCCTCATCTCGCGCTAGCTCTTCAGCAACTTGAATTAGCTCGTGGTATTCGGTGTTACTACATTTCCTCTGTCCTTCCTTCCTCCTCCTGTACTTCCTTTGTTCGGTGTTCCCCTGTGCTTCCTCTGTTATTTACTTCCACCTGTGGTACTTCCTCTGTTCGGGGTTGCTATGCTGCCTCCGTTGTTACTACCTGCTCCTACACTTCATCGCTCCAGTGTTCCTCCTCCTCATCATCATCGTCATAGTCATCATCATCGGCCCACATAATGTCCATTGCAGGACGAGGGCCTCTCCCAATGCTCTCCATCCTTTCCTGCCCTGTGCGAGCTCATTCGATGCCTGCGAATTTGTTAATTTCGTTACCCCATCTTGCTCTCTATCGTCCACGGCTGCGCTTACCCTCTCTTGGTATCCATTCCGTCGTTCCAACTGTCCATTGGTTGTCTATCCTTCTCATCAGGTGACTTGCCCATGTCCATTTTCTCGTCTTCACTTCGACTATTATCTCGGCTACCCCTGTCTGCTCCCTAAGCTACTCGGCTCTCTACATATCTCTTAGAGTAACGCCTATCATTTTCCGTTCCATTACCCGTTGTATGGTTCTTAACTTCCTTACTAGTTTCCTTGAAAAGATCGCAAAATACAACTTATAACAGGGAATGTCGCAGGATTCCCTCTTCTAAATTGTATTCGGCGATCTTTTCATCGAATCAAGCATCCATGTTCTTCTGAGCTTCTCTTCTAGTCTGGATTACTAGTTTCCTAGTAATTCTCCGAGTTTCTGCCCCATAAGCCTGTACTGGCGAAATACAGCAATTATATAATTTCCGCTTGAGTGATAATGGTAAGTTTCCGTTGATGTGTTGGGAATGTCTCTCGAATGCGCGCTATCCCATGCTTATTCTTCGGTGTATTTGCTTTAAATGAGTAAGTTCTCCTGTCAGCAGCTGTCCTAGACATGTGTTTTCTTGCACGACTTCTAATGTCTAGTTTTCAATCGTGAAGGCGTGTTTTTTCGTTGTGCTACCAACCATTACTTCTGTCTTCTGCATATTCATCTTTAATCATTCCTCAGTGTTTTTCCGGCTGATGTCAGCAATCATCTTCAGTAGTTCGTCGCCATCATTGCTGAATATGACTATGTCGTTGGCGAAGCCTAAGTTACTCAAATTTCGCCTTTAATCCTCAGTCTTGTTTCGCCCTAGTCTAGTCTTTTGAAGATTTCTTCCAAGCGCCAGTGAATAGCATTGGAGAGATTGTATCTCCCTGTTTGACACATTTCTGTAACGGCATTTTCCTGCTTTTCTTATGCAGGAATAGGGTGGCGTAGAGTCTTTACGGAAGTTAGCTATTACATTTACGTAGCTATCACATATTCCTTGACGACGCAATGCCTCCAGAACTGCTGCATTCTGTACCGAGTCATAAGCCTTTTCGTAGTCTATTAAAGCTACATAGAGGGTTCTGTTGTATTCAGCGTATTTCTCGATTACTCTATTGAACACATGAAGATGGACTATTGTGCAGTATCCTTGTCTCAACACTGCTGTCTCTCTGATTAAATTCAAGTGTTGATCTTATTCGATTTGAGACAACCTTGGTGAATGTTTTGTAGACTGATCGGCCTGTAGTTCTTCAGGTCTTTCGCATCTTCCTTCTTGTGTATTAATAGAATGTTTGTATTTTTCCAACTTACTGGTACATTTGAAGCTTTGAGGCATTCTGTGTACAATGTCCCGAGCTTTCTAGTTAGAAAGTCTCTTCCATCTTTGACCAAGTCCGCGGTTATGCCGTCTTTTCCAGCTGTATTCCCGCGGGACATGCCTTGAATTGCTTTTCTAACCTCGTCTGCAGTGACGCATGGAACTTCTCTGTACTGATCGGCGTTTATTACACTCATGGTAGGGAGACTCGTATTTCAGCTGTATAGTTTGGCTATATCACTGAAGTTAGTAACGATTTTGCCCTGCCTATCTTTTACTGCATGCATTATGTTCTTTCCCGCACAAAGCTTCCTTTTAGTTGTTTTAATACTGACTCCTTTTCTGACGGCTGCTTCTATTTCTTTCACGTTATGGTTGCGTATGTCACTGACTCTACTTTTCCTGAAAAGCTTAGAAAACTCTGCGAATCCTGTCTTATCTCTTGAATTGGTTATTCTCATCTGTTGGAGTTGTTTAATTAATATTTTAGTAGTTTACGAGAACTTATTCACCTCTTGTCTCAGGGCTCTGTCTGCTACTTCAATTGCTGCTTTGGTGATCAGCTTAGTAGTGTCTTCATTCATCTTCTCTATGTCCTCATTTTCTTCCTGCCCTAGAGCCTCATACTTATTCTTAAGCGCAAATCTAAATTCTGTTGTTTTTGCCCTGATGATATCGAGGTTGGCCTGTTTCCGTACGAATAACTTTTTTCTTCTCCTCTTAACAATGAGATGTATCCCCTTACTAGTCCATGATGACTAATTTTGACCTTACTAACCACTTCCATGTCCTGTACTATACCTGAATCACTGCTTAGCGTGAAATATATTTGTCTTCTTTTTTTTGTTTCCCCGTTTGAGGTTTTCCATGTCCACTTCCTGTGCTTACGTTTCTTAAAGAAAGTGCTCATTACACGGAGTTGATTTGTTTCTGCGAATTCCACTAGCATCTCCCCTCTGCTATTCCTATCGCCTACATCGTAGTTCCCGACTGCCTGTTCTCTTTATAGTTTCTTTCCTCTTTTCACGTTAAAGTCCCCCATAAGCATAGTATATTGGGTGCGTACATAATTCTTTACTGTTTCCAGATCTTCGAAAAATGTTCTACATCCTCGTCATTGTGGCTGATCGTTGGGGCGTAACTTCGTATAAGTTTTAGTTTGTATCTCTTGTTTATTTTTATCACGACTCCTCCAACCCTTTCATTGATTCTTTGGAATTGGTCAATATTGCCTGCAATGTCTTTGTGGATAAGGAATCCCGTACCGTATTCGCGGCTCCCTGTCAGTCCTCTGTAGCAGAGGACATGCCCTTCATTAAGTAACAAGTATCCTTCGCCTGGTTTCCTAAGCTCCCTAACGCCAATGATATCCCAATAATTACCGTTTATTTCTTCCAGTAGTTCAGCTAGTCTGCATTCAGTTGACAGTGCTCGCGTGTTGAGAGTCGCTACGTTTAGTTTCAAATGGCTGCCTGTCTGAGTCCAGAGGGTTTTTGAGCCTGCTGTTGCCATACTAGCCTGGTTTGATACTCGTCTAGAGGTTCCGTTGCTGCTGCTGCTGTTGCTGCCGTCGTCGCAAGTACAGGCTTTGCTTGGCTTGGTCATTTGGGAGGTGCTGGGCGTAGTGCTTTCTCAGGGGGGGGGGGGGGGGGGGGGGGAATTCCTGATCTGGTGATTCGCTGAGTTACGCAGATGAGGCATGGTGGGGGGGAAGCCCTTATGCATCTCGTGTGCTGATGCTCCCCCGTAGTAGGGGTCTTTCAAACGTTGTTTGTTGTTGTTGTGTGGTGTTTAACGTCCCAAAACCAGCTCTGATTATGAGAGACGCCGTAGTAGAGTACTCCGGAAATTTTGACCACCTGGGGTTCTTTAACGTGCACTGACATCGCACAGCACACGGGCCTCAACATTTCGCCTCCATCGAAATGCAGCCGCCGCGGCCAGGATTCGATCCCGCGACCTTCGGATCTGCAGCCGAGTGCCATAACCGCTAGACCACCGTGGCGGGGCGTCTTTCAAACGTGTTATATTGTATGGTCACGACAGCGGAAAGCCAGACGGTTAGTGGAAAGAGAAAAGATAGTGCAAGAGATGCTACAATAAGGACAAAAACAAAAAATAACACACAGGAGGATTCGAGCTCTGGACCCTTTGATACGCGACGAAGACACCGCCTAGATGTGGCAGATCCATGTACATAAATACCCAGAGTACGTGGGATCTGGCAGTACTTTTCTTATATAAAAAAAAATGACACGCGTTGAGCCAACCTGGGCTCTTCCCTGATACATTGTACCAAGGGACAGGGAGACTCGCGCCCAGTCCACACGCTACAGTCGCGAGTGGCCGACGTTAGAGGTCGAGGCTGCGAACACCTACAGGAGCTGGTCACCCTGAGAAGAGTGACGGGAGGAGCATCAAGCATACTCAGCCTCACCCTGTGGTGCTCACAACGTTGCCACCCTGTGCGGGACCGACAGAGCGGAGGTGGTGGCCTCTCTCTCTCCTCTCTCTGCCGACACGCATGGTGGCCCCTCCGGACAGGACGGGTTCAGGACACTACCAATTCCTTCCCCAGCACTGTCTTTCGATGAGTAGGTTCCGCGTGCCAAGCTCAGGACGCGTCGGACGCGCATCAACCGCGCCCTGCGCACTTGGTCGCGGGACAGACTTTCTTACCCCCTCACTTCGGCTCCCCCTTCGGAGGAGGGCAGTAAGCGTGACCCCCACGTGAACGGCCTGGACAACCTGGGCCGCAGTGTCACCGGTGGCCGATCTGTACGCGTTGGCCACCTCCCGTCACAACGGCAGCGATGTCGAGCATCCTGTAGATTCCGCTGTTGTTCCGGTGATGTACAGAGGAGTCTGGGATTGACTTATACCTACTGATACAGGTATCACTATGCAGGCCAACTTAACAACTGTCGCATTTCATATGTGATGCGAGAGTTTTAGCTGTACCCTTGTCATTGGTGAATAAGGGTCTCTTTGTCATGACTGAGGCGTCGCGGTCGATGGAGCTTCCTGCTGTGCTATAATCGTGCAACATGCACGAAATTACTCGGCACAACTCAATCTTTGCAGCCATAGTGTTTTTTTTGTTCCTCACCCACATATTTCAGTAACCGGCACGGCTGACGGCTGCATGTTGCTGAGTTTTTTTTTTTTTTTTCGTTTGTCGAGGGGTTAATCATCGCCTCGTACTCTGCAGTTCTTGATTTGCCCCCCTTTGTCATTTTATCCTATGTTCTACTGCGCAGAATGAATGTCATGACGATTATACGTAGTCGACCAGCAAGAGTTATAATCTACCGCACAAAATGAATGTCATGACGATTATACGTAGTCGACCAGCAGGAGTTATAATCGAGCTTATGTGCATAGGTGCTTTATTTTTTCTCCCCCCATCACGGGCGAAATGCGACCGCTGGGGCCTCTGTCGAATGCGTGACGTTGTACAACGTTGGCAACACTAAGTTACCGCTCCTGGCATCTGTAATATCAATCAACCTGCGACTTCCAACAATTGCATATCGCTTCACTGTGGCCTTTCGCTTCCAGTGAATCCCTAAAATCCCGAAAATATTACCATGGCACTGCTTGTCATGGACTCCGTCAGAAGCACAGGAAAGTTACCCACCTGCTGAGCTCAGCGACTAAGGTGCTGTACTGCTAAGGTCACGTGTTCCCAGGCATGGCGGCGACATTTCGGTGTCGAATGAATGCGAGAACAGCCGTGTGCATTGATTTCTGTTCAGCCAAGAAGACACTTCAGCTAGTTGTTTTATTGCGATAGGTATTATATGGACAGTCTGCACGATGTTTTGCCGCGCCGTCACCGTCATGTCTCCTATAAAGGCCAAATTGATAACAATTCCCAGAGTACATACTACCAGCGGATAAAAGCATGCCAGTAGAGGCGACGACCAAGGCTGAAGCAGAAATCAAACAAGCCCGGCCCTTGTCCGCCGCTTGTAAGGCGCGTGCAATAACGTCACTCCGATCAGGACGCCTGCTGTCGAAGGGGAGAGAAAATTCCCCGCCCGTCTTTACTGAGCATGAAAAGACGGGAAGGGGGGTGTGGCTCGACTAGCAACTGTGGACATTGCGCGGTCGCCATCGCTGGCGCGCACGGTATCTCGGGAGCCATCAGTGGACGGAACGTCAACCCTTCTACGTGCTGCCCTCACAATGCTGATAGACTGTAAGAAGTGTCCCTGGAGCAGCCGTACTCTCTTGCACAAGAGTTTTGTAAAGAGTTATGCGAGGTCGCATCCAAAACAGTTAGCTGCCAGCCTCGATCACTTCATATAGCATTATAATTTCTTGCTGTCGCATTCACTGCTTCGCTCTTGCCCGCCACCGTGGTGTAGTGGTTATGGCACGCGGCTGCTTATCCGAATATTGCGGGGTCGAATCCCGGCCGCGGCGGCTGCATTTCGATAGAGGCGAAATGTTGAGGCACGTGTGCACTGCGATGTCAGTGCACGTCAAAGAACCCCAGGTGGTCGAAATTTCCGGAGACCTCCACTACGGCGTCTCTCATAATCACAGCTGGTTTTGGGACGTTAAACCCCACAAATCAGTCAATCCGCTGCGCTCTCTCGTTGAAACTGTGATTTTTTGCACGCTATACGAAATCCTCAGCAAGCGGCCGCTCCCAAACTCGACAAATTTACGGAGGTGGTAGTTGCTAATTAGTCAGAATGTCGGCGGAGCTGCCGAAGATGAAAGAAATTCAACAGTATCGGTGGAATCATTGTACTGGCAGCTTTTATCCAACTTAATTTTTGTGACGTAATTTGTTCAAAAAAGGTCAGGTTATTTCCAGCTGAATATGAAACCAAATTGCGAATTCCTTGGTGCGTGCGATTCAACATTTTGGGCTCACATTTTCCCAGGAGACTCCAGACTGATCGGCACTCTTTTCTTTGTTCAGTAAGTGGTCCCGTGTACCTTTTGAAAGCCGAGGTAGCCAAAAATCATGCACGGCTGCGCGCTATGGCGGGTTTCCTCATCTTACCATGCTTTGCGCACCTCAGGCTGCACAAATTCAGGTTTTTGTTTTTATTCCTCCCATGCCACCGCTTAAAAGGTTCACGGCACTTGCCGTCTAGAGACATCAATACGAAAAGTGTAAGATTGCCTTTTGTGTCAGATCGGCGCTTAACTAGTCCTCAGAAGCTAGATGGGAGAACATATGCAGCATTCTTAAATAGAACAGTCGCCCACAGTGCCATTGCGTCTATGTTCCGCCAAGCCTTTCCAATGTGCTAAGTATATTTCTCTCTTTTAGAACTGTCCCAATCCAAAAGGCCAAACGGGGCTAATTCAACGCGACACACCTATGTGGATTCACCTACGAAAAAGAAGAAAAACAAAGAAGTTTCTAATCAATATCGCGTAATAGTCCGTTGAAATGCTCGCTGCAAACTTTAGAGTTCGTTAATGAGTGAAATGCTGTATATCTACGACTCGTAAGGAGCAAGACCCGCGTATAGGCGTCTAGCACGCTCCGCCAACGCCTTGTGATCACAGCAACTGAGTCAGGCCGCCAGCTGTTTCTTTTTCGTATGGTTGAACATTGCTGTAGTGTTCCAAGAAACTTACATGAGACCGTATTCTAAAGAGTAGGCTGCCAGACTCACTTCGTATAGCATTACAATTTTTTGCTATTGCATTCACTGCTTGGCCCTTTCCGAGAAACCGTGATTTTTTTTTTTCTGCTTAGCTAGACTTAGCCCGAAACTGAACACCCCCCAAAATCAATCAAATCAATCAGACTTTGCCGAAATCAAATGCTCGGTTCATAATACGCCAATAATGGCTTTGCATATCCATGATTGTCACGTTCAACACTTACTTTTCGGTGCTAGTACACTGGCGCTTCCGTACCTTATGTGATTTGCAGGTTTGAGCTGCTCTAATGACGGCCTTATGTTTTTCACCGGTCTTTCGCGTCTCCCGCTAGTTTTTACCGTTTCGTCAGCACCAGTTCGACTATAGTGTCAGATGCAAAGAACTGCACGATTAGTAAATGCATGCGTGCGAAGCGAATTAGAATGCCGTCGTCTGAGGGCGAATATAATCGAATACTTTTCGAATAATTTTGAGATATTTTTCGTGTCAGATTACGCCGAAAATACGCGGCTAAGTATGGGCACGAATACAAATTTGTTGCATGAGTAATTTACTCCCGCAATGTCGTTCATACAAAAATGTCGACCTGAAAAAGACAGTCCAACAGGTAAATATTGGGATGCATGAGTTCACTTCGCCACAGTACGCTACTGCTAGCTTCACTGTAGCACAGGTTTCCCGCGGTATGCGAGTGTTGGATTCGCCGCAGTGCGAGTAAGTTAACTTTGCTGCAGTGCACGAATGCTATGCGATGAAGCCTACTACATGTGGGAATCGACCGCTCTTCGCGGGACGTAGCATATTTTACCCCATAATTCCAAACTTCGAATTGTTCGAATCGAATCGAACAGCAAGCGATATTTGAAATATGTTCGAAATCTCCAATATTTGCACACAGCTAGTTTTAACATCGAAGCTGATCAATGCACAGGTTCTGCCGTGCCTCGGATGATCACGTATAGCACTTGGCAAGCAGGAAGGAAAAGCGGACCCGCGCTTGCTCTCACCTACTTCCTCGCTTGACCCACCCCTGCTCTCAGTCCTGTGCTACATCACAGTGATTATGAGAAGGCCAATGTACGATAATGTAAAAGAAATCCCATCATATCCACGAAATGACCGGAAACCCGTGAATCCTGTGTCACATAAAGACTTGACACGCTGTTAAAGTTATATACACACTATATACACACAGTTTATTATTTACATTTTGATGCACTATATACACAATTTACAATTTGATAAAGCATATACATACACAAGTTTACATATAACAAGAAGGGCGGCCCTGGATGAGTTCGGGGACTTGTTTCACTTTGAAGATGACAGCTTTGTGATCCGTAAAGTACATGGCCGATGGATCTTGGATTGCAGGCTGCAGTTGGAAGTTGGAGAAGGCAATTGCGATACAGGTCCCTCTGATGGTGGCGGGACGTTTGCAGTCGTACAACATGCGTCGGAGAGCGTGACGGGACATCATGTGTTGAACCAACCAGTCATCGCTCATGATGTCCGCATTAAAGTCTCCGATGAGCTGTGCCACGATCTCGTCGTCGTCCGAAGGGCTGTATTGTCGATGTATAGCGTTTATCAGTTCCTTGTGCTCTACGTAGAGTTGTTTGTAGCGGGTGTTGTCTAGAGTGCGCGCCACCTGAGCGGCGGCGCCCCCTCTAGTGAGCGCTAAGTCACTAGAGGGGGTCACTCTCTCTAATAAAGTCACTCTCTCTCTAGTGAGCGCTCTTGAAATCAGAGCCCAGCTGCGCCTCTAGTGGGAGCAATGAGAACTAGCGGCTGCGCCGACGGTGGACAAGCCCCCAGTATAAGCAGCAAGCTCCTAAAAAGGTCGAAGTTGCAGGTTCGATCTCCACAGCTGCAGCGGCATTCTCGTAGTGCCAAATGCAAAAGAAAGAACCCGCTCTTGTTCTTGACCCACTAACTCCTGCCGCTCTGTACCCACTCTTGCTCTCAGCCGACTGCTACATTATAGTTGTTATCAGAAACCCAATGTGCGATAACGCGTAGATAACGTGATAACGTGTAGCGATAACAGATAATGTGTATCTAAAGTTTAGCTCGAGGTCGCTGGTTCCATCCCTGGAGCCACGCTGACGCCGCCTGACACATTTGCCAGTTACGTCATGATTAACGATAAAAGAACAGTTTGGCGATTCCGATCGTATTCAAGGTATGGAACTGGCTTGATTTTGTTTTCAAATTTCCACTGAATGTGAATTTGGTTCATGCATAAGAAACAAACCATTAAGTTGAACTGCTTCCAACTGGCTAATAAACGAAATTATACTCATAGTGTCCAGTGTATTTTGCCTCTCTCTTTCTTTTCCAGTTTCATGCAGAATAAAAAGATGCTATCTACGAAAAAAAATCGTATTAAGATCCCCCTCACTACGTCGTCTTAATTGCATATTCTCTTGACAATCAGAACAACGGTTTTCTACACTGCAGGGAACCCTGGTTAGGGAGCCGTTAAAGCGCTTTGGTGCTGAAGAGCGCATGTGTGCTGCTATGATTAGCCCAGATTTTTCGAAAAACAATGAGCACATATGTTATTGTTATTTTTTTTTTGGCTCAGGTATATGAGAGTCGCTCAGATTTGTTTATAGCAGTCAGGTGAAGAATGCGTCATTTTATGGATGCGATTACGATACGACGACCTCTTAAATTATAAGGGCCATGTAAATTAAACCTTCTGAGAAGTGAATTCTGCAACCGAAACAAGGAAACTTAAACATTGAAGGATAAGTGATTCATTGTCAAGGACAGCTAGTTTCTAATTGCTGTGTACGGGATTCTCCCTACTAAACCGCTGGTTAAGCTTTGTTCTGAAGGTGTACTTCAGTATCACTGTACTTGATGGCCATAATAATGCTACACATGCAGGACTTACTTAGTAAATGAGAAGCATTTCTTGGTGAACATCTATCTATCTATCTATCTATCTATCTATCTATCTATCTATCTATCTATCTATCTATCTATCTATCTATCTATCTATCTATCTATCTATCTATCTATCTAATTTAATTCGGTAACTTTTGACTGAAAAGTCAGAGCGCAGTTCCTTTTGGCATTTAAAAACTGTCGTGATAGTCGTATCTTAAATTGTAAGGGCCAGTTGCTTACATCAAATAAAAATAATTTGGGTCTACAAGGGTTAATCAACGTTAATAACGATGTTACTACGGAGGGACCAAAACCCCAGCCTCACGAGCCCGGCATTCTAACCACTACGCCTGTTAAAGTTGATTGGGTTCCACGCGGTTTCACTACGATAGGTATTAACGACGTAAGAACGCTACCGTGGAAAGTTCAGCATGTCTTACTATTACACGTCTGTTTCCGCGGTCGCCTCCAACGCAACAAAAGGTGTGCTTGCATTTTTTCGTAAGACGAAGGTCTGTCAGATTCACTCGGTGTGTGTCAGCGACGACTGCATCTTCAGTTGCGAAAGCTTTCACGCGTTATCGTGCCCGTTTCTTGGAGTCAGCCAGCCGCTGTTTACTCGACGTCACAGTTCCTAGTTCATTCCTCCGGAACCGTGGCACTTCTGCACAACTGCAGTCCTTCCTGTGCACCCTTGCGAGTATTTTCTCGATGCGCCCTTCCGCTCTTCCAGCGTTTTTTTTTTCCCTGATGGTCTCATCCTACTTCCACTTCCCATGTAATTTCCAAGAAGGTGGAGCGCCTGCTTTAGCTACTCGCTCAAGCAAAGCTGGTAACGTGCGCCTCGGTGTACGGTGATATCGAACTCTAAAGGTACGGCATTCACACGTTGGCCAACACGATTATTTACTGTCCAGCCCTGCCCTCACTAAGTCCCTCTTGGGGTTTCCCTCTGGGCGCAACTTTGTCGACATGCTCGCACACATTTCATAAACTCAACCCACAGTCACGTTACATACAGGCCTTCACCAGGAGGCGCCAGTCCAGCTGCAGTGACATCTTGCAATGCTGCTATAGGCATTATACGCATTTACACACACACCATCATTCGTTTGTGCCTCACATGCGTCGGCAGTATACCCACGTTCGCTGTTGGAACGAGATCCACGTAGCGATTCTGAAGCTTAGACACTGCTTAAACACAATACGTAGGTGACGCCGCCGGATTATGCCCCGTACGGTGATGATAGGCACGAACTGTTGGCTACGCTCAGACTTCTAAATACCGAGTTACAATTAGCGGATTACTTGTAATCGACTGCATCATATTACTGTGATTTTGTCACGCAGGGTAGCAAACTGGATATTTTCTCTTCCGGTTAACCTCCCTGCCTTCCGCCCATCATCTCTCTCTCTCTCTCTTGTCACGCTTCATTTACTACTTTTTAAGGCGCCCTACAACACTTTTTTTTAAACGAGCACACCGTGTCCATTAGTCGCAGAGGCCTCTGAACATTTCAGCCAAATGTTATTGCACTTCACGTATGAGTGAATTATGATTTTAGTTTCAAATACAGCTCGAAACTGTTCGCTCTTCTTTCAACAAGCGATTTCATGGGGAAGCATCATTGCATCGCTTAAATTTTATCGCTACTCTTTAAAGAGATATGCCCATGTTATCCAATTCAAAACGAACAAATAAAGCGCAGCAGATTATTCTTCCGCTGTCATGAGATCTTCCAACGCTATTTACGCCGCACGCGATTTAGTCGGCGGCTCCAGTGACGTTACTTTGTTGAAAAAGTAGCGGACACTCTCCAGCTGTCTTTGAAACCGAATAGCGAATACCACGGCGCGTGCAGTGGAACAGTGCTTGCCTCACATGCTCACAGAAGTCCTCCGAGACTTATCGGGTACCGTTTACTGACTGTTGAAGAAGTGTTGCAGGGCCCCTTTAAGGAGTACCGATCCTTGTAGCACAATTACTTTTCCCTGTAATCGACTACGAAATTGCGATAATTACCAGCACTTACAAGCCTCAAATTTTTGCGTCATATTTCAAGTCGCGCCTTGAAGGCGGTGGAGAGTACATCACGTGACAATCTTGAAACCTAGCCAAGAAAAGTTTAAACGAGAGAATCGTGCCTAACAGGTATCGGTCACGTGATACGTAAGCGGTAGATTAATGTAGTACGTTCGAGCGCCACATTATGTTACTGAGCATGTCATAGGCTCTGTGCGGCTGCATGCATGTCTACTTTACTTTACATAGCTATTTTTTTTTTGCCGGTCACATCTAATCATAGTGCTTCTTTGTCAATGTTTACGAATATTTCTTGCGAATAAAATGGCGCGGGATTTTCCGGCTGTTTCGAATATTTTTTTGCCCATTCAAGTACTTTTCGATTTGCATTTTATCTGGTTCTCAGGTCCACTATTCCCACACATCTGGTTAATTCCCATTCGCCTTTTCATTTGAGAGACCTCACTGAATCCAAAAGAAAACAACGAATCTAAGCTCTATCCGCGCACTTCTGTATCTAATGCAGATGACTGTGCTGTCGCAAGCGCCGACGTTATGTCGTGACATGACCTCAACTCTCTTGTCGCCGCGGTTGTCTCTTGTTGCCTTTGCAACCCGAGTTGTGCGCATAACGACTAACCTTGCTCCAGGACGCTGACCCTGTTCGTAAAACATGGCTCAATCTGCAAGACCTCGGCATATAGTGGGATTTTCTAGCCGCCTGCTTCGCATGACAGCCCGATCCCCAGGATGTATGAAGATCTACGGTTCCTCTTTCTCCTTTTCTTTCATTTTATTTTTCTTTTTCTTTCGCGCTTGCACGTACACAGTGGCTTCGGCGTTACTTCCGCTGCACGCGTTGTCTTCAAAACAGCCCTTTCGGCGGCACCGATAAGCTGTCCCTCGTTTCTGCACTTTCGAACGTCTTATCCGCGGTACAGATAAGGACATGTCTGGCCGGGGCATTCACGCTCGCAGTATACTTGGTATCAAAGTCCTGCTTCCGATACGCCGCTGGAAGCAGGTGTGCACCTACAACTCTATGAAAGAGCGCACTTCACCCATCGCCGCCTCTGTGAGCCTTCATGGACAACAGACATTTTTAGTTTATCGGGCTTAGCGTAATAGCGGAGTTATCGGAACAGCGGGATGAAAATGCGCATGCGCAGTACCGTGAACGGCCCATACCGTTTAGCGTGCCCTCGGTATTTCACAGATTTAACGTTGCCGTGTTTGCGTGTTTATCGCACTTGACGTAAAACATGGCGGCAGTTTCGGACGACCGCTTCCGACTGAATTTGACGTTGCTGTGGCGGGATTCACTTCGTTCGCAGCAAATGACCGTGTAATTCAGGTAGCTTCGACGACGTAGTATTAGGTATACCTTAGCCGAGTTTTCGAGATCGCTTCCCACTTCGAACGTTGCTATAGGCCTAGTGAAAGTACATCTGTTTTATATTTCCGCAGCATGCCAGTTTATGCTCTTGGCGCTTGGTTCACACATATTTATTTACCTTTATTGTCGAAAAGTTAGAATGCCGTTGCACGCGGGAGTGTAAGTGAACATTTTTAAGATTTATCTATTTTCACTTTTTTAACGCACCTATCCTTCGCTAGATGGTGCCACAATCACAACTACCGGGCCGTAAACGCTTATCCCGCTAAACTAAAGCTCGCTTCCGCAACGAATGTTTGCGGTACGGTAACGCTATTCCCTTAGCCCTCGCTGTCACGTTAACGCGCTAAGCTAAAAATATCTAATAATTTCGACCACTTGGGGTTCCTTAACCTGCACTGACAACGCAGCTTCCGGAGACCTCATTTGCCATATGCGCTGACAACACACAGTATAGGCAAGGGTCTATCCAGAACTTCGATGGCCGCGTATACTTTGCGATGTCAGTGCATGTTAAAGAACCCCAGATGGTCGAAATTTCCGGAGCCTTCCCCTGCAGCGTCTCTCATAATCATATCTGGTTTTGGCAAGTAAAACCCCAGAAATCAATGATCAATCAACTTCGATTGTAGGAGGGGGGTGGGGAGGGCGATGTTACTGGCGTGGCGAGGGGGTGCGTCTGCAAATTTATATTGTGTTATCTTTATACTTACTTTTATATTTAATATTCTTATATAGTTTGGGTATTTGATATTTTTATATTTGTGTCGATAACATGGACAGTTAAAATAAGCAATACGAGCCTTTGTATGTCGTATTGTAGGGTAATTGTGCATAATTTGTGCACATATATTGTCTGATGGCCACACTGCACTTCAGGAGCAAAAGCCTCCGTTAGGCTCTGTAGCCTTTTTCTTTTGCTTCCGTTTGTGTAACATGTACAGAAATAAAGAAGTTAAACAAAATAAAAAGAATGCCTGTGCATTTCTGGCCTCCACCACGGCCGGAATCGAACGCCCGTCCATCGCAGCCAGCAGACAAGCTCGGCAACCACTAGATCACCGCGGCAGACATCCATTCTTGAATGCTACTGCGCGATTATCACAGACGTTGGGTATGTGCCAACGGGCGCCTATGACACCCAGAGAACAAGGCTTAAAATTAACGGCTTTTTAACACGGGAGTTTCTTCAATGGTGAACCGTCCGCGCACCTTATTGTTCTTTACGATACAGTCAGAGTTGGTGAACCTAATTATTCTTTTCGCAACGCTTCACAAAACAAGTCAAAGACCATATACGTCTATCTTTGTTCACCCACGAAAATTATTAAACACAATGTGTGATCCTATTTTAGAGCTTGACTTATTCTGTACAGCATTACTACGTACGTCAACTTTACCTGCGTTGTTTTTCAGGTGAATGAAAGGTAAGCTTCAAATATTCTGTCGTCTAGAATATCCGCAGCTAAAGAACATGGTAACGAGTGTTACTAACATGCTGCCTATTATGTTACTTCCAGAGTCTATAGTGCGGTAACAACACGAATATAGCTTTAGAGGTTTATCCAGAATTTCTATGGTGAAGGAGCGAAGGGTGACGCCAGTTTGTTGGCTGGAATAATCATTTTTGGGTGCTGTGGAGATCCCCCTCTTTATAAGGAAGGGGGAGTGACGAGAGGTGTTCAAATCACTGCATGGACTTCAAGACTGATTTCATTAAACCGCTGTCCGTGCAATCTCCGGGGTTCTTTTTAATTATTTCTAACTATATTACGAACAATCTAGACAAATAACAGCGCCTGATCTGGAGTAATGGAGTCTTCCCATGTATCTCCACCAAGAAAACACCGAGCGGTAAGAGCGAAATCATATTTCTCTCTTTTTCTTTCTCTACATCTGTCTCTTCTTGTGGGATCTAAGGTTAAGCCTACGCCCCTTTGATAACATTGTTCTTGTAATCACAATGGGGCGGGTCTTCTATTCTGCGGGCTCTCTCGAGTTTATCGTACGCCGTCAGAATGTCGCGCCTTTCTGAATGAGCTTACCTTCAAAGAGAATATATTTTTTGTCTATTATATATGCATCCTTTAAATAGTACTGAAAGTAATGGGCACTCTTCGTGGTCCATCTAGTATGTGTGAAAAGAACTGGAAGAGCATACGTGGTTACCACGAGAGTTGGTACATAAGAAGAAAAAAAGATGCGTTAGGCAATTTGCACAAACCGAATTCCTCCATGTTTTCAGGGTTGGATAGGCTCAGGAATGCAAACACGAAATACCTCGACAGTACTTTAGGAGTTACTACGGTTGCCTGTTCTTTCAATTTCCTCTACACTTAACCTGATGTAGCTTTCTTTAGCGAATGACGCCCTTAGTGCATTTATTAGCTCGGTCGTGCATACAGTTCTCCTAGTCTTATTGATGAAAAATATTCCCCGTACAAAACCGCGATGTCAGTGCACCTCAGTGTCAGTGTCATTAGCGCCACCAATGTACTTTGGCATTCAAAGAGTGCGCTGCGGGAAAGCGTTGCTGGTCTTCTTGTGCACTGAGCACATATTTAACTTTTCTCTGCGTAGCATGGGTGCATTATAGTTTAAGCAAAGGTCGGGTTCGGACGGTTTTGTCACGTCGCTTTGGGCGCATTACAAAAAACTAATAAACGTTTCAATCACTGACGACACTGTTGCTTTGTCGATAAAGTTGTACGCTTCAAAACTTTCACGTCACCAATTATTGCCTAAAATTAAAAAAACAGGATTCCTATAAATATTAGTTTTCTTTCTTTTGGGAAACTGACAGGGCCATTTTCTTTATTACTATTGCGCGTATTTCCGGAAATGGTTACTATACCACAGGTTTATTACGCCCAGAACGCATTTAACATTCCGAATGAAGCTCGTCTTCATGCGTTTGTAAGTATGATAGACTTTAATGAAATGGAACCGAAGGTGTCACTCAATTGTGTCATTTTTATTTTTCTGCGCCTTTTTCTTAGAACCGTCTCACGACGCGCAAGCGACACTGATTTCGTGCTTTTGTACGAACCACAGCAAAATAAAAAAAACCAACGGCAGTTCATCGAATGAGGCTCTGTAACACGTACAGCTCTGCCAGTAGATACAGCTCTCCCTCAAAATTGCCCCGTTTGTGGCAGTTGTATGACGCAGTATCCGAAAAAAGTACTGCGTCGGAAAGCATGGCCTCCGAGCTCTTGCATCCTCTACGAGTGTTATCGGCATTCTCGGAGGCAACCGCAACTTCGTTTCCAGCGACGAGAGATGGCCACCACGTATGTCCCACCACTGCTTACTTCAGTTTGTTGTTCGCTCCTGCAGAACGTTTATTGTCTCGTTCCTTTCTCCCATTAGTTTTATCGCCGCCACATGTACGCCGGCCGGAATGCGCCGACCGCAACGTCGGTGGCGCCACCGCGCAGACATTGCGGCGAGTATAAAAGGCGGCTCCTCCTGTCGTCTGCTTCGCCATTCGACTTCTGGTCCTTTGGTAGTGTTGACAGCCGCGGCATTCGACTCCCTTCCTCAGCAGCCATGGCCCCAAACAGGAACCCACCCATCAAGTTCACGCAGGTAAGCTTCCTTCCAAGCAAGCAGCCGCGCCGACAATAAGAAAAAGAAAAAAAAATAGAGAGAGGCGCCGGTCCCAGGCATACTTTCTCCCTCGCCGCTGCTTCCACCATGCCGGTGTGATCGTCCTCTCGTCAGGGGGCCGCAGTTCCTCTCGTTTTTCAAACTTGTCGCAGCCACAGTTGAAGCTTTCTTTGAACGACCTGGGCACGGGTTATCCGCCCACCGCATGCCTGGGCGTCTGAGAAGCACCGAACCATTTTTTTTTTTTTCTGAAAGAGGATGACCCTGGCAGTAACGCCGCGAGGATGCGTGTTTCGATGTGCGCGTTGTATATGTTTTTTTCTGAAGTCTGCGGGACGTGCTAAGAGCCGGCTTCGACACCCCCTGCGGAGCTCGTTCCTGTAGCGCTGGGGCCCCATCTCTTCGTCGCAGACTCGGCGCTCTTTGCCGAAGCAACGTCTCATTTGAACAACATCGCTCTTTCTGCCGTATAGCCATATACACTGGAGAATATTATCAGGAAAAAATTTCAGCGCGTGAGTTATGTAAAAAATATGACAGGGGAGTTGGCGAAACGATTATTACAACTTTGACAGCCAAAATTTTTCACTAAGCCACTTTTTAAATCGATAACGGCACATAATGTGGCGAAGTTTCTAGCGTGCACGCCTAGAAAGCCAAACCATCGTGGAATTCCGCAGATTGCACCATCGTCTAAATGCGTGTTGCCCAAGCGTTCGGTAGTTCGAATTTCATTATCTTGCTTCACTGTGCAAAAGTAGCCTTTATTTGGAAAACAAATGGAACAGCGCATGTGGGCTGCAAGTATGACACAACCTGCCTCATTGTATTTCTTCTTTTTTTGTTGTTGTTGTTGCTTTGCCCATACAGCGGTTAAACTTGAGTTTCATACACTTCATGAGGACCGCTTTGTTCACGGCAGCTGCTGTCGTTTTTCTCTTCTCAACTCCCACAACTGAAGCTGTGGCGAGTTTGGTTGCATTTCAACGTCCTACGAGGAGCAACCAGATAATCAGTGTAGGTCATTGCTCTCTCTTACAAGAGATTTTAACGCAGCGAAAATATTTAGCACACACTCGATGCTTTAACTAGGCAAATAAATAGGCCACCAATATTACCAAGCGATCCCTGCTCAGAACTATAGAGCAGAAAATCACTTAATTACGCGAGGTTCTATGACATACAGATGACGCGAGAGTATGACTTTTTGCGAGAACCCCAGTAAGCGTTGCGATTTCACTGATATAATAGTCGAGTACACAGTCGACTTCTTAAAAACGTTTACGCTAAACCTCTATGTTAATATTGTCGCGATGCAGGAACAGCACAAATCAGCAGCAGGAATCACGAACACAGAGCTGGTCACTTTAATCGAAAAGAACACTGAGTGATCACGCAGGGATCTCGTCTTCTTCTTCTATGTTCCCGTGATCTTCTTCTTCTTTTGTGCGTGGCGACTGGATCTGGCAATATGCTGCCGACAGTGCAAATTACACAAAATGCGGCGATATTAGACGTAGTGCTTCGATGTGCATTTAATAACTTCAGTTGATAAGATTCCGGAATTAGCTTTCCATATTTGTTCGATCGTCAAATTTGAGCGAATTTCCTTCAAAATGATTGGCCTGGAGCGTCAGTTTGTCGTTTCGTACAGTCGGTACAACTCGTCAAATTTTTTTAAAAAATTGTTTTTTACCAAAAGTTTTCATTATAATAGCATCAGACATTTGCTATTGAAAGCACATCTACGCGTTTCACATGTACTTGATTAAAAAAACATCAATTCAGTACAGAAGAAAGTAACTTATTGAGAAGTAGGCCCGTTAACTAATTATTCATTGTACGTGATGAAGACGGCAGGTTTTCATTACTGGAGACAAGACAAACAGAAGTGACTTGTTTGTTTCCCCTACTCATTCAAAAAACATTGTCATTATACATTCCTACTCACAGTACACTTTATCGTCTACACGTCTACACTACTTTCGCTTTCGCTATACTGACGCTGTTCCTGTCATCAGGGTTTTATACATCACCCCCCCCCCCCCCCCAAAAAAAAAAAAAAAAAGCAATGAATGCTGGAACAAGCCACCAGTTTCAATATAAAGGAATACGGACGTCGAATCATGTGAACACAAGCTACAGTGCCGCAAATTAATTGTTGATTGGTCGTAACGTTGCCGTTATCTGACATAGATGGGGGAGGAGGGGGGGTGCTTGCGCTTATAAATCGACGATGGCTCCTCTTGATGTACCTGTAGGCTTCAAATAGCTAAATGTCATTATTTGTGCCACGTAGAACCATTGCGACCGCAGTAACACTTGTAGGCTGTAGCAGTTAAACCCTACTCGGTATATACGAGCGGCTTCCATTACGTGACGCCGGCAAGTTAAGTTTGAAAAGCCATACATCATCGGTTCAGGCGTCCAAATGGTGTTCTGTAGCTGGAAACGGCAGGGGAATCGTTAAAACCGTGCTCTTTTACGACGGGAAAGATTGCGCTGTTCCCGTCTAGTGTACATTTCTTCGCTATATATATATATATATATATATATATATATATATATATATATATATATATATATATATATATATATATATATATATGTGCATGACAACAGTTGGCATCCGCCCGAATCGTCGACCTGTTCCTCTCTCTCTCTCTCTTGTGTGTGTGTGCGTGTGTACTCGACTGTTTTTGATCGAAAGTTGGATGGATTCCATAATGCACGGCGGCATCTGTATTACTGCTTTACGCAATAATAAAAGGAGCGGATGCGTTGAAACACAGGTACAGAGCTCAGCAGGCAGTCAGTTCAACCGCAACGTGGCCGCGGCATCAAGTGTGTACGCTGACGTGTCGGATATTCCTTTGCAAAGAACACAAGTCGTGAGCGAAGCGTCTCGCATCGTTTGCCGACAACAGTCTGTACAACCACGCTTCTGCAATGCCTAACTTATACCCGCGTGCTATGGCCGCCTTTCCTTATGGGCGCCGCCATATTGCTCAAATGGTGGCGCCACCTATGAGAAGGCTTCGTGTAGGCTTGAAGGAATGCGCGCGACGCTGCGTGCTAGGTACATGATTGGTGGCAGTGCCGGCAGGTTATTTTCGAGTTGATCACGGTAGGGCTATATATACCGTGTGGATAATATAAGTGGCGATGCCGTATAACTTTTCAAAGGCGGGTCGCACTGTCACGGGAGAAAGTACGAGTGAAGATACTTCTCCACAGCAGTACAACCTCGTCCGATCCTCCAACGCGTCAAGGATTCGCCTATATAGCTAGACTACTCCAGGGTCTTAATATGAATCCGCAAAAGACCGAATTTGTGGATCTAAAGGGCTGGAGGAGGATGAGCCATAGTACCACGAAAAGAAAAAAAAATTGAAAATGAAACGTCGTTGAGGACACGGTCATCTTCCTGGGAGATATCTAGCGGACTTGAAAGTATTTACATTTATCCCCATCCTTGCAGTTACCCGTTCAATATCTTGACCAGATAAATATTCACGGCTAGGCTTTAAGTATTAAAAATGAACCTTTCGCCTTCATTTTCTCACGCAAAAAAAAAAAAAAAGGGAATTGCCGAAGATCGGCGACCGTGGAGTTCTTAAAGCATAGATTTATCGTCCTTTCTAAGAGAAATATCCGAATACGGGAAAGCTTAACAAGTTATCCAAAATCATCGTTGCAGCACTACGCTTGCTCGTGCGCTATTTTAGGCCACCATTTAGGAAAGCGCCAGTTTAGGCAAGTAAAAAGAAACTTGCGAGAACAAACGGCACTCTACTCATGGCAAGGCGCGCAAAACAAGTTATCTCTTGTAGCAGTCGCCTGGGCCCTTGTCTCGATGATACCGAGATACAGGTAGATGTGCTGAGCACGTTTAAAACGGCATAGGGGACATGTGCTCAAGTTCAAGTAGAGAGAGGGACAACGAACACATGCCGTATAAGAGAAGCCAGTGGACGTTAATTGTTCATCTTTCTTTTTCTTTCCTTGTCATTCAGCGATTGCACCTTGTTTCACCTGCAGCAGAGCGCCTATAGTGAGGCTCGTGTTCAATACCCCATCTCTCTCTTGTTTTCCGTCAAGCAGCACACCATTTTTCGGTTTTGTGCAGCAGTAGCTCCCTAAGTACACTACGTACAAAGCGTACGTCCCTTCACGAAAGGAAAGAGAAACTTGACAGCGGCGACTGACCACTTTGCGCTTAATGCGCATATACGGACACACACACACACGCACGCACGCGTACGTACGTACGTACGTACGTACATAGATAGATAGATAGATAGATAGATAGATAGATAGATAGATAGATAGATAGATAGATAGATAGATAGATAGATAGATAGATAGATAGATAGATAGATAGATAGATAGATAGATAGATAGATAGATGGGTAAGTTCACAAATTCCTCAGAGATATACGCAAACCGCCTACCAAATACATCACTGCTTGAAGAGGGAAATAACAACGCGTCAACGCAGCGAAACCCCTGTAGTATTCGCTCTCTACGTTGTTCATCTTGTATGGTTAATGTAGATTTACCACCTGGCCCGACGTGCTATATATAGGTCCTGCTGTTTGTGTTAAAAGGCAGCGCATACACATGTTCTATCGCTTCCGAAACAATTGCCCACGGGACGAGCGACCGCACGGGCAATTGGTCGAAGTTATAGCGCTAAGAGAACGCGCGTATGCTCTGTTTCAGTAGTTCAGTGCAACACCGTGTTTGCCACAGCTTTCTTCGACCGAGAAGGAGAGCGAACACGTGTCCTTCGGCGCCATGACGTCTGCCGATGGTGGCCGCTGCAGTGCAGCGGCAGCCTTGAAATGAGGAACTAGCATTTTCTTTCTTCTGAAGTCGCAGGCGCCGGGAAGTCTCTTTCCACAAGCAACTAAATCGCCACTTTAATACATTCATTTTTTTTTCACAATATCTCATCTTTAACCGTCTTTCTTTTCTTCTCTTCTACTGTCAACCAATTGGTCAATATCTTGTAGTGGGTTAACCCGCCCGAAGTGCAAACTGGGCCCAACCAACCTACCAGCTATACATTGTTCAACAATTGTTTCTTCCTTACGCCGTCGACATCTCCCTCTTCCTGTGTTTTGGTTTCAATAATTTATCCCCTTACCTTGGTCCGCCGGCTTCATGGACAATCGTCCGTAGTGGGCAAGTGCCACTTTCCAAGGTACAAGCAAGCGACCACACAACTTTGTGTTCGGACAGACGTATCATTCTGGTTCCTTCTGGCTTCGAGCGCCATTTCTCTTTTTTTTTTTTTTTCGCGAGGATTACTTTTCTGTTTGTCTATGCTAACCGTACAACAGTACTATTAAGTCCCGCTGTGCTCTGTGCAGCTCTTCATCAACAACGAGTTCGTGAACTCCGTGAGTGGCAAGACCTTCCCGACGTACAACCCGGCGACGGGCAAGAAGATCGCCGATGTCCAGGAGGGCGATAAGGTGAGTCATCGGACTGTTACGGCGAGAGTCTTCTACAGGTGGTGGCCGTACTTAAAGAAACGGCAATACTCTGGGCGCCCTAAATATGCCATATTGTAAGGAGTCGTACAGCGACGCGCGAGCTTTCCGTACAGAAATATGAAATGTCTCGGGTTTTTCTTTCCTATTTGTTTCACACAACCGAGTCTTGGATGCAAGAACAAAACGCAGCTGTGCTCTGCCTTAACGGGACCCCAGCACACGAATGCACATGCTCTGGGAATGCATCGATAGAACGTTATATACTATTACGGGCAGAACACGACTTGGCGTAAACATTGAAACAGGGTGCATATAGTCTGCAGCCACAAGAGGACCATCCTTACAAACAAAAGTAGTAAAATCTAAAGAACAAGGCATTTCTGTACAAAAAATCTATTACTAGTCAAGGCAGGAAAGGAACTATTTCTTTTTTAACAGTTCCTGGACACACATTACTGAATGGCGTGTATATGTCCACTGAGAAGGCAGGAAAAAGGATCATAAAATTACGAATGCGTGGCCACATAACGCATGCGCAATCTTACAGCAGAGCGGCTAGAGCCTCGCTATTCGCTCCACCCCGTCGTCCGCGGAAGGGGGAAAGCGGATCCGCACTTGCCCTTGACCCTCTGCTGCGCACGTCGCTGCACTCGGCCCACTCTTACACGATGGCGGTAGCGATAATGATGGCGCTACGTGATAGTGGCATGGTGATATCGTGACAGCGGTATCACGGGTGACGGGGATCGTACAGATAGAGTACGAAGAAGGAGACGGAAGAAGAGAGTAAAGATTGTGAAGACTATGAGACACGGTACACTGCAGGCAGCGTGCCGTGGATAGGCAATACGGTGTGGGAGAGAGAAAGAGGGAGAAACAGAGAGCAAAGAAGAAAGAAACATGATTTGTTTGATTTACTGGGTTTCACGTCCCGTACCACGATACGATTATGAGAGATGCCGTAGTGGAGTGCTCGGGAATTTCTACCACCTGGCCTTCTTTAACGTGGCACTGATATTGCACAGTACACGGGCCTCAACATTTCGCTGACATCGAAATGCAGCCGCCGCGGCCAGGATTCTGATCCCGCGACCTTCGTGTCAGCAGCCTAGTGCCACAGCCGCTAGACCACCGTCGTGGGGCAGAGAAGAGAAAAAGAGAGAGGGCTTATACAATGCAAGAAAACTGGAGTGCGTGTTTTTCTATAAGATCGCTTGTCCTTTGCATAACTTTGGAATGCTTTGCTAAGCCCCTATAGCTTCTGTGGTCATTGGTTATTGCTATAGCAGAGCCACGGCACATTATTTTTTCGTCGTAGTTTGTTCTCTGCAGTGTGCTCCGCAAGTTGCAGTTGCGCGAGCAGACCAGTCGGCTGAGCGTCTGTTACTTGGCACTCAGAACTGCAAAAATGGCTTTTAGTACAGCAGCGCGTGCAGGCACTTCGCACACCACGGGGTCGCGTGAGCGCTCTCTCGTTCCACTATTTAGGTATAGCTGAAAATAAGGGAAAACAAACACTGTGTCAGATATTCGATAACATTAAGCACTCGCATGAGTCCGATGTCAATCTGAATTTCTCTGCTATATAAAATTAAGTCTCGCCGCGGTGAGAACGATATTAGGATGCGTCCAGTCGCGTATTTGCCTTAGTGGACTACTTAAATTAATGAGACAGGCGTTTCAATTTTCTTCTTTTCTTTTTACACCGCTGTACAAATGAGATTACTCATTCAAACCCGCCACTGTGGTGTAGTGAACATGGCACTCACAATCAGATCCGAAGGTCGCGGGATCGGATCCCGGCCGCGACGGCTGCATTTCGATGGAGGCAAAATGTCAAGGCCCCTGTACTGTGCGATGTCTGTGCACGTTAAAGAACCCCAGGTGGTCGAAATTTCCGGAGGCCTCCTCTACGGCGTGTGTCATAATTATAACGTGCCTTAGGGACGTCAAATTCCGGAAATCAATCATCAAGCATTACTCATTCAGTGTTGACATGTTTACTACGTGATAATTTTCTTTCTGTATACGCAAGGTGTTTTTTCCTTTGTCGAAATCGTCAGAGCGATTTCTTTGCACAAGACCGCATGATAGTAATGTTTTTCTTTCCTCCTCTTAAAGGTCCCATGACACCAAAATTCCAAACGCGAGATGTTTCTGTTGATTGGTTGTCCTGCATATACGAAGGCAATCTTGACCGAGTATTAGCGGCGAACGCCGCCTCTAAGTGATTTTAATATGGTCGTAAAGTAAGCGGGAATGCTCATCCGAGCTTGCAGCACCTCGCGACATCGCCACTAGTATGACGCGGTTAGTGGCCCGTCTGTGACGTTTCACTATTGGAAGCGGATATCGTCGACGTTGCAGAGAGACACGGGAGCGCTGCGCTTTGGGATTCCAAGAGGCGTATTTTTATGCTTCCTCTCCCGTGTTGCTCAAGCGTACGTTGCACGGTTCGGCGTCTGAACCGACGTGCGGCGCCGCAATGCTACGTCAAGCGGCGTACGGTTGTTCAGGACTCACTGTGCTGACGAGGGATCAACGCGTATACGCTCCGCACTGACTCTGGCTCCGCACTCGCGCAATTGGGCATGTGCGATGGGAATTTATATCGTGATCAAGTAGAACATAAACGATTAAGCATAGCCCTCCTTTATTATACAGCAACATTGTAAATGAAACTATAGTTTCGCAAGCGCAACCGCACCACAACGGCCCGCCGTCACTGACGGCTCCGACGGTAGGCTTAGCTAGGCGGACGACGCTCTTGGAAGCGTGAGCTCGTCGTATGTTGCTTGTTGTTACCACCCCGATGATCATTTGTACCCATATATGTTCTGTTAACACGTGTGATTAGCTATTTCGTACACCTCAACGTGAATGACAACGCTGGTAACAAAGCGAACTGGTTCCGTGAAGCGGCCGGTTCTGATGTTTACCTGCCAAATGACCTTTCATTCCGGCGCCCGATCATGCGAGTGCTTCGCAAGAAGGCGATGCTTTGCAGAAATAAATGGCCCGTTTCAAGCATAACTTCACGCAACACAATGGTGATTTATTTTGGTATCGGAAGCAAAATGTGCTCAATATTTGCCGCGCCGTAGCGACCGGTGCTGGTACGGCAAATGGATCGGCGGCCTAAAAAGCGCTGGGAAACGAACCCGCAGCCAGCGACATGATGTTACAGGTCACACGTCGCCAGCGCTGCCGTTGGCTGCATCTGTCTCACGGTTCGAAACGACGACGCGGACGACGACAGAAATCTGTCTCGGGCGAACCTCACCCTGCCTCTGACGGCCGACGACGTGTTGCAAAGCGACTGGGCCGAGCAGACGAATTCAGCAACTAGCGCTGATGCTCTCCGTAACGTCACCGAATCGAGCTCACGTGATCACTGTCTGCGCTCAGTTTCGACAGCCGCCGCGCTAGCCCCGCGGCGCTACTTTCTTATAGTATTTGGCGCGCGTTTCGAAGCTTCATTAAATCTGAACAAAATTATAACGACGTTAGGATTAATTACATGTCACGTCGGAGAATTTGCGGCTTCGTGCCGGGGTTACAAGACACTCCTGTAGTCATTGCAACGTAAAAGCCGCCAACGAAAACTTGGCGGTCATGGGCCCTTTAATATGTTAAGCAACAGCTAGGATATGACGTAGCCGTTTCCTGTAGAAGTCACGGCACGTTCTTGCGTTTTTCAGGCACGTGTATATCTATGTGCGCGCTATAAACTGATGAGGACCTTAACTAAAGAAAGAGAAGATAAAAATAGTGTGCCGTTCAGGAAGTTCCCATATCTTCTATGCCGCTATGTTAACCTTGCGACATGCTTCAACAACTGTTCTGTCGTCCTTCAGTATTTTCAGACCTACGACATAGTCCGTTCCTTCCTTCTTTTTCCCCTCGTGCTTTTTCTTTTCTTCTTCATTTCCCTTATCACATTGGACTCGCTGCTTCAACATCCGGATTTAGTATTTCACACAGTATGACGTAGACAGATATCACTGAGCAGCGGCACGTGCCTTGATGTTTACATTACAAGGGCGTTGCATGCTTTTGTTTGTATTCGGGAGTACCCGGCGTGCTCCAAGGTTGGCACTGAAATGTCTGGCATATGTTCGACTTCCCTGGCTGCGTTATTTCAGTGCACTCTCATCTCGCTTTCGTTATTTTTTTGCAGCGGCCCAGCCGCGATGGTCTATAGTGGTTGCGGCATTACGCTGCTGATATGAAGGTCGCGGAATCGAATCCCGCCTACGGTGGGTGCATTTCGATGGAGGCGAAACGTTGAGGCCCGTGTGGTGTGCGATGTCAGTGCAATTTTAAGGGAAGTCCAGGTGGCCGAAATGTCCGGAACCCTCCACTATACGGCGTCTCCCTTAATCATATCGTGCTTTTAGGGTGTGAAACCATAGAAGTAGATCAATTTCGATCAACCATAGATCGATCAATCTGTTCGTGAGCATTGCGCACCAGCCGTTGTTGTTTCTTAAGTATACACAGGTAGTTTTAGACCGCTCTTAATATATTTAAAAAAAACGTTAATGATATCCGCGTAACATCAATCCATATGAAGACTGCTTGCCTGTTTGGTAATGTGTGTATACGTAATGCATGACATATCCTGATGTTAAGGCAGCCTACCGGCATATTTACAGCAGCAGGATGTTCTAAATCAGCTTGCTGCCAGGAGTAAGTATAGCGCAAAGATGCCTGCATTGTACGAAATGTGCGCAATGTCATATGTCAACTCAGCCTCGGCGCTGGATTTCGCACGTGCACATGTTGCGAGGCCACGTACAAGAGTGCACGCATTCGTTGTGTGCGTCGTGGTTGTCACTGGCTCTCGCCGTGGTTCAGGAGTGTATATCTGCGAACGACGCTTACTCAGCGTCGCGTGTACGAATGCTATCCAGAGCGTAAAAAATATCTATCTATCTATCTATCTATCTATCTATCTATCTATCTATCTATCTATCTATCTATCTATCTATCTATCTATCTATCTATCTATCTATCTATCTATCTATCTATTGTAATACCCAATTTTGGCACGACCTCTTATGTTTCTATGGCGATATCTATCTATCTATCTACCTATCTATCTATCTAATGTAACACCCCATTTTGGCACGACCTCTTATGTTTCTTTGGCAATATCTATCTATCTATCTATTGTAATACCCAATTTTGGCACGACCTCTTATGTTTCTTTGGCAATATCTATCTATCTATCTATTGTAATACCCAATTTTGGCACGACCTCTTATGTTTCTTCGGCAAAATCTCTCTGCAGAACCTATCATTTGAATTACGGCTATCCCTCCCCCACCGCCTCTCGTGTGTAGCATATTTATGCATGGTGGAAGTATTACATAGGGCGTGTCCAGGGCAGGAGGTTTGGAATCCCGCTCTCGTCCTCCTCTGGCTGCGCCAGTGCTTGTGTAGGCGAGCAGCGCAAATCGTTCGGCAGTTCGGGTAATACGTCAGGTCATCATGCATTGCCCCAATTACATCGAGCAGGCATTTGCTGTGCTTTGCAGCTGCCTGTGACACTGAAACACACTTTTTTCGCTGTTACTTTGCTTGCTTTCACCGCGCTTCGTTCATAATAATTATGCTCTGGGTGGGCGAGCACAGCGACGAACGCGCGCAGCTGCGGCACCACGCAGGCGTGTACATAGAGTACGTTAGCTTTCGTGATATACTACATGAAACGCTGCCCTTCTATATAGTATATACAACACGCAGGCCACGCATTCGACGCAAGCTGCTTTGTCGATGACATGATTGAGTGCCTGTCGGAAACGTCTTCAAGAGTTCTCCAGCTGTCAGTCGAATATATACGTATAGCGTCTTTTTTTTTTTTTTTTCCTTAGAACATGCTGAATTGAAAGGTCACAGGCGAGGCATAGCATATTTGTAGTGCGAAGAGGTCGATTACTCCTCGCGGATTGAGGCCACTCGTATAAAAAGAAGGAACTCTTCATCGAATAACACATAATATTCACTATATAATGTGTTCAACAGTTAACGTCTCGACAGATAATACAATCAACGAATCGCCTGTAACTGCTGAATTCGCGAGGCATGTACGCTGACAACGATATCTCAGGGTAGCGTGAATTTAGGATCTTAGGATGTGCCGTTAATTTTTTCTTTTTTTTAAAAAGAATTGCGGTTTTATGCGTTTTCGCTACCTCCCAACTATTAACCACGACATTGGCATGCATCTGTTCGCAGCGCAAAGCTGCAAGGAAATCAGTACGGATTTCTCAACTATGAAAACCTCGATGTTCACAAATTATTCCTGGTTCGGTGATTGAACTCTTAACCGGCGCCGGTCAGTTTGCCCTCGCGCTGTCATCTGCTGCAGCCTTCCGGTTAGCTTATTTGGTAGAATGACCGCTCCTGGTACCCGTTGGCCCTAAGCTCGAAACCCCGACCAGGACATTTCTTTTTCTTTGTCCACTTTGAAGCTGCCACTTAAGAGAGATCAATATGGCTCCCCTTATAGATTTGCTCTGCAAAGAGGTGGAGGCCACTATTTCCTGTCATAATCCTTGTACCCCACCTTGCCGAATTCCGGAGAACTGATTTGCAACACCTACAAAACCAACTGAACAGCCTGGCGTTCTACGTGGGCCTTGCCGAGATCTAAAGAATTCAGGGGGACTTCCCTTAGCCGTCCCGAAAAAATAATGCGCGTTAAAAGAACTCCACAAGTACACCAGAGTTTTGATCGCCTTTACGTGGAGGCGTCACCATGGTTCAGCAGACCGTGGGTCAGGTTAGACCATCCAACGTCCATGATGTAGGTTCCGGCCTGTCATTATGGCATGCTTCCCGGCAGCCATCGCCCTCCAACTGCGACGTTGCCGAGCCTGCACTTCCCTCGCCAACATTCGAGAAGGTCTAGATCATGCTTAGTAGTATAAGGTCTATAGATCATGCATGCTTCCTCTATCTAAATTCTGACGGCGACAGTAAGACAAGTCTGGTTTATACGTAACACGAAGGGTGTACGATGGCACACAGCGAACTTGGCGAACGTGATGAACTGTGGCCTAGTCCGTTCCAGTCTCGCCAAGCGGAAAAAAAAAAGAAACAGCAATGAAAACCAACCTGAATGAGGAGTCCATTGACGTCATCGCGTCGATGCCTGTTCCAGGCGACGTCATCTTGGTTCCCAGTGGCCTCCCCACATTTGGCACGCCGTTAAGGCTCGCTGCAACGCAGCCGTTGCTAAGGTCTGAACGAATCGGCAGCGATGGCGGGCTACCAGGCGCCGCCGAGGACATGGCGATCCGCGGTCAGTCGACTCTTCGTTGCCGCGCAGCTCGGCGGTGCTCTTCCTGTGCTTGTCACCGACGAGCACATCCGCTCCCACCGGCGCCCGACTCCTTTTCTCGCGACTCCGCGTCGCGCGATCTCGGCTTTCGGCGTAAATGTGTATCGCGTGTGAATTGTTGGCTTCGCGGATGCATGGATGCAGGTAGGAACTCTGCGCACCGCGCGACGGGCTTGCCGATTATACGGCTGCAGCAGTGCGCTCCTGCTGCAATCGCGGGATTGTGGCTCGGAGCAAATGCGGGTCTGGCCATTCTTGAGCGTTCGTGTAACCGTTTATATTTTGGTCTTCCTAGCGGTATACAATGCAAGCACTACACTTAAAAAAAACAAAAAAACGGCAGAGATCTCTATAGCGTGGGTAAATTTCGGCGCGTGTTCACGGTGCCAAAATTATTCAGCGACCCTTGAGAAGGGCGTGTCCTTGCAGGACTGCGTAATACAGTACATTCACGAACCGCTGACGGCACTCCTTTCAAAAGCCTCTCGCTAGCCTGAGACTATGTAGCGCTGGGATACTGAACCACTGAAAGTTTTTGTTTCACATAATGTTTGACATAATGAAAGTGATGACGAAATGTAAGGTTAGGGTCAAGGTGTATGACAAGAAAAGCAACATCACTGGAAAGTGTAACTGAATGTGTTGCAAGTTTAAGGTTGGGGATAGAACCTAACGTCTAATCTAAGGACACGTGGGTTCCGCTCTGTCGACAGGGCCGCGTAATCTAGTTGCTGAGGGCATTCGCTATCTCGTCTTATGCTTTCGGCGTACGAAGAAAAGGCTGCAATTATCACGCCACTTCAATTTCTCCGTCACTATCGACATTGCATGACCGCAGGAACGAGTGTACTCGGCTTCGCCAGTTGTTGGAAAACACGTGCCTAGCTCCTTATCGATGGGCTTCGATTTTATCTCGCGTATAACAGAGAAAGCTCCGCAGACTCCTACGATTCTCAGTGAATATCCGTATAAGAGCTACACCGATAAGCGCTCTCCTGAGGCTCGCATCAGATAGTGCGCCTGCGAATAGATTGCGTGGCTTCGGTTCGCGGAAGCCTCCTGCAGGCATTCGTACCGAATATCTCGTGATGCGTCTTCTCCGGAGAAATGAACACGCTCCTGCCGGGCTCTTGTTTTAGCGGAACCCTTAGCCCTCGCCTATCAGTTTTTTTTTTTCGCCTATACCTGCAGCGCGGGGCTTCGTATGGATTACACGTGACAGCTGCGGCCGCTTATCTGCGATGCTTTCCGTACATGTAGGCGTGCTCGACAGCACGTCTCCCTGACAGCTGAGTCCTTGCTCAGGACAGTCGGTGTCGACATGGCGTGGCTTTAATTTAATGGCCAGTGGCGTCGCGGTATTTTTCTCGGCAGTGCAACTCAATTTATGCAATTAGGATGGATTCGCGGTATGTTCCATTACGTAAAAGTGAAACTGATTTCTTTGGCAAGCACATCTGTGGCACTCAGATGCCTGCACAGGTTGACTGGTTACGCCATGCCGAAAGGGAAACTGAAGAGGAAAAAGAAAGCTTTATTTCTTTCTTTTCTCGAATTAGTAAGTTATATTTTCGCAATACCAGAACCACCGCTGTTATGAAAAGAAAGCGCTTGGTATAAGCTAGGGAACCTGCAACAAAGGAAATGAAAGTGGCCAGTGGCCGACGCTGCTCGGAGGCGTCCGCACTAGTAAGCCTGACGTCGTAGATCTTTCACGTTGTCTGCTAACGCCTAGATTATCGGTGAAAGATCTACATTCCGTTCTAAGGAAGCTATAGACACTTGACGTGGTGCGTTGGAGAAAAGAAATTATTGAGCTAATATGGCGAGAATACGGGAAAGAAGAGAAAGGAGTTTCGGGAAAACAGTTTCGGCGAGGAATTTTAAAAAGGTATTAAAATTGGCTGTTCGTTTTCTTCTCCCATACTGAACATAAGATGGAGAGAGTTCACGAAGATGAAGTTGGCGAACAATAACTTATCAGTGTAAACCACTTTACTATTTCCTTAGAATCTCCTTTTAAGAACCATGCGCCCACTTTGTATTCAGTGTGGCCTTGCAATAATTGCATAGCGCAGTTTCCCGTATAGGTCTTGCATGGCCTATGGTTGGGGGTGTTTGTACGTTGTTACAAAAACAGCAGCGCAATAAAAGTAAAAAAGTCGACACGTATAGTACAAACGACCAGGACAAGCGCTTAATTGTCAGATGGAGAGATGGCGCTTTTACGCATGCGCAGCTAATGGCATCCGGGTTGGACAGTGCATGTATATGTGAAATCCGTAGCATTAAAACCTGCTCAAAGTTCAGCGCCTGTGCTCATCGTTTCTGTGGGATCGCCTTCGTTATTGCGCTCCAGTTTTCGTAGGGACAATGTGGCCACATATGTCCGGGCACGTGCCATATGCATCCCGATATGCGCAATGCCTGATGTGTCCATGGGTGGCACTTTTGCAAAGGGACATCAGGCGAGCCAACATACCTTCTTCTCGTCTCAAAAACACGGCGCCGAAGGAGTCGTTTCAGATAGCCACTTCAGTGCTGAGTGCGCCTAGCGAGATAGGCAAAACAAGGTCAGACAACCGAAGCAAGCCGAGAACTGCCATCTCGTGCGCGCAGGGGGGCACGTTCTTATCCTCGCAGCCCCGCGCACACGTCTGTGTCTCGTCAAATGTTGGCCCCCAAGGAGGTTTAAAAAAAATGCTGGAGTGGCAACGCCCGCTGAACCTTACCGCTACGGGTGAAGCCGGCGTTTGGATCAGGCCTAAAAGCTTGCCAGAATGTCCAGAAACCAGTATCATTTCAAGCGTTCTTGATTTGCTAAAGTAAGCTCTAGCGTAATTATAATGTAAAAGCGCGTTGTTTTGGATCAATAAAGTACCACTGACTCAATGCCACGATATCACGCACAAACTTTCGCGATGGTCAAGTTTCACTCCAGCACCCGTAGCACAAAGAGGCACATCAAGCAGTGTCTGTCTAGCAAAGCTGACTGCTCTGAAGAGATTAAAAAGCGCGAGGAAAACTCTTTTATTTTCTGCTATTTGGATGCTGTTAATCGATTCCCTGAGTAAGATGGCGGCCGCCGGCTTCACCTTTAGCACGAAAGCTCCGCTCCAGAATATTTTTAATTTTAAACCTCCTTGGGAGCCCCTCGACAGTATATGCCAGCGGGTGAGACCCGGCAACATCACCACACGTGCAGGATATAACCGCAGGTCACTAACGACTTCGCGAATATTCGAAAATTTTGTGTATCGAATCGAATAAGCGACGTTCTTAAACGCGGTCATTTTTTTTAATACCTTGCATGCGTGCACTTTATCATATCGACTACTCAAATTGGTTCATATTGTTATCAAATTAAGCTGATTTTCCACGAGCATAGTAAACGCGCGAGAGTTTGCAAACTTAACATACTGCAGAGCTCACCTTTGTAGGTAGTAGCTGCGGAATGCTATAGACTGCCGACCCTAAAGACGCAAATTCGTTCCCGGCCCCGGCGGCCGAATTTCTCATGGAGCCCGAAATGGTAGAGGCCAGTGTACTGTGCGTTGTCGGTGGACGTTAAGGGAAAGGCGGGTGTTCAAAACTTCCGGAGCCCTCCACTACGGTGTGTCTCGTAACCATCTCCTCTTTTTTGGCACGTTCGACGCAACTAATTCATACTTTACGCAGCATTTGGGCCTGGTTCGGGACGGCAAAGCTTGCTAACGTCCTCTCTATACCGAATTATTGGAACGGACATATATACTAGTCCGTTCCAGTTCGAATGTGTCTCATCTTTGTGTTTGGATCAGCAGTCAATCCCTGCGACCACTACACCACCCCAACGGACCAAAATGCATGCACCTTGAATTTGGCGTATGTGTTTACTCGAAGCGGCGTGTATGTATTGACGTACGCTTGCGCACAGACTATACGAACACGAGCTGCTTTCACTTCTCAGTGCCAGACACTACACGTGGAAGAACTAAGCGGTGTCACGCGAAAACAAGCGCATGTATATGGTATCGACGTTCGCTTGGCGTCTTGCCGGCACATCCCGCCCCTCGTCTCAGTTCATTGTCGGCGTTTCTGCCTTCCCCTCGCAGGCTCTCCTCTCGGTGCCCGAAGTGTGCACTGCTTCAGTTTGTCCTTATAGGCGCGCCGTTGCAGTTGTTGCGACTGCTGTCAGCCGTCAAGGTCGAGCTATTTACGGTACGCGGGAAGCGGCGATTAGAGGCCGGGCTCTTAGGCCGTTTTGTGTAGCAACTTCATTTTTTTTTAATTTTTGCCCTATCAATTTACGCCGGAAACCCGTCGTCGGTCGCGTTGTATCTGGCTCGCACAGAGGCAGAATAAAGTATTTTCCACACCCAGCTTTGGGCTGTAAATAAAAAAAAGAATCCTGCTGGAGCAGAGGGCGCCGGGTCCCACCGTTAAGAGGACGCGCGAGTTTATTGATATTTTGTTGCCTGGTGGTAAGCGGTGCACTTTACTGTCGGACAGACAGACCACGTGCTAAAAAGAGAAACGACACATCGCGAATTATTTACCTCCTGTGTATTATGGTAAGCTGGGAATGAAACTTCACGATCACTTGGGGAACGTGGGGTCGAGCCTTATGTCACGAGAACAATCATCACATCAAACCTACATTCGCGAGAACTATAAATATTCATTGTTCCCGTGAACAGAGTTCGCAAATCATTACTCCCGATTTCACCGTTGCTGCAAACCAATTTGTGATCTGATGAGATACACGCGTTTTTTTTTTTCCTTCGCAACTTCGCTGTACACGCGGCTAACTGCAGTGTTTTCGTGGCGTCCGAGCTCAAAAACTCTAGTTCCTTCGAGCTACCAAGGTGGCAGTAGCCGTCCACGCTCTGCTAGGACGTGCGCTCGCCTCGGGGCAACAGCAACAATGAATCAGATAAAAGGTTTTAGGGCCGCCATATTTCAATAAAATTGATTCGGCCTACATAGTTTCCCCTCACACAATGTCTTCTTTAATGTTTCAAGATCAAACTGACCTTAAGGGGATCGGTGTTAGCTTGGTATTTGTAAACTGGCCAATGGACAATGGACCTTTATCTCGTGGAGGAAAAAGCGCCACCAGTGGGGATTCTTCCTTGTCCTATGAACAGGCAACAACATCAATGGCCATGCTACTTACGATGTACTCGTGAGTGTTTATTATAACTTACCTGGGCACCATAACGTTGCAAAAAAAAAAAAAAAAAGAACCCGCTCGCACTCGAACCCACACCCACCAGTGGGGATTCTTCCTTGTCTTATGAACAGGCAACAACATCAATGGCCATGCTACTTACGATGTACTCGTGAGTGTTTATTATAACTTACCTGGGCACCATAACGTTGCAAAAAAAAAAAAAAAGAACCCGCTCGCACTCGAACCCACACCCACCAGTGGGGATTCTTCCTTGTCTTATGAACAGGCAACAACATCAATGGCCATGCTACTTACGATGTACTCGTGAGTATTTATTCTAACATACCTAGGCACCATAACGTTGCAAAAAAAAAATAATAATAACACGCTCGCACTCGAACCCACAGTCACCCGGTATGCGACGACAGGAGCTGGAAGCTCTACTGATCGCACCACCGACGCAACGAAGGTATCGGAAACAGATGAGGTTTATATCTCCACTATACCTCTTTAGTGTTTACAATGTGTGTCTAACTGGTTCCCGGTAAAGCACAAGTGTTTAGCCAGCAAAATTATATACATTTCGTGCTCCCTGTTCTCTTTCAAGTATTGTCACGCTAAAAATAAGACATTCCCGCCGTTTGCATATCTCTCACACGCAATACCCTACCCACCGCGGAACAATATGCCTCAGGTGCTCTGTATGCTCGCATACCTTACGTAATAAATGGAACATTACTGCAACTGAGGCGTTTTCTTTGGGGTTCACGTAGCAAATCACCTTATGTATGCTCGACCCTTCGATAACAGGATTGTGTCGTCTGCATGCTTCTTCTGCACTTGTCGCTTATGTCGCAGTATATGTACATTCTACTACAGAATCAGTCTAATGTGACATTTACCCTTCGCTCGCACTCTCAGAATGCGAACAAAGTGGCGCGTCCCCTTTAGGACGCCTCGTTTATAGGACTAGCCCGTGATGAAATTCTACCAGACGAATACGTTGTGCTAAAGTTCACTGTCCTACGAACAAACGCTGTCACCCCCGTACAGTGACACTGTCAAAACAATGTCGCTCTCCTGAACGCTTTTAGAACGGTGGGCCTGCACGAGGGCTGTCAGATCAATGAACTGCTCGCACATGTATTTTTAGGTTCGCAGTAATGCGTAAAGGAATTCGTTTATGCCTAACAACACCACACACTGCTGTTTACGAAATCCACTTAGTGTTCTCTCGTTGGCGGTCTATCAGGAATTTGGCCGACTACAATAACCTTTCTTTCTTTTCTTTTTTGCTTGGACGTGACAGGCTGACATCGACAAGGCTGTGGCCGCGGCCAAGGCTGCCTTTGACCTCAAGTCCGAGTGGCGCACTATGGACGCCTCGCAGCGAGGTCTCTACCTGCTCAAGCTCGCCGACCTGCTGGAACGGGACAGGGACTATATTTCTGTGAGGTCACATTGAATTCGTCTCGGTGTTCCATATGAGTGTTCTGTCTGGGTGCTTCTCGCTGAGCGCGTTTCAGGATGGCCCTACGAAATTCCTATATCGTGGAAACTTCATACGTTTTAAACTGCACGAGTACCCGCTCTAAGCATTCTAAGCATCCCGCATGTTACTTATTTGATTCCCATAGAAGTGCCGCCAACTTCTCTTCTATTCCACAATGATTTATTTTCAAGGCGGTACAGAAAATGCGCAAATAAACACGCGCCTACTCATTGGAACGAGCAGTGTTCGTGATTTTCTTGTCTTTCTAGTGTTGGCGATTCAGAGAGCTGCTCAATTGGAACGCTGAAATTGGCGCAGCGCATCTAGAAAAACTGAAGATTTAGCCAAGACTTGTGTGTTTTGCGCAAAGTCCCTGAACACTTGGCTGAATGCCAGACATTTAGTCAGAGGCAGTTTACTCGCTGGCTGCTTCGCTGGGGACCGATTCCTACAATGCGTGCCATCTGCAGGAATCCTTCCTTGTCTTACGAACAGGCAACGTCAAAGGCCATGCTACTTACGATGTACTCTTGAGTGTTTATTCCAACTTACGTAGGCACCATAACGTTGCAAAAGTAACACAATATACGACGTATATTATATACGGACATTCTCGTATATTCCAGACGCTGGCGCCGTGAATACAGAAAATCTGAATTCAAGACAATGCGGGTCTGAAGTTCAAAATACATGCAATGTACCTTTTCTCGTTGAGGAAAAAAACGCGACCAGTGGGGATCGCCGAAATTGAAACTGACGGGTCGTGCCTCCGCAGTCCTCCACGCCACGCCGCAGTAGAGCGTCGCAGAAGCATGACGCACTCCTGCTAGAGGATGATAATACGACAGGTGTCACCCATCCCGTCGCGCGCTGACCACGAAGTAACATGACGCGCGCGCTTCGTCATTGACGCCCCGCATGCGTAGTCAACGTCGTCTTAGTCATCACAATGGCCTCCGAGATTGTCGCGCTATCGGGTGCCTTGGGAAGACAAACCGTGCTCCAGCCTTGCTTCCCCACAGCGGCACCACACCGGGACGTACTCGTTCGATTTTCTTAGTTTCTAGCTTTCATATCAATTATGACATATTAGATCAAACGTAACTTATCGATATGCGGACCTTTTTAAATGTGTTGTGGCGACGTCACTGAATAGTGCCTATACGTGCCTGGAGGGTCGCATGCTCGCTTCGGGAGCGCAAGGACGCTATAGGATTTCAAACAGGGAAACTCCGGCCGTTTTTTCGCCATATGCTGCTTTCTAATAGAGCTGATATCCCTGAAGCAGCCAGGGACACTGAATTTGCTTAAAAGCTCACCAATAATTATAAATAACCGAAAGAACGATGTGATCAAACCGAAATGGTTAGACGCTTCGTGCAGCGTATGAGATGACGTCACAACCTCCCCGCCATCAGAAACATGGAGCTGGTGCCGGAAAAATGAAAGTGGAGACGTCATCCAACTATGTATTGAGCTCTCCTGAACTTAACAGCGACGATTTGAGCGCTTAAGTATCGCCGGTTTGCTTAAGAAGGCCCGCATGCTTGGGTAGTAGGCAGCGTTGCAGGTAATGACGTCAAAAACACAGGGTGGCGCGCGTGGGAATCCGATAAAAATTTGTAAAATTATTTTTTAGGAAAGCTAAATGAATCGCAAGCGCCTGCATTGGCATAAATTATTGTAGTACTGATGAGAACATATACTGAAAATTTCATTGAGATCAGTGGATCATAGATAAATCGCCGTAGTTACCCTTTAAATGCACACTGAATAATGCGCCGAAATATTTCGGAATCAGTATGTCGAATATTTAGGGTTGTTCGTTTCAGAGCTTTACATTTACCCAAATCTGACGGAAAATCTGGGTGCTATCTTCCATGGTCATAACCGGGAAGAAATCGCTTTTTTTAAACATATTCCGAAATGAGTCTTTTTTGTTTAAGTGTGCAAATTTCGGTAAACAAATGACAGCCGTGTAGTGTCCATATATCTTGCATGCAGCTTGTGAAATGAAGTACATACACATCGCTGGCGTTCACTTAAGCCAACAGAACATAATTTTGTTGTCCCCGGGGTGAGTTAGGTAGGGCGTGTGCACGTGAAACTCCGTGCCGTATAAAAAGTATTTTTGAAAAACGCCTGTAGTGTGGTGCCGAAATTCGAGGAAAAGTCGTGTTCAATCTCATATTCCTCCACCATTTTCGGGGTGTAAAAATCGGGTAAAATTGGGTTTTACCACAAAACGAACAACCCTATACGAGTGCTTACTGAAGCATCGAAAAGTACGCAACCGGGCAGCTGCGTACTCTTTTCACGACTCCATTAATATTTGTGTTCTGTTCGAGTGGATTCCTGCAAATATTCAATTATGCACACGACCCACAGTGATAGCAGCTGCTCGCCTTTTAACGCAGAGCCTAGAGACGCTGAACAACGGCAAGCCGTACAAGTACGCCCAGGAGGACATCGACACGTCCGTCAAGCACCTGCGTTACTACGCCGGCTACGCCGACAAGGTCCACGGCAAAACCATCCCCGCCGGTGAGTGCACTACAGTTTTTAACGCGATATTGTTAAAGGACTTGTGTCGCAAAAAATGTAACGCCGACGTCCGTGGCGGACAAAAAAAAAGGAAAAAAAATCAGCAGCTCCACCTGTATACAGGAGGCGTTGGCCCGGGTAGGTTAATTGCGTAAACATCGTCCAGATGGCACTTGCCTCTTCGGCAGCACCGCGCTTAGAACAATAGAGTATTACGTAGGATGCGCTGGTTTTAAATGTTCTCTGTGCGTTTTAACGCCATGGCGCTGCGATGTGAATGGGGCCCGATAACGCTAGCGCGTTTCACTCTTATCCTCTGTTCTGGGATTGCTTGGTCCTCGCAAAAAATGTAGGCAGCTTGCCCTAGCAGTGCAAGGACTGAGAGCGAGGCCGACCTAGCTTCTCCCTGCTTCTACAAGCTCGACTGAGTCAAGTGATTTGTCACGTGACCGGCTGTGACATGTGTTTGGCGGGAACATGTCGCGTGACTTGCTGTCACATTGTTACGTGCTTTTGGTCACGTGTCTAGGTTGAAATGGGCCCGGCGGCCAATGTCCGCGGTTGTGACGTCACCTTCCACCTTTCCCTCGTCACCCTGGCATCATTCCTCCTTGCCCTCGCCTCCCTTTCTGCCTCTTCCTATACTACACTGTACAAGGCTATGATCTGCTTTACTCATTCCTCTCCTCCTCAGTCTCACTTCCCTTTCCCACTTCCTTGTTACACGATGCAAGGCTACAGCTTTACTCCGTCTCCTCCCTAACTTCACTTCCATATCACGCCCCCTTGTTATTTTATACCAATATTTACTACGCTATTAAAGCATCCGCCTGTATGCAGAAGTGGGCTGAGGGCATCAGTGTGAGATAAAAAAGTGCACGCTCAAAGGCCGTGCATTTCATAGAAGTGTTCACGTAGTTATCCGTGATATTTTGTGATATTTTTCCAGGCTGCCTAGATTACGGCAGGTATAAGGAGCTCCGCTCCTAAAATATTTAAGAGAAATAGACACCGCGCTGTGACTGCCGCACTTACTTACGGAATTAGTGCGTATGGATGTATGCGATACATACCGTAAATGTAAATATTCCTAATCTGACAGTATAGGTTAATTGGCAATGAAAGTCAATTTTAAGTGAGTAAAACAACAAAATATTCTGCGGTGTGCGTAATTTTATCACCCTTCCTAAGAGGCCGGTTCTTGGGGACAGTGGCAACGGCCGGCATGTGCGCGATTATTTTCTTTTTATTTCCCAGAAAGATATAGGTTCTGGAGAGGTTCACTGGCTAGAAGCTTTTTATGGACAGCTTGACGAGGCCAGTGAACCCTATAGAAGGCAGTTGGGAGAGTGACAAAGATGTGTAATAACGATACAGTGACCATAAGCTAACATTACAATACCAAAATACGGTGTAAGAAAAACATATTCGCGTATATACATTACTACGAAAACATCCTGTTACCAAACACAGCGCAGAAGATAGTTATATGGGCGCGAGCAAAAGCAAAAAAGAAAAAAAGAGACGAAATATCAGGGAAGTTATATACAAATTTGCTCCTTGTGTATGACCTGCATCATACAATGTACATCAGATGTCAGACAACGAAATTATACAGACACTATTATTGCTATATGTTTTCCATCATATAACCTACTTGGTACAGTATGGATGCACACGCTGAAAGGAAAATGAAAGCTACAGAAACAACATATTTTACAACGTCAAAAAGTTATCCGATATTCACAAAAAAATAAAAAGGATCGCAGATCTTTTAATGGGAAGCTGTTTACGTGACTGTATTTGTTGAGAATCGTTGGTAGATTGTATTGCAATGTTTTAGATTTGTAATTATTGCGGAACCTCGGAACAAACCAAATATCACTGCTTCTTGTTCCCAACAAAACATTTTTTTTTTTTGCCGTCAGTATTTCAATATTACACAATTTTAAAATTCTACTGCACATCTTCACGATAAGAGCGGGGAAGCTCAGCATTGACGACACAGACTAGTATCGAGTCACGTGGACTGCTGAAGCGGTTACGACTGAAGCGACCTCATATATGGTTCCCTATTGTTAGGCCGCCCAAGCACAATGCATGGGGAACTTTCTAGATATACTTAACACTAGGGGTCTCTGCCTTCTGTTAGATGCATGCGAGTACGATACAAAGGGGCGTACAACAACGAGCATACGCAGTTAAGTCACAACGAGCGCACCCTTCTTCGTCCCTGATGTGACGTTTATTGATTAATGGCTCTCGCAGAAAAAAAGCATAAAAATCATGACAGCTCCATTAACGTGAGAGGTGGGAATGTGCAAAGCATGTGGTGATGCGCCGTTGCTTCCCACAGGAAGACGTCAGTCTCTGCTAATAGGCCTGCTTTACCGTGGCCACGTCAGCCCGTTAGACGCAGACAGCCCGGGCGCATTAGCAGAAACTCGTTAGAATCTCTTATGACGCGACAGCGCTATGCATACTGTCTTGGTGCACTGCCTCCATGATGGGCCCACACAATTTCTATATACCGTGACAGCAAGAGTCGACATCAAAGCTATAGGTCCTAAGGGGCTTCGCCCCTAAAAGCACAAAAAGCTGAGCGAGTTAGTAAGGATTCATAACGCGTACAGAAAAGGCGTGCAAAACCCTGACACAAGGGGGCAAGAGTGGACTGTGCTTTGCACGCCTTTCCTTAAAAAGGAGCCACGCTTCGTTTTTAGACGAATATTCTGATAAGTTACATTTAAGCCGTCTTTTCTCAAAATTGGTCAGTAATTTCTTGCGAGCACGCGAAGTGTATGCTGTAGTCAGTTTATTGTCCAATTTCGGCGTCTGTACTGTCCTTTTGTATAGTTTCACTTCGATGTCTGTACTGTCCTTTTGTATAGTTTCACTTCGAAGGCGCCTAAATAGAAGGAAAGGAAGGAAAAGGGGAAACAGAAAGGCAGTTAATCAGAAAGGCGTCCGGTTGGCTACCCTACACTGGGGGAATGGGAAAGGGGTATAGGTGGGAGAGAGAGCAGGAAGGGGAACAACGTAAGAGGCGTTGTAGGATGACTCCATCAGTCAGAGGCGTTCGCTCAAACCCATCGTCTTCAAGAAGCGCAAAAGTGCTTCCAGTGCCTTGAGGGCCGACGAGCAATGAGGGCAGTGTTCAAGCAGCGTCTACACGGAAAGTGGCCGACCGTCGAGTTGGCGTAGCGTCTGAACAAGTGTTTTCCTTTCCGCGTCGAATCGCGGACCCCCGAAATAGAAGGTACACAAAAATGGTAGCCCCTTTAGCGCATGAGCGCGTGTATCTAAATCGATGGCGTATAGGTGAGTCTACTTCGCCAAGTAAAGGAAAATTGACCCAAGGGTGGTCAGGAGTTCGTACTGCAGGGATTCTAAAAATTAATGACAGGCAAGTTAGTGCTGTCTCTAAAGCGAATAGCGTACAATCATCGCACATTGACAGCACTAACAGATGGGGACGGGACATGAAAGATAAGAAACTCGAGATGCTGTAGCCCATGTGCTAATATTAGGAGCCATTAATACGCACATCCCAAGCTGGGCAACGTTCCAGCACCTCTGAGCTCTCTTCCGCCGTGGAGACTCCTTTACAAATTGCTCGCAAGATGGCGTGGCGATAAAAGGGACAAGCCACGTATCATCGTCGTCATAGTCATAATCATACTTCAAGGGGAAGCGATTTACTGCTGAAGCAAGGTCAAGGAGCCTGAGAGTACGAAGTCACTGAGCGAAATACAATAAAGAAGGGGATACATGTTCGTGATTTGGAAAAGGTAGGGAAACAACAGAGCATGCTTTTGTTGAATGTACAGCTGTCCACCCAGCTGTATGTGTGAGCACTGCCCTGCAGGAAGTCATGCAAGGTTTCAGGGAGAGTACGGGAAAGCTGAACACCTCCGGGAAATTCGTAAAAGGCGCTTAGAGTATTGGTGGCGGAAAGGTACGGAGCACATAGAAAGCCAAGATAGTTTCGAATAACATTGTTCTCTCAAAGGCGAACGCCAAAAGCTGAAACACGTAGGGGTGGAGATAACTTTTGGGGCAATATGTTTGATTCGGGAAAACAGTGTTTGCAGAGGAAAGAGTAAAGGCAGAGCTTGGTCGCCCGCCGGTCCTGTTATAAAGAGGATGCTCATAACATACATTCATTCATACTGCCATGCACGGTTGTGCGTTTATCCTACTGCCGGCAGAACAGCTAGCTCGGGCGACTTCAGCGATAAGCTAGTTGCGCTGAACGAAAACCGCCTTCGTAAGCGTAATCCACGTTCCATAAGCAGAAACAACGTACAGCTGTCAGGCACGCTGCAGATCAACGCTGGACAGGGTCCTACGGTTCGATGGCACAATTGCATGCATCGCTATTGCATTCATTGCATCATTCTAGCGTGACTCTTTTTCTTCTTTAAAAAAAGATGCACTACCTTCCATAAATAGCATTTCTCACAAGCAGTTCATACTGACCTGATTTTCCGACCATTGGAAGCGTGCGTCTGCGCCTGTGCAACTGTAAATTGAGGTACACCTACAATTGAATGCACAGTAACGTCTTCCTTCCTTAACCTTTCGCCGACTTTGCGCATGGCGTGTACATTCCTCGCACTGTCAGGAACCTCGTGTTTCAGAACATCTCATGGCGCGCAGTCCGCGGTGTCGGTCGTTAGCGAAAAATCTGCGTAGATGCAACGACTAAAAACGGATAATATTAAATGGCTCAGATTGGCGCCAAATTTCACAGGGAAGCGCCTTCGAACAATGTAACGTAACGTATATAAGCTGGAAAAAAAAGTTCTTCTAACTCTGCAACTTCTGAAGGCTTGTTTTCCCACCACCCAAAGTGGAGGTCGGCAAAGTTCAGTCGACTCACTCGAAAAATATATTTATTACTGTGGACTCACTCGGGCTCGGACTCAGCAAAATTCTGTTCAGCTGAGCTAACTCGTAGTCTGACTCACGAGGTATTTTCCTGGAACTCACCCACGCGGACTGGGGCTCACCAGACTTTTCCTCAACCGGAACCACTCACTCACAAGCGTTTTCCTCAGTTGCACTCACTCGGACTAACACAGGGCACATTTTTTCCCCCGCCAGGACCGACTCGAACTCTCGCTAAGAAGGTTTAAACGCGACAGCGTTAAAGAGCTCGTTTCGAAGAAATTTCGGTGTCGGCGTCGTTGGTTGTGACCGAAAAGTCAGCGTTGTCCGTGGGCAAAAAATTAAGGTAGGTGCAAATGAAATAAGTAAAAATCCTTTGGCGACCGGGGAGTCGAACCAGGGACCCCTCCGGGGGCGCCACGCACTCGGCCACCCCGTATGTATCCTCCTGTCTTCATCTTGAGGTGGGTGCAGCGCTACACAAAACACGGACAAAGACTACGCACAGGACAGGTGTGTCTTTTTCTTTGTCCGTGTTCCGTGTAACGCTGCACCCACCTCAAGATCAACCATTACCAGCCAACTCAAGTCTCAGCTGTAATGATGTCTTCTTCTTCGGCGAATTTCTGATGGCGCATCGATGTCCAATGGCGCAAGACGACGAGGGGGTCAACGCAGTAACGCAAGTAACTCGCGCTTACTACCAAGTGGTGTCGTGACAACTACGTGGCTAGGCGGCTGAAGAGCATGACAGGCAAAAGAGAGTTATGGGAATGGGGCCAGGGATCGCCTATCGCGTTCAACACTTAAGGGTCCCATATTTCTTTGTTCCCGGGAGGACTTACTCGAACTCAGACTGACTCGCCAGATTTTCCCTCAGCCGCAGTCATACCGACTGACCCTCGTCAATATTCCGGCTTACCAGGACTCAGCATCGCCAAAAGATTCTCCTCAAATCGGCTCACTCAATACTCGCCAAGATCACACACGGAAAACAGCGCGAACACGCCGTATGAGGAAAACAGACTCGACTATAGGCGCACATATCGTGGTTTTCGGGACGTGAAACCGCAGAAATCATTGCAATCATGGACTAGGCGCAGACTGCAGTTTACGCCCATAGTTTACTCTGTCTTCCTCGTCCTGTGTGTTTGTGCTGTTTTCTGTCATGAAGCCTTTACAAACATGCTCCAACTCAAACCTTCTTGAAATTCACCAAAAACCACGCGGCTACAATAACGTAATTATAGGGGGTTTTCGAGCCAAAAGCGCGCTATGGTTATTAATAGGCACGCCGTATACTTGAGCTCTCCACAAAAAGAATTTCGACCAACCATGCAGTTTCCTCGTGTATCCATGTCTATAACTACGCAGGTAGCCTGTCATTCCGCCACTATCAAAAAGCGGTCGTCTATGCCGCATATGTAATGACACGCGTGTTCAAGCCCCGTTAGAGCACACATGCACGAATGTAATAAGTGAAAATTATTCTGCTTTACCCGCGCCTTCATTATCTCCTGTCTGCGTCCATCTCTCCGACTGGGAAGCATGTGTTTTTCTCGTGATACCGCTACACCGACATTTCGCGCACTGCATTCGCATAAGCTGCGGTTTGCATTTTGTCGCATATTAATGTTTGGGAACCGGGTACCGCGCATGAACGTATGCTATGCTTAGACAACCGATCTTTTTAACGTACACTGACGTCGCGCAGAGCACGGCAGCTTCAACATTTCTACTTCATGAAAATGCAGGTGTCGCGGCCGGGATTCGATCTGCGACCTTCGGATCAGCAGCGGACTGTCAGTCACTAGACCACCGTAGCGGGGCATACGCGTACTTTTTATAGAGGCTTTTCTTTACGCTGGAGAACTAGAAGCAGCTCTAGACGCGCACCCGTAACACGTGCGAGCGCGCTGTTCTATATATACGCTCGCAACACGAAGGTGATGAGGACATGCCTGAGCTTTATCAATCCATTGAATTTTCTGCGAGTGAAAGAAGGAAGGAAACGCGGGAAAAAAATAAAGAGAGAAAGGAACAAAAGAAAATGAGAAGGTGTGCACGCTTACCCCCATTTGACCGATAGGGTACACTCTAAAAACTGCAGCCGGTTTCGCAGGAGTGAAACGACCCAGCTATACTCTTGGGGGCATCGTTCTACTCTAGCAAAACGTCGGATGGAGTGAAATGTCCATACCTCTTGCGGCATGAGAGAGTAAAATGGAATTTCACTCCTGCCACACCCATGTCTTGCTCGCATTCACAGCCGCAAACATGACGTCGGGTGGGAGCGGACGATTGAAGACAACAGCCGCTTTGTGAAGTGTTTTTCGATAGAACTATAGCAGCGGCCTTCCTACGACTTCTACGTACAAGCTTTCGCGTACAAACGCGTGCAGTGTACGTTTAATGAACGGTGCCTTCCTCGACTACGAGCCTCAACCGACGGGAGTTATAGCGAGCTGCCTCTCCTGTGTTTTTCCCCGATCGAACGGCCGTACCCGTGCTATGTCAAACCCGCCAGCCTACACGCCTCGGATTCTTCGCTTACGTGTGCGAAACGAAGAGGAATACACTTTCAGCGACACAGTAAGCTGTTGTGATCGTCGACGTCTGGTCTCCGACGACTCACTGGATATAACTCATACATGTAAAGAAAAAAGCTTCGCTACGACTTCGGCACCGAGCCGTATGACGGCCATGAGCGCGTCGACGGTGAAAATACCGTGACTGCGATCCGTCCCGTTCGCAAGTCTAGTAAGTACAGCATAATACCCTAAACACTTCTGATGGCAGAGACTATATTTCATCTGTGTGGAGAATAACGACAACGAGGAGTGCATATTTTGTGATCACCAGCGGTTGTTCGCCGTACAGACGTGCTCGACGGACTCGTAAGGGAACGCCGTCGGAATGAAGCGGGTGGTAGCGGAGCACCCGGGTGCCGCTTTTCTTCGCTGGCGTTGATGAAATTCAACCGCTATTATGTTCACACTCGCTTCCTCAGGCGCATTTTACAGCGCGAACCAGCACTGCGAACTCGCATTTGCCCGTAAAACGGAATGCCAGCTCATGATAGGAATGCGTTAACCTAAAGGACATTGTATATGTTCCGCGCGTTTAGATTAACAGATCTGTGTGGCGAGCGGCTACCTATGTGCCAACGCTAAATATACACCTGTTCTGTGCATGATTTTTGTTTAATTACGCAGAACAGTACCTTACCACTGGCGCTACATAGCAGGTCAAGTATAGCTGTTATATATACGGGACTTCAGTGTAAGACGGTGTATCGCGAGTGTGTTGTGGGCTTTGTGCTTTGCTGTGGTTGTGTTATTGGCGTGTACGTGCGTTCGTGTCATGTTGGCCTGTATGTTCTATGTTCAGTGTGATGTAATTAAGTGCCTGCTAATTGTAGCATGGTCGAAAAACGCATTGGTTGTTTCTTTCTTTTTTTTTGTCTCTGCTGCTCCCTCTGGGAGTACTATATCACCCCGCTTGGTGGGGTAGTAGAGCTCTCTTCAAAAGAGTCTTCCAATCCCCTTCGGAGGCATCCTACTACTCTCTCTTGGCGAGAGTACCGGTACCCTGCAATGGGGTTGATCTACTCTGAAAAAAGGAGTTAAATTTGGGACACGAAAGTACTCCCCCAAAGTGAGTGCCCAGCACTCCCTTTGTTTTTAGAGTGTAAGGGCTCCATTCTTTCCTTTTTTCTCGCTTTTAATAGCTTGTTTAACTGCCGTTGCAGATGGATGAGTTCGTAGACCGACGTTTATTTGCGAGAATGAAGAAGCTCGTAGGCCCGCTCGGTCTGCGGCTTGGTCCCATGCTCCGAGGTTCATTCTGTGTAGGCTTATAGGGCCGCTCACTAGTCCACGTGGCGATTTCGGTTACACGGTAGAGGCACAAGTGCCCGAAAGGAAGCATTCCACCGCAAGAATTTTTGTTTCAGATTAGTCCATTACTATCAGAGATAAAAAATGTTTCAAGTGGCACGGAACCAGGATTTTAGGAGGCGAGGGTCACTGCCAGTGAGACACGCTTACCGCGCGCTGACGTCGAGGGGCGAAGCAAGAGAGAGACCAGATCAAAGCGAAGCTGGCGCATAGTTTACTGAAACAGGTCCGCACGTGACAGTCATGTGATATTTTGGCAAGAACGCGTCACGTGACATTACGTGATTTTGGCGTGATTACTTGGCTGGAAGACGTGATGGTCACCTCATCGCTTAATCAGCCTAATTATGTGTAGAGGTGTTCCAAGGTGATGCTAGGTGTGCAGTGTAGTTCTGGTAGTAATGGCTGCGCGTAGCTGGGCATTTCTTTTTTTTTTTACCAGTAACGCTGGCGTTGACATGACAACCTAAAATATGCGCGCTGTCTGTCACGCACGGTCAGCCATTGCTAAGCCACCTGTGTTTCCCTCTCCCCCCTTTTTTTAAAGACGATAGTCTTTCTTGGGATACTTGAACGCAGAAATTTTGGTCTGGCTGTCTCTGTCTGCTGGTCAAACGATTCAGCCACCCGGCCAAAATTTAAACACTTCCCTAACGCCCAGCCATCTTAAAGGAGTACTGACACGATTTTGCGGCGGCGCAAAATATACATTTTTCGTTTCCGAGCCATGTATTGTTAACGCCCTCCGCACACGAAAGCCAGGAAACACGCACAAAATATTTTAATTTGGTTTTAAAGCTTTCGTCGCCCAGCACAGCAAGCCAGCCCCATTGCAATGGACACTACGATGACGTATGAACACGGGCTCTTAAAAATCGCCGAAATCGCTGTCAGTCACTGGACGATCGTGAAATTGCCGTTGTTTGCGTGCCTCAAGTGTAATTGACCAAAGACGACAGAGTTGCAGCGACACTATGAAGAATTTCTGTCCCTACGTGACTCAGACGTCGTCCGACTACGTTGATACGTCACTAGGAAACCGCCCCCTCGAAATCGAAACCGAAAGTCAGCTCTTAAGGGAGCCGTATTAAAAATATATTCATTGCGTTGCGGGGCACTATGACACTGTTTTTGGGGTTCTCCACGCCAGTGCTTTCATTTACAGCAACAATACGAGAATGTCAAAAATTCGTGTCAGTACTCCTTTAAACTGGTAGCTGCATTCATCCTTGTGAACGTTGTCGATCGAAAAGCAAATATTACGCATATCTGAGGCGTAACGTCAATACGTAAGTATTAGGTGGTGTGTTTCTTGATCAGAAAATACAGATACGCAATTTTCATGAACCTAGTGTTTCTTAGGCTGCGCTAAAAATGCGACGCTATGCACGAAAAAGGCCTCTGCCGACGATTTGGCGCTGCCACCTGGCAGTTGCCCAGGGATTCTGCACAAGCTCATGTTTCCCGACGGCGCTACCAGATGGCGTCCATGTCTCACGCAGTGTAGTACGGACGCCAGAAGACATTGTCTTTCGACGACATTTGCAGCGAAGCACGCAGCACCGCGGCCAATTTCTTTCATTATTTTTTTTTTCAGATGGCAGCTACTTCACTTACACCCGCACCGAGCCGGTCGGCATCTGTGGCCAAATTCTGCCCGTGAGTAAATACATAGATATATAGACCTTTGCACAGTAGCGGGTGAGCACCGCTATGTTGAGCCGTGGCGTGATAAAAAAATGTCAAGTATGACTATTTCACTACGTACTAAGTACAAGGGAAGTATAATGGCGCTTATTTCACTTAGTACAAAGGCTGACCTCAAAGCCTCGGCACTGCTTTTGTGTGTGTGGAAGGGGGACGAGGGCGTATTCACGCACATTTAGCAGAGTCCAGAAGGGGCTCTGGCAGCGCCCATAGAGCCTTCTGTGAAAAGCTGCATACAGCTGCAAAAAATGCGTTCCCTACAGCACTCCCTTCACTACAGCACTTATTTTTTGCCGTGTGTAGTACTGAGCCTGTGGGGCTGTGGTGTACAGTTATGGAGAAAAACAAAAGACAAAAATAGAAAAACCATAGCAGGTGGCATCACGTGATTCCGCTAGCCTTGGCAAGCCAACCTCCTCTCACTCCTTGTGGGTTGTCTCTTGAGTTAGGATTGGGCCCTCACAGTTGGCCCTCCGTTCGCGATCTTCGCGATATTTAATTTAATGGCGCGCCTGGCGAAAGATTAATCTACCGCTTGCCCACCACATGAACAACGCCTATTCTCCAAGGTTCGCTTACTTAATTTTCTTATAACTACGCGAGCTTCAAGGTTGTGACATGACGCCCACTTCTATATAGGTCTTTTTATTTTCTTCCCACGTGTACAGTTGTCGCGGGATGAAACACGGCGGTTCAGTGACACTCCTACACTCGCTTCTATAGATGGGCGCAGCGTTTTTCAATTAGCGGGAGCAGCGTTTCACCGCTGATTCAGGCCTCCGCTACGCCGCCTCAACAGTCGACTGTGCAGCTTCAGGGGGGTTGTCGGTTGGCTGACTGAGAAAATATATTATCGCAGTAAAGAACAGCGCATATAAGACGCACAAAAAAAAAAAAGAGGCAGGCAAGGACAGGGGCTACTAACAACTGATTTATTGTATGAAAACCCATCGATATATATCGAACGCATGTAGTGCATGCACTATGGCACAAAACGTTGCAGCAAAGATGACATGCGCTGTCGCTCATCTTTGCTGCAATGATATATATCGGTGTGTGTTCATGCAATAAATCAATTGTTAGTAGTCCCTGTCTGCCTTTTCTGTTTGTGCGTCTTGCAAGACCAACTAGCACAAGAATCTGTTTTGCTCAGAAAATATAAAGGTATGAAGCGCGTATATAGAAAATAGCCGCTGTGAAATCAATATAGCGTGCTGTCATTGGTAGAAATGGTAAGGATAAAATGTAAGCTCCGCCTAGCAGAGTCGCCATCCCACCTACACAGAATTTCTTGCATAGACGATCTGTCCAATCACAATCTTTCATTTACATGACGTCAAGCACTATCGCGTGTATAACACTGTTGACTTAGAGCACGGCCGGTCTGGACGCGCGCGCTCGCGCGAGCGCGCGCGTCCAGACCGGCCGTGCTTAGAGCCACAGACACGTACGTTTGTGTCGCTTCTTTCAGGTCGAAAAGTTGCGTCCTGATTGATTGATTGATTGATTGATTGATTGATTGATTGATTGATTAGTGGGCTTTTACCTCCCAAAACTACTATTCGATGCCATAGTTGTGGGCTCCGGAAATTTCGGCCACCTGGGGGTCTCTAATTACGTGCACTGACAATGCACAAACACGGGCCTCAACATTTCGCCTCCATTGATATGCAGCCGCCGCGACCAGGATTCGATCCCGCGAACTTCGGTTCAGCAGCCGAGTGCCATAGCCGCAAGACCTCCGCGGCGAGGTCTTGAGTGTCCTGGAAAACATTACTCGGCATTTTGACATCTTAGCCAGCCGACCTGAATTTTTTTCCTGCGGAAGTGGCGAAATTTCGCATCGAAGACGCATATTGTATACGTTCGTAGAAAGAAGTACTCTTGGAGTGGAAACTATAATAACAGGTGCAAACCTTTTCCACAGGTGAAAGGCGGGCGTGCAGTGGTTCTGTGTGTGGTTACGTATTTCACTCGATCAATTTTATTATCACGCATTCGTATTTTCCGAGAGTAAAAGTGATACAGACGGAATTCGTAAAGTATAGAACTGTACAGTTAGCAGAAAGTTTTCGGGGTCCGAAACTTCATAAAAATGTGTATTAGCGCTTGGCCTCGCAACATAGCCTCGAATTTAAATGTTAAATCCCATACATCGCAAAGACACCTACCCATAGAAACATTCCAGGGCTATGTTGCGAGACTAAGCGGTAATACAAGTTTTTACGAAGTTTCCGATCCCGAAAAGTTTTGCTGTTAACTGTACATGTATAAAAACGGAGAACATACGACTAGCATCTAGGATGAAAGGACGCAAATGAACAAGTAGGTGAACTAAACATGGAATCATCTAAGCTTTATACGAACTTATTCTTGGTTTGTAAGCGACTCTTTTGACGAAGCTCTCAACCGATTCGTGCTCCCTCCGCAGTGGAACTTCCCGGTGGTGCTGATCGCGATGAAGCTTGCCCCCGCGCTGGCCGCGGGCTGCGTGTGCATCGTGAAGCCCGCCGAGCAGACACCGCTGACGGCACTGTACGTGGCCCAGTTGTGCAAGGAGGCCGGCATCCCCGCGGGCGTCGTCAACGTGGTTCCCGGCTACGGACCCACCGCCGGCGCTGCCATCTGCGAGCACCCCGAGATCAACAAGATCTCGTTCACCGGATCTACCGAGGTGAGCGATTGTACGCGTCATCATCGGCTTGTCCACGCCCACTGCAGGGCAAGAGGCCGTTCCCGTAGATTGCATGCACTCGTCCCTTAATTCTTCCCACATTGCAAGGCTATATAGACGAAGTCCTTTTCCAGTCCGCGTGAGCTAAACTAGGGAGTGATGCATACACCTATAGCTGGTCCAGTTGGTTTAGCAGGACGATGACGATAGTTGTTTGAATAGGCGTGGAGTAAACTGAACGAAAATATGCATGCGTGGACAAGCTAGCTGTGCCGCGTGTCTTGTTTGTCCGTCTCCCTTTAAGTCGTCTTCAAGCGAATCCCCATCGTCTACCACGAGCGTACACTAAGTAGATAGTCATTAAATATTACATCCTGCATGCTTGTTCTGTCATTCTTATTTTAATAATTTGACTGCGCTCCCAATAGTTCTCTATTCTACAATAATTAGCTTCTGTGTCAACTTTGCTTCTGTTTCAACGTCTGTCCGCTCATTTTTATGTGGCTTGCGTCTGCCACATACCATAGGAGTGGCGCACGTCTTTCTGGTTTTCATTTGTATTAACTTTCGATTGTTCTTTCCTTCTGTTTCTGCCTAAGACATACCAGCACAGAATGTTGCGTATTGTCATGACGAGGAAGGCTGCAGCAGAATTCGAAACTTTGAGTAACTGTTCATTGGGTGAAGCTATGCCAAGCAAAGAAAAGCAAGTAACACCGTGCGAGACGATAGCTGCAAGAGCAGTCGTCGGTCGACCATGATAAACTGACCAGCGGTGAAGCGCCACGGCTCTTATGCATTCCTCACAGTGCATTCTGATATTATCTCTGATGATGGCCGCGCACAATTTGATTGATTGGTGGATTGAGTGATTGATTGATTGATTTCTAGCGTTCTTTTGTCCCAAATCCACGATATTATTATCAGCCGCACCGTAGTGGAGGGCTCGAGAAATTTCGACCACCTGTGTTTCTTTAACGTGCACTGACATCGCACAGCACACGAGCCTCAACATTTCCTCTCCATCGAAATGCAGCCGCCGCGGCCGGGATTAGATCTCACGACCTTCGGATCTGCAGCCGAGTGTCATAGTCATTAGACCACACCGTGGTGGGGGTGCGCAATCTAGAAGGCACTCAAACATTCGCGTCGGCCATTCGACGTTGGCAGAACAGCCCGAATCATTCGAAAAGCAGCAGGTGCGGCCTGCGCCGAGATAACGCGCGTTCACACAGAAAATTAAAAAAATATGCATATAAGGCAGTCCCCTTGCAAGACAAGCGAAAACAAGTGCGCGTGTCACTATCATCATCATTACGCTCTACGGCCACTGTTGGGGAGTAGCCTCTCCGTTAGTTATCCAGTTATCCCCGTCTGGAAGGGATCGAATGCCGGCCGCGGTGGCTGCATTTAGATAGAGGCGAAATGCTAATGCCCCTGTACCGTACGATGTCAGCGCACGTTAAAGACCCCAAGGCGGTCGAAATTCCCAGGGCCCTGCACTACTGCGTCTCTCATAATCACATCGTGGTTTTGGGATATTAAACCCCAGAAATCAATCAATGAACCATGTAGTCTGCTAACTGCAGTCACTTTATCCCCACAAACCTCTTGATATCTCTTTGTCACCTAACACGCAGCGTATAAATGAACATAAAACAGGCTACAGCAGACGCATTTGTGCACGGCGTCGTTCCACACTGATGTGGTATAACTGGAAAGACAAAACTGGTCTGACAGTCGGTCTGATGTTGATGTTAAAATGTGGATGTTGGTCTTCAAGCAGGCCGCGACGTTGCCTTACGGACTGCTAGCACGAAGGTCGATCTGGGCCCAGGCGAGCGCGCGCAAGAGCGTGGGTAACAACCACCGATCGTCGTCGTCTTCTGCATCCAGGCGTTCGGGCGCATGTCATACATCTTCACTACAACTACTCCCCACGAAATAAGGAGCCATCCTGGCGACCTAGGGGCAAGAAAACACTAGGGGATCGTAACACTGCTTTAGACGGGACACGTGAACAATTTCCTTGCCGCGACGACGATGATCAGAAGATGGTTCTAATGGCTCGATCACGTAGTTCACCGGAGATGTTTGGTCCGGAACACGATACGGACCCTGGTATTTGGGTATAAACTTCGTGGAAAGGCCAGGCGTAGTGGACGGGACACGCAACCAGACGAGCGAGCCGGGAGCATAGGACGTAACTGTAGCGGACGCATCGTGGTTCTGCTTCTGGAGCGACAGTGTCTTGTGACGTGAATGAACGTGCCAGTTGTCGGCATTCTTCGGCGTATGTAGCTGCTTGAGATATGGTCGTGGTCTCCGATGCGTCGGGGCGATAGGTAAGGATAGTGTCCATGGTGCAAGAAGGTTCGCGTCCGTAGAGCAGAAAGAAGGGGGAGAATCCAGTTGTGCTTTGAATGGCGGTATTATATGCGAAGGTAACAAAAGGCAAGACTCGGTCCCAGTTGGAGTGGTCTGACGAGATGTACATAGCGAGCATGTCTCCCAGAGTGCGGTTAAAGCGTTCTGTCATCCCGTTTGTTTGTGGATGGTATGCACTGGTTGTGCGGTGGACGACGCGGCACTCACGAAGCAATGCTGTGATTACGTCGGAGAGGAATACTCGACCGCGGTCGCTCAACAACTCTCGAGGAGCGCCATGACGAAGGACGAGATTGCGAAGAATGAAAGTCGCAACGTCCTTTGCTGTAGACGACGGAAAGGCGGCGGTTTCCGCATATCGTGTGAGGTGATCGACGGCAACGAGTATCCAACGATTACCGTCTACTGTGGCGGGTAAAGGACCGTAGATATCGACGCCGACACGATCGAAAGGCCGGGCGGGGCACGGCAGGGGTAATAATTAAGGTGCCGGCGGCGCGCTGAGGCGGCGTCTTTCGTCTCTGGCAGGTGGAACAGGTCCGAACATACTGCCGAACGAAGCGGTACATGCCACGCCAGTAGTACCGAAGGCTAATCCGAGAATACGTCTTCAAAAAACCTGCGTGGCCACATTGTGGGTCGTCGTGAAAAGTGGAGCAGATTTCGGAGCGCAGGTGACGGGGAATGACAAGGAGCCACTGACGACCGCCGGGGCTGTAATTCCGGCGGTACAGCACGTCGTCCCGAATAGTGAAGTGCCTGGCTTGCCGACGTAACGTTCGGGAAATGGGAGCAGGGGTCCGACCAGATAGGAAGTCTAGGATGGAAGCAATCCACGAATCCTTGCGCTGTTCTGAAGGCATGTCGGAGATGGCACGGGCTGTGGTATCGCATATGGCGTCGGTCGAGCCTGCTGTGACTGGAGGTAGGGGTGAGCGGGACAGGGCGTCTGCGTCCGAATGTTTCAGACCGGAGCGATACACGACGCGTATGTCGTATTCTTGAAGGCGCATGGCCCATCGGGCGAGGCGACCACTTGGATCTTTGAGCGATGACAACCAGCACAGGGCGTGGTGGTCCGTTACTACGTCAAATGGGCGCCCGTATACGTATGGTCGAAATTTGTCGATAGCCCAAATGATGGCGAGACATTCCTTTTCCGTGACCGAATAGTTGCCTTCTGCTTTGCTAAGAGTTCGGCTTGCGTAGGCAACGACGTATTCTTCAAAGCCATCTTTACGTTGAGCAAGGACAGCACCTAGGCCAACACCACTGGCGTCGGTGTGGATCTCAGTGGGTGCAGAGGGGTCGAAGTGTCGCAGAATAGGAGGCGATGTTAGCAGACGGCGCAGTTCGTCGAAAGCATCGTCACAAGCAGGAGACCACGCTGAAAGGTCATGACTCCCAGCGAGGAGCTTGGTCAAAGGGGCGATAATTCCGGCGAAATTGCGCACAAAGCGTCGGAAATAAGAACACAGACCGATGAAGCTGCGGAGCTCTTTCATGGTACTAGGTTTGGGGAAGGCTGAAACGGCTGAAAGTTTGGCAGGGTCGGGAAGAATACCGTCCTTCGAAACAACGTGCCCTAGAATGACAAGCTTTCGAGCTGCGAAGTGGCACTTCTTCAAGTTCAATTGGAGCCCCGCGGCAGTGAGACACGTCAGAACTTGGTCAAGTCGTATTAGATGGGACGCGAAATCGGTGGAAAAGACCACAATGTCGTCTAAATAACAGAGACAAATATTCCACTTGAGGCCTCGAAGAATAGTGTCCATCATGCGTTCGAAAGTAGCAGGCGCGTTGCAGAGGCCGAAAGGCATGACTTTAAACTCTTAAAGGCCGTCGGGCGTGACAAAAGCCGTTTTTTCGCGATCGGCCTCGGCCATTGGTACCTGCCAGTATCCGGAGTGCAAATCTAAGGAGGAAAAGAATTCTGCTCCCTGCAGGCAGTCGAGTGCATCGTCGATGCGGGGCAATGGGTAGACATCCTTGCGCGTTATTCGGTTCAGACGACGGTAATCCACGCAGAACCTGATTGACCCGTCCTTTTTCTTCACCAGCACAACTGGAGAGGCCCAAGGACTACTGGATGGCTGGATTATTCCGCGGTTCAGCATATCATCTACCTGTTGATCAATAACACGGCGTTCTGCGGTCGACACACGGTATGGGCGCTGGCGCAGCGGCGCTTGCTCACCGGTATCGATGCGGTGAACAACTGTTGCCGTTCGACCCAGAGATGGTTGGTTGCAGTCGAATGAGGATCGGAAACGTTGTAGAAGGTCGGCGATCTCTTTGTGCTGCAGAGGTGTGAGTTCGGGATCAATAGCGCTGAAGAATATGTCACTAGATGCTTCGGCGTCAGGGCTAGGTGCGACAGCACAAATGGGCAATGGTGTCCTGTCGCCAAGCACCGCAGTCTCGAAGACGCAGTCAAGTGGCTCGAAGCTCCCCAGACACTCGCCGCGCAGCAGAAGTAACGGACATGCAGAGACATTGCACACATAGATTGCCGAAGAACCACTGCAGAAGGTAATTACAGCAAACGGGAGGAGAAATTTCCGGCGACTGGCAGAAGATGCAGATGGTGAAAAGAACAGATGTGTCAGTGACGGCAGGCGAAAATAGCGACACGAGAACGGCCGACAAGGGCGCAATGTGGACATCGGCTGCAGCAAGCACTTTGGGGGCACTGTGGTCGTCCAGCTCAGGGCACGGCGTCGACAATATAAGTTCGGCACGAGAGCAGTCTACGAGGGCTTTATGCGCGGAAAGAAAATCCCATCCTAGGATTACGTCGTGGAAGGACGATAAATTTAACGGCATATATGTCATTTTGAATAATTACACGGGCTGTGCACTGGGCGGTAGGCTTGATGTGATGCGAGGTCGCTGTTCGCAGAGAAAGGTCGGAAATCGGCGTGGTCACTTTTCTCAAATCGCGGCAAAGTTTTTCACTCATTACAGAAACAACGGCTCCTGTATCGACAAGCGCACGCACGGCAACACCTTCCACTAACACGTCAATTTCGTTGGGCGGGTAAAAATTAGGTCTTGGACAGTTAGACGAAGTCGCAGTTCTTGCCTCTGGAACTGCGGCTGTCAGTTTTCCTCTCGAGCGGGGCTAGGGCGACGAAGCATAGGTGAGATGGATCGACGGCGTGGAGAAGACGAGCGGTATGAGTCAAGAGGGCGGCGTGTAGAAGGAGACTCGGCGACTGGAGGAGGAGCTCGTTGCGAATGGTGAGCTGGATAGGTTGGAGGAGCCATACTGTCTTGATATCGGAAGCGGCGACGATTGCAATACCGGGCTACATGTCCCGCAAAGCCACACGCGAAGCATATGGGCTGGTTATCGCTGGTGCGCCATGGGCTAGGCCTGGTTGGTCCGGGGGCCGGAGAGGAATATGGCACCGTGCGTGAAGGTGGCGGCGACGTGTACAAGGGACACGTGGTCTGGTAGGCGCCAGGGACAGGTGGGGCTTGCCTGGCAACAACCGAAGCGTAGGTCAGAGGTGTAGCAACAGGCGCAGGGGCAGGTGGTAGTGCCTGGGCGACCTGCGTCTCGATGACACGGCGAAGAGGTGGGTCCAAAGACGAAGTCACCGGCTCAGGTGTGTGGGCGACAAGCGACAGCTGGCGTGCAACTTCTTCACGGATGAACTGCTTGATGCGGGGCAGTAGAGCGGTGTGATCAGCAGCGACGTCATTGACTAAGGTGGAAATTTCTGCTTGATCTTGAACAACTCTGCGCGTTGAGGCACGCTGCTTTCGCAGCTCGTCGTATGACTGGCAGAGCTGTATCACGTCGGCTACCGTCTGTGGGTTTCTTGCGACGAGCATCTGAAATGCATCGTCGTCGATTCCCTTCATGATGTGCTTTATTTTTTCTGCTTCGACGAAAGATGGGTCGACGCGCTTGCAAAGGGAGAGAACATCTTCGATGTAGCTTGTAAACGTCTCCTCTCTGCGCTGGACTCGACTACGCAAGCGCTGTTCCGCGCGAAGTCGACGCACTGAGGGACGACCGAATACCTCTGTGACGGCTGTCGTGAAGGTAGACCAGTCCATTATTTCGTTCTCATGGTTTTTATACCAGAGAGCAGCTACATCAGTGATATAAAAGTGGACGTTTGTGAGCTTGGCGCGACCGTCCCACTTGTTACAGGAGCTCACCCGTTCGTATTCGGCGAGCCAATCCTCGACGTCCTGGTCGTCGGCGCCGCTGAATACAGGCGGATCGCGTTGTCGGGTCGCACCAGCACATAAGATCGTCGTTGGTACGGGAGCCGCTTGCGATGGAGCTGGGTCAGCCATGATCAAAGGTGATGGTAGCGTCCGGCTGCGAAGTTCCAGGATGAACGAGGAGCACTACCCGGCACTTCCACCACTTAAAATGTGGATGTTGGTCTTCAAGCAGGCCGCGACGTTGCCTTACGGACTGCTAGCACGAAGGTCGATCTGGGCCCAGGCGAGCGCGCGCAAGAGCGTGGGTAACAACCACCGATCGTCGTCGTCTTCTGCATCCAGGCGTTCGGGCGCATGTCATACATCTTCACTACAATGTCTTGATCTTGACGGAGCGGCGATGGATGACATCGCCGCTTCCATTTTTCTGGCACCAGCTCATATTTCTGGCGACGGGGAGGCTGCGACGTCATCGTTACTCGTTTTGGTTTCCGTTTGAACACATTGTTCATTGGGTTATTTAAAATTATTGGTGAGTTTCTGAGCAAATTGAACCACCCTGCGTTCTACAGGGCTACCAGTGCATTTGAAAAACAGCGATATCAGAATACGGTGAAAAAAAGAACCGCCGCAGTTCCCCTTTAAGCGCGGAATTTGAAGATGAAACGTCGACCTTGATTTTTCTCTTCTTATAGGGAACACAAAATAGCGATATTAGGGACAATAGAGTTGACGAACAATTATTTATCATTCTGAATTGCCTTGGTGTTTCCCTTTAGTGCCACATTAAAGAAATTCTTAGTAGAGCGTGCGATTTTTCATGTGTGTGTTCGCCTTGAAAGTAGCGACTATAGGGCAATCTTACAGAAGCGACATGGGCATGCCAGGATTCATGCATTTACATATTGTTGTCTGTCACATCTGTAGCGAAGTCACTTCAATCTGCACTTGTTCGCCTTTTCCTTCGTCAAATGTAACTCCGCTATTTTCATTCGTTACCTACCTCTTGATCAGAAAACGTGACTCGCTGTCGCTATCGTTTACACAGGTGGGCAAGCTCATCCAGGAGGCAGCCGGAAGGTCCAACACCAAGAGGGTCAACCTGGAGCTTGGCGGCAAGAGCCCGCTGGTCGTCTTTCCCGACGCTGATCGTAAGTGTGAAGTTGCGTCGACTTGAGGAAGGATCTTATGCTAGGATATAGCCAACGCACTGCATGAAAAGCTTCAGCGCCAAATAATGCGTAGATTATTGGGGAATCACTGTTCCGTCCCGCTCTTTTTATTGCGATAGCAATTATGTCGACAGCCTCGACGGGTCTTTTGCTGTTGCCGCCACCATCAGGTCCCGTATGAAGTCCATATTGATACCCCCCTGAGCATCATACGTTTTACCGTTGGGTAAAAGCACGCTTTACCTGCAGGTAAAAGCACTCGTGTGGGGGCGGCGAACAAGGCAGAAGCAAAGATTAAACGAGTCCGGCCCATCTCCGTCGCTCGGACGGCGAATGCGATAACGTCACCCCGATCGGAACGCCTGCCGTCGAAGCGGAGAAAAAACGCCCCGCCCGTCATTAATAAGCATGAAAAGACACCAGGGGGGCGGGGGAGGGATGTTGCTCGAGCAGCAACTGTGGATTTCGCGCCATCGCGCGCGCTATCTCAACAGCCATCAGCGGGCGGCTCGTAAACTCTTGTACATGCTGCGCTCTCAACGCGATGGGACTGCGAAGTGTTCCTGGAGCAGCCGTATTATCTTACACCAGCATTTTGTAGTTACGAGAGATCGTATCCAAAAAAAGTTAGCTGCCAGCCGCACTTCGTATAACAATTTCCTTGCTATCACGCTCACTGCTTCGCCCTTTCCATCGAACTGATCTTTTATTACATTTGGCCCTTGTATTATATTTCTGTTTTTCAATTTGCTGAATGTTTAACGTGCGCGCAGGTGATAACTGCGTCAGTGTCTGTTCAGTGGTCTTCATCACATCGCAGTGTGTCCGTATCGAATTATCTCTTAAGTTTTGTTCTCCTGCCTATTTGCCACAATTTGCCCATTTCACCTGTCGATGTGGACGAGCGGAGAAACAAATTTCAGATCGCAAGTTTTCGGGAGTATTATGCATCAAGGTGTACGAGCACTTTATATGGCCCATATGTGGGAAAGTTATAGAGATTTATAATTAACATCGTGTTTGAGAAACGTGAGTGTACAGAGCGGTTTTTTTTTTAATGAAACATCCAGCTGCGCAAGAGAAAACTGCCCACCACACGTGTTTTATAAACGTCCCTCTACGTTCTACCTGGTACATATGAAATTGTGTTCATGGCTCTGTATAGTAGAGGCTGGCGCACAGATGTTGATTCACGGCTGCCTTTCTCCGCAGTGGATGAAGCCGCCCAGATCGCGCACATTGGCCTGTTCGCAAACATGGGTCAGTGCTGCGTGGCCGCCAGCCGGCTGTTCGTGCACGAGGACATCTACGACAAATTCGTGGCCAAGGCTATCCAGCTGGCCGCCCACCGCAGGACCCAGGTCGGCGACCCCTTCGACGATGCCACCGAACAGGGACCACAGGTGAGGGTCAACAATTCTTCGATTATCTAATTTGAACATGTGTTGAACGATGAAACGCAGTTACGTGCATACCCGTATCGGTACCATCTTTCCCCTTTCATTTCCTGATCTATTTTCTACATATTTCTCAGGTTGGGGTAGGAAATCAAGTAAACAAAACTTCACTTTAGCTGTCGGCCTCTTTGCATGCAGATTACCTTGGCGTTACATTGCAATGTTACCTTGCAAAGTTACATTGCGAGTTACCTTGGCGGTACATTGCAACGCTCAAGACGCACGTCCAACACAGTTACCCTTGCAAGAAATGATGCGTCGAAGGACAGCATGAGTCCAGACGCATGTTTCCGGGCAGGGTAACTAATATTTATAACTCGTAATAACTACGGGGCTTTCACATTCGTCTCGTTCTCGTACAGCATCCTTGCACTGGGTCCAGCTCCTCAGAGTGGTATTCACAATATACACATTAATCAGAGCTGGTTTTGGGACGTTAAACCCCACAAATCAATCAATCAATCAACAATATACACATTGTCTTCGGCCATCGATCGATCCGTAATCACAACCGACGGCGCTTGAGAGCCGGCATTTCTAGAAAAGCCATCAGGACAGCTACCCCTCGTGGTCAATCCACCAATGGTTCCAAGACTGGCTCTGCTAGTGGTATACGTTTACTCGCGTAGACCTCAATGACCAGCACTACATCTGATATTCTCAAGTCCTGCCACTTCCGTTTCGCAGATTGATGACGAGCAGTTCCAGAAGATTCTGGGCCTGATCGAGTCCGGCAAGAAGGAAGGTGCCAAGATCGAGATCGGCGGCAAGCGGATCGGCAACGAGGGCTACTTCGTCGAGCCGACCGTGTTCACCAATGTGACGGACGAGATGAGGATCGCCAAGGAGGAGATCTTCGGGCCCGTCCAGCAGATCCTCAAGTTCAAGACCATGGACGAGGTGCTCCGGCGTGCCAACGACACCACCTATGGTCTTGCCGCAGGTGTTGTCACCAAGGATCTGAACACGGCCATCACCTTCGCGGACGGCGTCCAGGCCGGCACCGTGTGGTATGTGCTACGCAGTGTTGTACACGTTCCTCCAAAACAGGAACGAAAGCTCGTTCCTCGTTCCTTCCCGATTTTGTAACGAGTTCCCGTTACAAGTTCCTTCAATCAGAAAGGAACGCGTTCCAGTTACATTTCGGAAATTGGAACGTGTCGTTAAATTTACGTTACATTTGATTTTTAAGATTCAAAATAGTCTCGGAAAATTGTGAGCTGAAATTAAGTGACTTAAACGCTTTAAATTCAATTTGAGCTACGTGCATTTCGTGAACTTGAACCTTACCGGCAGCAGATTACCTGGAGATAGAAAATATGAAAATAAATGCTTCTAGACATTTTTTCAGGGAGCACCGAACGTAGTCCCGAATTGTTCACAGCGAATTTGACTCTAGTCTATTACAAGTGCAACACATAATGGGTCTTCCAATGAGTAGCCAGAATAGTGTTCCTCAGGTGTGCAGATAGAAAGTCACTCACATTCACCAACACATGAGACATTGTGAGTAGCAAGCCTACATTTAACACTAAAAGGTATGTATGCTGTAGACCTGTCGATTTACATCAATTGGCATATAATAGCTCGTGCTTCACCCGCGTCTACCAATACTGCAACAAGATTTCCCGATATGTCGTCATCATTTGCTGCCCTAAATTCCTTCCCTCAGTATTAGCAGTATTAGTAGTCTTTTTAGTCGTTTAGTAGTCTAATTGACAGTTCTGAATATATTATTTTGCTTAGTTCTCACAATTTTAAAGCATTTGTGATACTGTTCTTTCGCTGTTATTTATGGTGGTGCGCAGCGTGTGTCGGTGTGGAGAATTCGAACTGCATGATCAGCTGATGAGCTTACCGACGACGACGTAGGAGTATCTTTTTTTCTTATGGCGTCCTAAGGAGTACGCTTTGTCTGTTCAATTTCTACAGCAGCCCCACTTTCATGCAATAGTGAAATTACATTAATATGTGGAGAATAAATAAATAAATAAATAAATAAATAAATAAATAAATAAATAAATAAATAAATCGCCTCACGTGCATCATTTCATCGGACACCAACCAAGAAATGATGTCTGAAAACAAAAATGACGTATGTCACGCTTGAAAGGTTCGCAGCAGCACAACCGCACAACCCAAGTAGCAAAAACTTGCGCACGTGCTACTGAGCATGGCTCTAGTTCTTATGAGATCAAGACATTGTAGAAATACCTAATGTGAGCACGAAAGTAACAAATGGACCGATTTACACTTAGAACACCGTGCCCCGCCACGGTGGTCTAGTGGCTAAGGTACTCGGCTGCAGATCCGAGGGTCGCGGGATCGAATCCCGGCAGCGGCGGCTGCATTTCGATGGAGGCGAAATGTTGAGGCCCGTGTGCTGTGCGATGTCAGTGCACGTTAAAGAACCCCAGGTGGTCGAAATTTCCGGAGACCTCCACTACGGCGTCTCTCATAATCACAGCTGGTTTTGGGACGTTAAACCCCACAAATCAATCAATCAATCAATCAATCAATCAATCAATCAATCAATCAACACTTAGAACACAAAGCTGTCTTTTCGTTATGCTAATAGAAAAGAACATTAAATAAACCATACCTGCAGGTGCTTCTTTAAGTTTCTCGCCGATCTTTTCGACACTCCACTTGTATTGTTTGATGGAGCACAAGACATACATTGGGCTAAACACATGCGTGCGATGTTGTATTCAGTCGGTTGAAACATCGGGGGTAGCCATGGCCAGGGAGCAGTCTATAATTCCACATCGGCACTCATTGCAACAGAATCTAGATGGCACAGGAGGCAACGTGGTGGTCCGTGATTTTCGAATGCCAAGTGAAAGATCTCTACAGTGTGTCCAGCCTTCAGAACAACCCTTCCTTGCTGTTCAGACTGGCTCATGCAGATAACGCGAAAGACTTCTATCCCTCCTCACGTGGTTGGTGTCGTCCCGCGTGCTTTTCTGTCAATTTCCTGCACCCCTGCTGGCGCCTGAGAGTTGTTTCGCCATAACTAAAGCCCTTTCGTCGACCCTTTTCGTCACAGCAGGAGGGCGAAGTTTTCCTTTTTCGGCGGACGTTGTCGCCCCATCAGCAGAGGCCGGCAGCGTGTCGAGTAGAGTATGCTGCGTCGGAACGGTCGCTTGCAACACGACTTTCGGAGAATCCTAGAATTCCCCACTCAAGCAAGCCGGGAGCGTCCGTGGAAACACAGCAGCTGATGTCTTCTCAGCGATATTCAGTTGGACATTTGACAAGAGACCACGCCACCCTTTTGTTAACAAACCCCAGCCGGCTCGATCGTGCTGGCTGGCCTTGTAGTTCTGTTCTCCAAACTCTCGTGGTTTACGTTTCCCGCTGCTAAGTGTCGCCAGCCCGCACACAGCTACGTTGATCGAGACACTGCCTGCCTGCTAGCCACGTCACGTTATCTTGACTTCACGGTAACATTTGCCGCTGCTCGTCTGCTTCGCCGAGCGGTCTCCTGCGTAAAAAATGCCATTGACGCCGAGGCCCACACGTTTGAGCCGTAACCTCATTCTCAGAACCAATGCATTGAGCAAAGCGCGCGTTGTCAGTGTCTTAGTTCGAAGGGAGCCTTGGCGGCGGGATCTGAAGGGACGAAAGGAATTTCGCGGCTGGATTCGGTTCCGCCTGCGTTGCCGTAGACAGCCGGAAACATTTCGCCCAGCGACAGTGCGCTGCCACCGTATGGGGGTAACGAAATTCACTTGTGTGGTGTGCTTACACTGGCGAAAGAGAAGTTTCGCCCTCGTCGAAGCCTCGAAGAGGGAGAGTAAAGGAGTGACGTTCTGCGTGTAGTTTTCTTTTGAGTGACGGAGACTGCTAACAGGGAAGCGGGGACTCAAGGCTCGGCCTCGGCAGTTGTGGCCCGGCCTATCCGTCCTGCATGCGGACCTGTGGAACGCTTATAAAAGGAACGTCGTTCCCCCTGCCGTTACTGCATAAATGTAACGCGTTACCGTTACAGTTCCACCAACTCTTAAAAGAACGCTAGCGTTCCTTCGTTCCTCCAAAAAGGAACTAGTTCCAGGAACGTCGTTCCTTGGAACGACGTTCCGTACAACACTGGTGCTACGGATACGTAACGTTCGCTCCGCACCTACATGCCATTCAGCGAGCGTAGGTTCACTTCTCCAGCGTGAACTTTGGCGACCAGGTCGACTGCAAGGAACAGCTTTGTTAGAACATAGTGTCATTGTCATGTCAGCTATAGCACTACACGAGTACATTTATTGAATTTTACTTTTCTCCTTACCTTGTACGCATGCAACTATCGTTCTAGTTTCTTGTTTGATAGTATAATATCTGCACTTGCAGTACCTACATGCGCTGGCGCACTCTTATCAAAGGAAAAGAGCTAGCTAGATGTAGTTTTTCTTCGGAACTCCCCATGGACCCGGTGTCTCGTTCGTGCATGCGATGGCGCTCAAAGCGAGCATATGTCGAGAAAGCGTAGGCTGTGCGTGCGATTTCTTTATCTAAGTCCCGCTTCTGTGCGGTAACATTGTGCAGGTAACTTTGCGTCATGCGCGATGCAGTCATTGACCAACGATATTTCTGTGCGGTTTACTTTGATTAATTTAAAATTTCTAGTAGCTCTGCCACGATTGTGCTTCGGTCACCACGCCTTACCGCGCGCATACGTTTGGCTTTCGTCCGGCAGGGTGAACACCTACCTCGCTGCCAACGTTCAAGCTCCGTTCGGAGGATTCAAGATGTCAGGCCTCCACCGCGAATGGTAAGATTTCTTTTTTTTTCGCACCCACTTCTTTCGTTGGGCAGGCGAAGGAAACATTGGATCAGTTTGCACTTGGCAACGTACTTCCCCGTTCCTTCTTTACTTCTCGCGCGATTATGCATGATTTGTTATTAGAAAAAAGAAACAGGGCGAGCTCTCACGGTGACTTCGGTAATTGCAAATTATGTCTACGCGTTATTGAAGTTGTGGATTGGTGAAAGTAACCACGAACTTTGGAAGTTTGTACTATTGCTCAGTGAGGCTATACCTTCACCAAGTTGCTGTAGACGCTGTCCAAAATTACTCGGCCTCAGGATCGCTGGTCCTTTGAAGCTTGCAAGGAGTTGCCGCCATTGGCTGTTCAATTTGCACTAAGAGACGCTTTAATGAGCATTGGAAGGTTACATCAATATTACAGGCGTGAATTTGTAATTAGTGTCCTATGTTTTTTACTCCGGTCGGGCCGCTGCCCCTACAAGTACCATTGTATAGAGCAAGAAGTCGCACAATCTTTTTTGTATCCCGCTTAACTGCTTAATTAGGCAATATGAATTAACCAAGTTATCCTTCAAGGAAATTGCACTAGAACTAGACATTGATACAGCGGTTTTGCAGAACTTCCCATTGAGCAGTTTCCAAATTTCGATCTACTATGTATTACTGTTTTCCCGCTTACTGCAAATGGCTGTCAAATATTTATACTTCGTGACTAGTCCACCTGCGCAATGTCAGTGCAGCGACCCACAGATTTCCGCACACAAACAACCGTAGCTTTTAACCTCCTGTGCTAGATGGCACATTAAAATGCGCTGGGGCAGCGACACAGGCGTCGGCCGTGCTTTGGGCCAGCGATGTGTTTTCCTCGCAGTGGATTGTGACAGCGATAAGCAGATGCAACGTATAGTACAGTGCTATACGTTGCACTGTGCAGCAACGTATACCACTGTGCAGCATCCTCCCACCGTTGTTCACCTTGAGAACCATCACCGGCCAACACCGAGCAGCACCAGAGCATATATTCTGAGTCGAGCAAACCTCTACACGTATACTGCAATAGACTGAAACCACGCAGTCCGGATTAATTGTATTCATGAAGACTGGGTTAGAGTACGCCCGTGTCTGCAGGCACATTAATGTAACCGCCTGTGGCCTGTTTAATTTAGCATATGACAGGGGGAATGCTCTGTGGCTTAGACGCAATGGAGAATGGCACGTGGTATCTTTGCGTTGCGCAGGCATTTGCAGGATAAGCGGAAACGCACTAATACTTCGTAAATACAAATTTAAAACCTGATCATTCGGAAGTTTTGGGAGCAGTTCGACTTTCTAATCGGAATTTTTTTCCGTGTTCCTTGAAACTTGTTTTAAGAAAACTTTGTCCAGTTAAGCATAATGGCGACACTTCATGCAGCGGTCGCAAGCACGCATTATAGCTTGCTTCGCCTTAGAGTGGGTCGTGTTACTTTTAAACCCCTTCTGAAGTTATCTGCCAAAGATAAGTTGGTTATCTGCCAACTAAGATAAGTTATCTGCCACAGGCTGCCACAGGTAAGTTGGTGTGGCGCCGCCTGGCGGTAGAGTGCGGATGACGTCAAGGCAAGGACTCGCGCATAAGCTCTACCTACTGCCGCCGCGGCGCGCCTAGGAAACGCGCACTGGCATCGCATTTGCGTGGTACGGTGTTTGTTTTTGTTGCTTGCCTCACAACCCTAATGAAGATTGAAGACAGCAGCGAAATGATTCAAGTTAAAAAAGGTAGCAATTCGTGCATACAGTCGTCGCCCAAGCATGCGCTTCATCATGCATACATCGAAACGGCCGTCATCCACGTTGGGTTGTTGTGTCGTGCCATTAAGCCCGAGAATTAGGGCAAGATTTCTAGTCGCGGCACATACATATAAAAGGGAAATGCAGGGTCACCCGTGCAGTTCGATTAAAGGGGACACAAGGAACTCCAGGCGTCTAAATTTATCCGCGATCGCCCACCCCGGCGTGCCTCACATTTGTGTCCCGGTTTTGACACGTAAAAAACCACAATTACTGCGTTCCCATACAAAAATTCGATATATGGGAATATCAGGAATGGGCGGGCATATCTGGCTGTACATGGCTCGTGTCTGTACGTGGGCGTATTTGCCCAAATCGTGATATAAGCATATGTGGCAATGAAAGACCTGCACGCTGCCTATGCGGCCGCGCAGGGCGAAGCGATTGCCTGCGGCGGGCCTGGCGAGCGCGTGGAGTCCTTTACCGTGACGTCACATTGGCGCAGCCGCAGCGACGCCCGTGTTCGTTCTCGGGGCTAATATCTGGCACTGCGGATGCACATATTGCTTTCAAAGAGTTGCAGTGTACGGACATTTACGTTTAACGCTTCCGCTTTGTAGTGGACGTGCTACGTGTAAACAGCTCGTTTAAACTCCCGCTTATTTTTACCTCTTCGTTTTTTTTTGTTCTTTTTTCAGCAACGAGGACGGCATCTTGAACTACATCGAAACCAAGACGGTACGTGTGATTTGGTGGCTATCTTCTATCTTTCGTATAGTCTCTTTATAATTATCAACGCAATATTCGGGACGTGTTCCACCGATCCATTCACTTCTGAAATAAGCGCGAATGTGGGGGCGGTAACGTGTGCCAAACTGCTGAAACAAATTTAGACAAAAACCTTTAATTCAAGTACCGCCATCATATCCTTGTACTTCATGTAATATTCATCGCATACCCCACAACAGTCATTCTCACATTTTTGGCGACTTTATATTTGAAGCTACTTACAGCCCTGAGTTCAAGGCCTCCGTACGGCCGTGCTGCAAGAACCATTAGTCCGTCGAAAATTCGTAACCGCATAGTACGGGGCTCCTTGGTGCATGTCTGACCCTTGTGTCGTTAAGCGTCACGCATCGTCGTCAGTTTTAGACTACCTGATATTGTTCTCACCTCGTCTGTTCTCCTCTTTTTCTATACAGGTCACCATCAAGATCCCACACAAGCACTCGTAAGGAACTCGACTGCCAAGCGTTCTCACAAGATGAAGCGTTCCTGTCTTCGCCCTTTGCAGTCTTCCTTTTTTCTATGCTCGAACGCGCCCACGTTTTATATAAAGCAAGCAATAAACAGTTGCTCCTCGTACTAGAACAGCCTCTTCCACATGTCGAGCGACAAGTATTTTCTATTGGGGCTGCCTATATCCGGCATTTGGACGGCCACCGGGCGAGGAACATGCGCCGACTACGGAGGAATGGTAAAACGGAACGAAGGCCCGAACGGCGCCGCAAGAGAAGGAAAGGAGGCAGAGGTAGTGCACGTGCGCCCCTATTCCACTTTATCTAATCTCTCACTTCAAGTTTGTCGCCCATGCGCTGGCAATCAGTGTGAAAGGCTATCATAAGGCTTCTTAGTGGATAATGAACTAATTTGTTGATTCATGATAAGGCCACTGGGAACATAAAACAAGCGATAAGGACAAGGTAGGTTTATGAATATATACGGGCCTCGGTGGCGTTGATAAGTTGCTGATGTCACATTTTCGGTTCACAGGGGCATGAAAAAGTTAAAGAAAGAAAAAAAGGGGGGGGGGGGGGGCTAGCATGGTTTGGTTTTCTTCAGAATATTCCATTTTTTTCGAAGGCGCAGTCGTACGCTGCTTCAGTAACTGCAGCTCACCTACTTACGCACTTTCCGGTCAGTTCTGTACTGCGCATGCGCTGATGCCTGCTCTTCCGACCCTTGCGCAAGGAGTCTGAGCATCGTGCCGATACCGAGCCGTGCAGTTCCTTTCCGCCAATGTTGCTCAGGGTCGCTGTGCCTGTCTTTGAGCGGAAGGAGAACCAGAGAGGGCGCACGAAGCGCGAATTTGTGATTTTGGGTTCTTTCAACCTGCGGGCAAGACTGGGTGCGCTTTTGACGTGGCCAGCTTTGACATGGTTCACCCTAGCATCATGGTAGCGCCACCGCTTGTGGCGCACGCTTGGGGATTTATACCCTCCACAAGTGGATCTCTCACACCCCGAAAAATTTTCCAGCTAACCTTCGTATGCAGCTCCATCCCTTGTACCAAAATTCTGGTTAAACACCTGCAGCATACCTTCTGCCGAAAACACGCGCGCTGCTCGGGCGGGTAAGCATACGACCTTCAATGTTTTCGATCGGTCCACCAGGGGAACATCCGGCGCCATGCCGACGTCGCTCGCGCCAAAGTGTAGAGCGCATAGTACCTAAGGCACTGGCCGCAAACGTATTTTCCAGAGCGCTAATAACCTGGAAATACTGAGTACCCATGTAACACACCAAGTCTTATTAGGTAATCAACGTCTTGAAACGGACTTGTGTAGAGTGGCTCGTGTTTCAAAAGCGGCACCAGCGGAGATGCTTACAAGCCGACAATTAACGAAGACATCCCTGACAGGTCTTAGCAAAACCAAATGCACACGTTCTGGACGCACAAAGTAGTCGCCATCTCACGGCGAAGCTTCCAGTTTTCCCCCAAAACCATCTCCATGACCGACTTTTTCGAAGACGTTTCGAAGACACCTTGTAAACGGAAAAGGGCCGGTCGTCGGCGCAAATGTACGACGTCCTGTAATGCAAACGGCTCGGATATCCATTTCGAAGATGCCCTGTATCTCCTTCGTGCGTAGGTGGAGAAATGAAACCTTGAATGTTCAAATGCGTCTTTTGGTACGTATTCATTTTGCACGATGTGCAGTGGTCACGGAAAAAGCGGTCATGCGACGACAACGCGCTGGTCTTGCTTTTCGGTTAGCTTTGCAAGCCACTGAAAATGAAAACGACAGATCATGGGCATCGGAAGCCCATAAGCGCAAATTCGGGCGTTGTAGCAGTACTTCGAGGAAGAATCCCACCAATTTTTATGGATTGGTGGACGGTTGGACCGATATACTGTCAAACTGACGTTCCTTCGCTAAGATATGCTTCAAATTAAAAAAAAAATTCGTGGAACACAACACACTAGACTCCATAATATCATTAGTTATAATAAGCAAGAGCGGATGACTCTTCTCACGTATTGAAATTCCCTTTCGGATTATTTTGTCAGCGTCATGCTTCATGACCCTGAGCAAGTTTTCTTCCTCCGTAGCTAGAACTTGAATTGCACCGGCAGATCCGGAGTATGAGTGCGTTTTCGACTGGTGCGTTTAGAGCAACGTGCTCCGTGACGAAGCGCTCCGCGTTGATCTAGCTTGTAGAGCCGCATTTCACCGGAAATTCAACGACACGGCGCCGTCACTTGCGGAACAGTCGGGTTAATCGGCTGCTTGCAGCGCTTTTTGAGGCGCTGCTTGGTAGTCCCCTTTTCTAGCACACTGTATATTCCACCAAATCCTTCAAGAGATGTCCAACAGCATGCAGGAGTAACTGTCAAAACATCCATCGTGCGGCTGTACGCTGCGAAGTGCGCTTTTAACTAGACGCAAGTGCAGTTCGTCTAGTATAACACGTCTAGTATAACACGAAAGTGAAATATCTGTTCGCATCAGAAGTTCAACATTTATTGCTACATCGAGGTGAACTATAGCTTGCCCATTGCTATCGGTGTTTCGCTGGTACGGCACCGTTTGGCGTGGATGAACTGAGGTAACTCGAGTAGTTTACCTAATAATTGGGCACACCCTATAGCAAATGCCGCGAGACAGTGGTATCAGTCAGATTTACTTGCGCCACATTGACCCGTCAACGTCGTTGCCGTGCTATGACGCCTAACGCACCAATTGTCTTGTTCTCATCAGGCTCGAAGACCAGTCGGCGTGGAAATGCCACCCACGAATAAAGGTGACCGGTGCCCCACCACTGCGCTATAGGCGCATATACGCTCGAAGTTGAAGGAACGCGGCTCTGCACGCGTTCATCGAGGCGGGCATTGGTACGCGCCTAGAATGGTGCCGCCATTTAGGAGAGGCGAAGTAAAGCTGCACTGATTCACTCTGCCTCTCCTGGATGGCGGCACCGTTCCAGGCGACGTGCGCCTGGATGCGCGCGTGCTGAGCCGGACGAGACAAGAAGGCGCGTTCGTACAGCATCGTGCATGTGCGGCGTAAGCGCAGTGGTAGCGCACCTGACACTTTTCGTCGTGGCGCGGGGGGCTGAGTTTAAAGTTTATTTCTTTCTTATACAGAAAGAGGAGTAAGGACATGAAGGTATATTGCCCGACAGAGGTTCTTACTCCTATGCGCATTCGCCGTGCATGCACATCGCTTCTATTGAAGTGACACCAATACAAATAAAGAACCAAACAAATAAATAAATATGCATGTACGTAATTTTCACTGCAAATAAAAGAAAATACATCATCAGACACTTCATGAAAAGAAAAGATATCATACAAGCACTTCTTGAATATATACTTGTGTGTACTAAATTACGAGCTTTCAACACAAACCGAAAAGATATATACATATACACACATAAATATTGTATATACATATAGTACATACACACATAACATACACACATAGATGCATATATATGCCCATTTACATATACATAGACAAAAGTGGTGTACCTATAGCATACTAACAGAAGTGTTTCTTAGTGTTTCTCTTTCTTGTTCTTACACATTTATACTTTACTGCATCATGTCCGTTACGGTAGTGACGTATGGGATTGTAGCCGCGTCCGGGGAAACATTCGCCACTGCGCTTCAGAGTCACATTTATCGTAGCCTGATTATACTTTCGTTTGTCCCTTCTAGCGGTCTACGCTTGAATCTCTTGTTTTTTTGCAATCTCTGCATGTATATATCTGTGTTTGTGTATTTGTGTATATACATGTGTACATGTATTTATTATATGCATATACACATATTTTGGTGTTGTGTTTTCACACACGTCAATGTTAATTACGCGTCACCCTTGGTTGCTTTATTATGTAGCTGTATTCCTTTTATGTACACCGCAGTGTTAATGGCTTGTCGCCATTCTGCAGTCTCCATTTTTCTGAAACGTATTACGTTTTTTGTATGTATATATTAAATGTAATTATCTCCCCCTACATTAATGCCCCACGTGGGACCTGTAGGCACTGTAAAAAATAAATAATAAATAAATAAATAAATAAATAATAAATAAATAAATAAATAAATAAAAGGTGCATATGCGCAGAGGTAAGAGCAACAGTCTGCCATGTGCATTCTCTTTTCAATAGACTAAGTTGTGAATGAGCGCCTATTTGCATTCTTCCTTCCGTCCACGCCTCATTTGTGTGCGTGCTGAAGTAAGCATTCATTATGAGTCTGCCATTTATGCATTACGTCCGGGGTAGTGGCTGCGTTTGCCAGTACTTTGTTTATAAATGTTTCTTGGGATCGACTGAGAGCGAGGTCCTTGAAGATGCGAAGAGGCCTGACGTCTTTGAGCTTTTCTCGGTAATGAAATCCCGGAAAGCGTCGCAGTCATGCTGCGTAAAAGGGAAAATTCGGCGTCACATTCGCGTATGGGTGGTTCGGGACATCGGCAGTCCCGCGCAGGAGAGCTTGGAGATGATGCGGCAGAACTCCCACATCTTTATTTATTTAAAAAAGGTCCTTACAGGCCTCTTCAGAGGCATTGGGTAAGGGGGGCATAACAAAAGAAAAGGTCACACAAATGTTGTACAATATTAAGCAGGGTGAAGTGGCTTAGAACATATACATGACTTAAAGAACATATTTGAGTATAAAACATCAATAATTGTATATGCACAGCGAACAAAAGAAGAATTCAATGCAACAGACAAAAATACAGGCAGAAAGAACTTCAAGAAACACATTTTGAACACGTGTAGGCAGTTCAAATTAAAATGTACAAGTATACGAGCATGAGTAAAACGAAATAGCCAAAACATGGTAGCTAACAAAACACACATATCGACGAGAAAAAGAAAACGTCATATGCAGCTGCCGAGGTTACTCAGTGAAATGTGAAATGATGAGTTGATGAAATTTACCAGGATTTCTTTCAGTTACTATAAAATCGAGAAGGGCGTTCCACATGCGAATGGCACGAGGTAGCGCCGAAGAATTAAAAGCGTGAGTGCTTCCGTATACGCGTGTGAAACTGAGGTGATTATGTAATCTGCGTGACGTGCAAGGTGAAACTTCAAGACGCAAGGTAGAGTTTCTATCGGCCAGAATGTATTTGTGAAGCAGCGACAAGAGTGCGATGTCACGACGAGTACTAAGGGATGGAAGTGAAAGATCAAGTATTATTCGCGTGATGCTTGATTTGAAAGTATAGTTATGAGAGATGAATCTAGCAGCCCTATTTTGCACTGATTCTAATAAACTAATGAGGTTATTATGATGAGGCGACCATATCGGGGAGGCATACTCGAGCTGCGGGCGAACAAATGTCTGAAAAGCTAGCTTGCGGATGCTGGGGGGAGAGCTTCGCAGGGTTCGACGTAAGTAACCCAATGACTTAGAGGCTTTGGCACAAATGGTAGTAACATGAAGGTTCCAGGAAGGGTTTGATGTGAGATTAATTCCCAAGTACATGTACGAATTGGCTGGTAAAGTGGGATGGCAAGACCGTGTGGCAAGACCGTGTGCCACCTCGTTACCTCCATTTTGAAGGTCTCACGTGCCCCGACGTCCCGGCAACCCTAGCGTCAATACCGTTCTTTTGTTTGTGTTGGAGAACTTGACGGATGCGTAGAGCAGGTGACGTGTTCTGTATTGGAATTCTCGACTTCCTTCAATGCTTCGAATGAATCGGTGTAGATTGTAGACGATATACCGTGTGTATTGTCTCGAATGCGATCCAAATATCCACTAAACAGCTAGAGTACCATGCGCTAACTGATGCACTGGCGGATCCAGAGGGGTGCCGCGGGGGCAGGGCCACAGCCGAGATAGTTGCTACGAGTCATACAAAACTCATTTCTTGAGAACAAAAACTCAATATTTCCCTGGTTTTCTCCAAGCGCACCTCCACACCCCCTGCCACTATACGCACGTATGCAGGCTTGTTCTTTCTTTTTTTCTTCTTTTTTGTCTGGTGATCTGTCACTGTTTTGTTAGGGCCACCTTCTTGAGACTATCCTAGATCTGTCCCTACCACGATGTCGCAACTACACTGATCCATCAAACTTCCTCTGCACGCATGTAGGGCGCACGAAGCGCGAATTTGTGATTTTGGGTTCTTTCAACCTGCGGGCAAGACTGGGTGCGCTTTTGACGTGGCCAGCTTTGACATGGTTCACCCTAGCATCATGGTAGCGCCACCGCTTGTGGCGCACGCTTGGGGATTTATACCCTCCACAAGTGGATCTCTCACACCCCGAAAAATTTTCCAGCTAACCTTCGTATGCAGCTCCATCCCTTGTACCAAAATTCTGGTTAAACACCTGCAGCATACCTTCTGCCGAAAACACGCGCGCTGCTCGGGCGGGTAAGCATACGACCTTCAATGTTTTCGATCGGTCCACCAGGGGAACATCCGGCGCCATGCCGACGTCGCTCGCGCCAAAGTGTAGAGCGCATAGTACCTAAGGCACTGGCCGCAAACGTATTTTCCAGAGCGCTAATAACCTGGAAATACTGAGTACCCATGTAACACACCAAGTCTTATTAGGTAATCAACGTCTTGAAACGGACTTGTGTAGAGTGGCTCGTGTTTCAAAAGCGGCACCAGCGGAGATGCTTACAAGCCGACAATTAACGAAGACATCCCTGACAGGTCTTAGCAAAACCAAATGCACACGTTCTGGACGCACAAAGTAGTCGCCATCTCACGGCGAAGCTTCCAGTTTTCCCCCAAAACCATCTCCATGACCGACTTTTTCGAAGACGTTTCGAAGACACCTTGTAAACGGAAAAGGGCCGGTCGTCGGCGCAAATGTACGACGTCCTGTAATGCAAACGGCTCGGATATCCATTTCGAAGATGCCCTGTATCTCCTTCGTGCGTAGGTGGAGAAATGAAACCTTGAATGTTCAAATGCGTCTTTTGGTACGTATTCATTTTGCACGATGTGCAGTGGTCACGGAAAAAGCGGTCATGCGACGACAACGCGCTGGTCTTGCTTTTCGGTTAGCTTTGCAAGCCACTGAAAATGAAAACGACAGATCATGGGCATCGGAAGCCCATAAGCGCAAATTCGGGCGTTGTAGCAGTACTTCGAGGAAGAATCCCACCAATTTTTATGGATTGGTGGACGGTTGGACCGATATACTGTCAAACTGACGTTCCTTCGCTAAGATATGCTTCAAATTAAAAAAAAATTCGTGGAACACAACACACTAGACTCCATAATATCATTAGTTATAATAAGCAAGAGCGGATGACTCTTCTCACGTATTGAAATTCCCTTTCGGATTATTTTGTCAGCGTCATGCTTCATGACCCTGAGCAAGTTTTCTTCCTCCGTAGCTAGAACTTGAATTGCACCGGCAGATCCGGAGTATGAGTGCGTTTTCGACTGGTGCGTTTAGAGCAACGTGCTCCGTGACGAAGCGCTCCGCGTTGATCTAGCTCGTAGAGCCGGATTTCGCCGGAAATTCAACGACACGGCGCCGTCACTTGCGGAACAGTCGGGTTAATCGGCTGCTTGCAGCGCTTTTTGAGGCGCTGCCTGGTAGTCCCTTTTTCTAGCACACTGTACCTTGGCCACCAAATCCTTCAAGAGATGTCCAACAGCATGCAGGAGTAACTGTCAAAACATCCATCCTGCTGCTGTACGCTGAGAAGTGCGCTTTTAACTAGACGCAAGTGCAGTTCGCACTTGCGTCTAATATAACACGTCTAGTATAACACGAAAGTGAAATGTCTGTTCGCATCAGAAGTTCAACATTTATTGCTGCATCGAGGTGGACTATTGCTTGCCCATTGCTATCGGTGTTTCGCTGGTACGGCACCGTTTGGCGTGGATGAATTCACGTTCACACATCGCCTCCATAACATCGCCTGAGGCGACTCGAGTAGTTTACCTAATAATTGGGCACACCCTATAGCAAATGCCGCGAGACAGAGGTATATCAGTCATATTTACTTGCGCCACACTGACCCGTCAACGTCGTTGCCGTGCTATGGCGCCTAACGCACCAATTTTCTTGTTCTCATCAGGCTCGAAGACCAGTCGGCGTGGAAATGCCACCCACGAAGAAAGGCGACCGGTGCCCCACCACTGCGCTATAGGTGCATACACGCTCGAAGTTGAACGAACGCGGCTATGCTCGCGGCTCTGCACGCGTTCATCGAGGCGGGCATTGGTACGCGCCTAGAATGGTGCCGTCAGCCAGGAGGGACGAAGTGCACTGATTCACACTGCCTCTCCTGGATTGCGGCACCGTTCCAGGCAATGTGCGCCTGGATGCGCGCGTGCTGAGCCGGACGAGACAAGAAGGCGCGTTCGTACAGCATCGTGCATGTGCAGCGTCAGCGCAGTGGTAGCGCACCTGGTACTTTTCGTCGTGGCTGAATTTGAAGTTTATTTCTTTCTTATACAGAAAGAGGAGTAAGGACATGAAGGTATATTGCCCGACAGAGGTTCTTACTCCTATGCGCATTCGCCGTGCATGCACATCGCTTCTATTGAAGTGACACCAATACAAATAAAGAACCAAACAAATAAATAAATATGCATGTACGTAATTTTCACTGCAAATAAAAGAAAATACATCATCAGACACTTCATGAAAAGAAAAGATATCATACAAGCACTTCTTGAATATATACTTGTGTGTACTAAATTACGAGCTTTCAACACAAACCGAAAAGATATATACATATACACACATAAATATTGTATATACATATAGTACATACACACATAACATACACACATAGATGCATATATATGCCCATTTACATATACATAGACAAAAGTGGTGTACCTATAGCATACTAACAGAAGTGTTTCTTAGTGTTTCTCTTTCTTGTTCTTACACATTTATACTTTACTGCATCATGTCCGTTACGGTAGTGACGTATGGGATAGTGGTGGACCCCGGCATAAACCACTTTCGTGTTAAGAAGGGCATGTAGTTCCGTACGCGGCGCGGTAGCGTTGCGGCCAGTGGGCGGTCTGACGGAGTGAGCGCAACCCCTATGCGATGTCTCCGAAGCGCCACTTCCCCTAAGCGAGTGAGCCCACTTCGGGCGAGACTTCGTGTTGGTACGCAGTGCAACCAGCGCTTTTTTTCGTTAACAGTGAGCTCTAACGTGTGTTTAGGGAGTGAAATGGTCTGCGGAAGCGGAGCCTCTTAATAGGTTTTCTTCGACTCGTTCCATCAGCTGCGGTAACACTAGATTGCCTCATCCCGGAATGTTGAACGCATAATTCAGAACGATGCTGCTAGCAAAGAGCACGTCTTTTCGAATACGTATTTACCAGATTGCGGTGACCTAGAATGACCAAGCATCATTTCCTGTACGTCTATTCGGACCCTTTCCATGATTGAGTCCATACGAGCCTTTCAAGTCATTAATATGTCATCTATCTTGTACTCTACTTTGAACATTGCAAGGGTCTGATGCTCGTAAATGTACGCTTCCGTCGTCTCTGCTTCCGGCTGTTCTATATCTGCTGTTTCTTCTACTTCTTTGTCTATCTCTCTGAGCTAGCGGTGCTGATGAATCAACATACTGTAGCGAAACGTCGGGGCCGGTAATATTAGACGCATCGGAAGGCCAGGAAGATGAAGAGGCGCGGGAGCCACTCCGCACAGGCAAGCGATGAGGAGCTGACACAATGAATTGGGGGTGTTTATTTAGCTAACACAACTTGAAGTTACAAGACACACAGGGCGGCAATTATAAAACGTAGAGAATCGTATCATACCCCGTCGGCCTGCCGGACTGCTCTCCGGTGGTGTCATGCGTCATGGTCCCGAGTCCGCTCTCTCAAAAAGGCCAATGTCGCCGCTTAAATAGCACTTTTTCAGCATCCACGGCAACGCGGACCTCTCGGAGCACCACTGCCTGCCACCAATAGGAAAACGGCTTATACAGACCAATCAGGCAGGCCGAAGATAACGATGTTCCACGCGTGCATCGCGTGCATCCGGCCTCGCCACACAACTAATAGAAACAACACATTCCAGAAACTGGCCGCGACGCGCACACATGGTCCTCATTTTCTGTGCCAGGTCATCAAGAAGACTCCCTGCGGTGCGCCGGCTCGCTTCGGGCACAAAGGGACTAACCAGACACACCTGCCTCTTGCCGGCTCGAAGTTTTGCTCGAGCGCCCCTCTACAAAAGCAGTCGAAAAAGAAAAAAAAAAGAACAAGAAAACATTCTACGCGACGCTGTCTTCGCGACAATACGTTGAACGTCCCTCAACTCGCGTATCGATAGGTGCTCCAAATTAATGAGACCGATTGTTGCGATCGCTTCCGTGACTGGCACGCGCACCCTTTCGCCTTCGAAGAGGGCCTCCATGATTCGCTCCGGCGTCGGAATATCCGGCGGTTACTAGTCGGCTGCATTGCGAGGCGAAGACGGCGACAGGGTGCCACGCGACGCCGTATCTCAAGCGCGACGCTCCAGTCATCTTCCAAAGCATCTTTCGTCGTGGTGGATTGTTAGGCCTCGCACTCCAGCTTCTCCCAACGGCGGCATCACGACAGTCCTCCAGGCTTCAGCTTTGGTAGCTGCCTTGTCATAACACAGCATCGCTCGCCCCACCACGGTGGTGTAGTGGCTCAGGTACTCGCCTCCTGATCCGAGGGTCGTGGGTTCGAATCCCGGCCTCGGCTGCTGCATTTCGATGGAGGCGAAATTTCGAGGCCCGTGTACTGTGCGATGTCAGTGCACGTTAAAGAACCCCAGACGGTCCAAATTTCCGGAGCCCTCCACTACGGCGTCTCTCATAATGAAATCCTGGTTTTAGGACGTGGCCTAAAATTCCTTTTTAAGATTATAAGCGGTCAAACAAAAATAAACAAGGATTTAAACCTACAGCTCCCAGGAAGGCGATGTGATCGTCTTAACAATAGCACAGCTATTCAGCCTTATTTCACGCGCACTGATACTTTCCGTTACTCCTTTTTTCCTGACACAATAGAAATGCGGAATAGTTTGCCTAACGCAGTTGTAGACCATAAGACGTCAGTTGATTTTGAATATGCCTTAGACACCTTTCTCTATAGTGATATATGGACTATATACTGGTACGAGAATTTATTGGTTGACATTTATTTGTATACTTACTGAAGTTTGTTTATTATTTTTCTGATGCTGGTCTTCTGTTTGGTGTTCTGATGTGCTATTGAATGTTACTTTTCGCGCGACTGATGTTATATATCATGTATTGTAACGCGAAACCCTCCCTATAATGACCCCAAGCGCAGGGTTGACAGTATCAAATAAATAAATAAATAAATAAATAAATAAATAAATAAATAAATAAATAAATAAATAAATAAAACTTACACCATTGCCCGCTAAAGGGAACCATGAGGCGATGCGAAGCAGAACGAGGGGTGCACACCGCGTTTGCATCGGTTTGACCAGCGCTTCCTCATAGAGGAGGCGCTGGTTTGACGCTAGCAGACGATGCCTGCGTCCAACGTTACTAGAATAGTTTATTCTAGTAACGTTGGCCTGCGTCAGCATTGTCTCTCGCGGGCGAGGGCGCGTTCTCGTTCCTTGCGAGCTGGTAAAACGTTCATCGAAGAAAGGTGGTTGTGGTTCGGTTTTTCTTTAATGAAAGGACGCTAATTTTCTGCAGCCCATGTCGGGAGCACGGCTAAGCGTCCGTAGGGGAAGGGGAAAGGGACTGAAAGGCATAGGAAGGAGAGGAAACCCGTAGTGGAGGGATCCGGAAATTTTGACCAGCTGAGGTTCTTTAACGTGCACTGAAAGACGCACAGTACATGGGCCTCTGGCATTTTCGACTCCATCGGAAATGCGGCCGCCGCGACCGGGATCGATCCCGCGTATTTTGGGTGCCAGCCGAGTACGTTAACCACTACACCACCACGGCGAACATCTAAGAAAGAGCGTTCCATAGTCAGCGCGCGCCGTTCGAAGAGAAGAGCAGGAATACCGAGAGGAGAGGAGATGAGACAAGGAGAGGAGAGGGAGGAGGATGCGCATGCGCAGTGCGGGTGTTGACGCCGCACGGCGGATGGATGGAAGGAGGAAGGGAGGGAGGGAGTGGCATAACCCCGATCACAAGCTGCTTCGCATCTAATAGATAAAACCCCATGAATCAAACAGCTCTTCGACAAATGCTACCACAGCGTCGACAGCAGTTTCTGCCACGAAACACGTGGGTGCGCGAGAGAGGAAGTGCTATCCCGGGGCAGTATTCCGAAATGTGTCGCTGCAGTGGTGTATTATAGTCTCTATTTAATTGACCACTTGGCGCTCCACCAGGGGACGCCACCCTTATTGCATATAATCGCTTGCACATCGAATAGAGAGGCTGTTCGTCTCAACGCAAAGTGCTGTGTGGTACAATTCATCTGCGGTTCCGGCGTTCTGGAAGGCCGCGGCGCCGATACAACTTTGGCGACAATGATCCACGGAAGACGGGGGAACACCACGCCCATTCTTTTTCAGTTCACGTTTCTGGTTTTCAAGTTTCTGGTCCCCCATTAGAGACGAAGTTGCCACGCGTCTGACACATTCGTCAGAGACGCCGAGTGCGTCGTACTTCCTTCGTTTGTCGCCCAGGTTATTTGCCGGCGACATATGCCTATCTGAAGACATCGGTGTGAACAGTGAGCCAAATCCTTCAGTTACTTTTCATCCAGACAGATTCCTTACCTTGCGTTCTCTGCCAGCAGTATATTTCATGAAACTTGTTCCAACTTATCGCTGAAATTTTACGCCATTTCTGACTAACCTGTTCTCTGCCTGCCATGCACTGGTGGAACACTGGGCTAATAGGAAGGCCAGTGGAACACTGGGCTTCCTATTAGCCTGGTTTGTCTGCGGTAAAGCGTCCTCTCAAATGAGACGCAAGTTCATCCTCATGGGCACGGATTTTACCATTCGGAATGTCAGCGACCTTGCAAAGGAGGAGGAACACGTCGAATGAGCCCTGCAGCATTTTGGCGGTGGACGCCGATCGTCGACGCGTGCCACAGGACTTCGGACGCGACGAGCGTCGTGCGCAAGCAGGGGCTCGAGGCGGCGTCTCCTTTGTCACCGGGGCGAGGACGAACACTTGGCCAGCTGTCCTTCCATTGCGCCACTGACTGGCCCCGAAGGTTGATTTCGTTTTGGCTCGCCTCGGCGCTGGGCGAAGTTTTCCGGATGCCCTGCGCGACATCAACGTCGCTCGACATGTAGAAAGACCGGACACTTTTCTTGGGTGTGACGATCGCTGGGAATTGCAGCATAAGTTACGGAAGTCGAGAGCCCAGACAAAACCTGGATGACGGATAGAGCGACAGTTCTCCAGCCCGATTACTTGATAACGACCAACTTGCCTGCGCCCTTGCTGCAAGATGATCCGGTCCGTTATTCTGTTCCGACAGACGCACCCAGTCAACATGCCTCGCTCGCAGCGTTGCCTGCGGAGCGCTTTCCAAGAGATTCCACCGACGTGTCGGTTTATTCAAGGTGCGGCCGCCTTTCCCAGCCAAGTGGTCTTCGCCCGTTGGACCTTTAGCTAGACCGTTGTTGAGTGCAGACGGCAGTTCCCGACCGTGTTTTGTGCCTGAACCCGGTCAACTATTCAGGCCAGTGCCTCGCTTTCATGCCTTGTCTACCTCTACGGATGGTGGAGATGCATTGGGACCATCGCTCTCGAACGCAGTATCAGATGACTGTTCACTTCCGTGCACAAGTGAGCTCGTCGGTAAATCTTCCCATGCACTCGTTTCATCGTGTGTGTGTGTGTGTGTGTGTGTGTGTGTGTGTGTGTGTGTGTGTGTGTGTGTGTGTGTGTGTGAGGATCGAAGTGCAGTACTGTCCCTTATGTACTTTTGAATCTGTTATTCCGCATGTTCTGTGTTATTCCACGTGTTCCTATTGCATGTCTGGCATTCCTTTCCATTTCAAGAGGGGGATAATGGGGTGTATTAGCTTCGATTTTAAGACCGCTTAGCGCTACACCGGGGGACGCCACCCTTATTGTATATAATCGCTTGTAGGTAAAATAAATAGGCTCTTCGTCGCAATGCTAAGTGCGGTGTAGTACCCACTTCTTCGGCGACGCCGTCCTGCACGGTCGCGGGGCCGATACTACAATCGCCAAACGCGATAGTATTTCTGGTGATGTAATTGTGTTGCCTTTGCTGTCTCCTGCGGTGTGATTGGCTGCTTTGACAAACTGGAAGCGTTTCCGGTTTGTCCAACCAGCCAATCACACCGCAGGAGACAGCAAAGGCGCACATCTCAGAATACGGCCCCTGGACACTGTCAAATTCCACCATCTTGTCAAATTACGTAATGGCGGCATTTCTTATTGCATTAGTTTGCCCTGCGTCATTAATACACATTACACAAAATGGTGCAGTTGTGTTCCCCTCATGAAGTCCAGGAGGGACCTATGGTTCGGACCGTATATCCATCGCTGCAAGTCTGGTGGCCGCATTTTTGAGCCAATCAGGCAACCTGTAGCTGCCCTCTGAGCCAATAAGAGCGGCCAAGAGGCGAGATTTTGACAATATGGTATGATGTGACAATGGATCGGGTTTATACATCTAGTCTGTTCACCATGGCTAACACACCCCCTTACCCCCCCCCCCCCCCCCGTCGAAATTCTAGATAAACCATGTCCAGGATACACACAGTTTCTCTAAAGTGCTAGTTTTGGTAGCCTTGTACTAATCGATATGACATACTAGTTATGATTAACTCGACGTACGCGTATATTATCGTCAGGAACATGTATGAAACATGTCCTGTTCCACTTGTCAATATCAACACCCAGGTAGAAGACTTTATTTCAGAAACCACATGCATGTACAAGCCCGCAGAAAAGGCTGTAGTCAGTGCTTTTTGTGCTTTAAAAAGAATTACATGCGAAGCCAGAAAGCACTAAGCACCAGGATGGTCTCATTGTCACGCGCTCCTCAGTCACGCGCTCTTCTGGTACTTTTCAAAGAGTTGTCGATGGCTGCCAGAAAAGAAAAAAAAAAAAAAGCCGAAGCAGCCGGACGCCCAACGACGTGGCATTCGCCTGCACGCTTGTATTGGCGCCAGTGGACACGGATCGGTGGCATTGCGGCTGCCTTTTGTTTCTGAGTCAAGTCTTCACGTTTCGCAGGTGATGAAAGTGATGACGAAGGAGTCGTCGACCACGTATCCGTTTTCCGGGTTCTCAATGTCGTCGAGGGTCATGATGGCTGTGTAACCGATGCCTTCATTCTCACCGTCCTTGGGACGTTGGAAGCAGTGTTCGAGCTCCTTTCCCAAATCCTCGGGCACAATCTCGGCAATCTTGTGGTACGTGTTGCTCTTCTGGTCTACGATGACGAACGTGCTGCGCCTCCTGTAGGGCCACTGGAGTGTCGGGTCGTAAGGGCCCTTCGTGATGTACACGTACACGCTGAGGCAAATGTTTCCTTTGTCATCTTTTTCGGCAAAGTGTCCGCCCAGGTACATTTTGTAGCCTTGAATGCCCACGTAGAAGTCGTCGCTGAAGAAGGACTTGGCCTTGCCTTCGAGCACCTGCTCCTTGATTTTGGAAAAGTTTTTCACACGCCAGGCGAACTTGCTAGAGCGGAAACGATCTTCGATGCTATCTATTCGCCCCTTCAGATAGCTCTGTATTTTCTCGATCTTGGCGACGATCCGCTTGTTGGCGATGGCCGAATCCTCGCGCATTTTCTTCATCTCGTTCTTGACTGTATCCTGAACAGCCCTCACCGTACTGCGGATGGCCTCGAACTCGGCGAAGTTCTCCTTCAGCCACTTTACCTCGCGGCATACGTCGTCTAGCTTCTCGCGCACTTCGCTGATCTGGCAAGCCTCGGCGCCAGTGTAGATCAGCGTGCCGTCATCGGCACGTGCGGCGAAGCCCGCCACGCCAGACCCTTCGCCGGCCTCCTGTTGCTGGGTGATGGCACCGGGTTGCTGCTGCAGCTGCAAGTTGCGCGAGCATTCCAGCTTCAGGTGCGCCGCAACATCCTGGTGCTTGAGCTCCTTCATGCAGATGGCACACTGGACGCTCTGGTGGCCGCAAGTGCTCAGGTGTTCCTTGAGGCCGTTGAGAGGACCCACGTGGTCGCATCCGTTCTGCTTGTTTGGGCAGGCGACTCGGAAGCCTTTCAGAATGTCGGCGGACGTCGTGTCGTGGTACACCTGGTCCTTCATGCTGCGCTCATTGTCCATGGGACAGACGAACGTGTCGTCCTCCTCGCGCAACTTTCCAAAGCATTTGGGACAAAAGAAGTGCGAGCACTTGGTCAGGTACAGCTCAGACGGCACCGAGCCGCACAACGAGCAGATGCGGTAGATGGGCACCTCTTGCTGAAACTCGATGCTCGTGTACTCTCCCACGTAGGGAAAGCCCGTCAAGTAACGGCACGCGGCCATGTCGTCGCGTGGTGTATCCGCTGACCTCACCTTCAGGTCTTCTCTAGGCGTCGTTAACGGCTGCCGATCTCCAGAAGGAACGACGACGTAAGCCTCGCTGCTACCGACGGCCACAGCACGCGCCGAGTTCGAGCTCCCTCGCGCGAAGCGCGTGCTCCGCTTGCGTCCTCTTTCTCTTCCCAAAAGGCACTTGGTAACTGCCCCATCGGTGTATGATACTCCGTAGGCACATGAAAACAGTCAATCACCACTTTTCTTCTCGGGCGCACGCATTCTACGAGAATATTTGCGCAGGACGCGGCTGACGCGCCATATATCCTTGCAGCCTTCATTGATCATAACCACCGCTGTCGTTACCAAAACAGTTGAGTTAGATAGGGTGACGGTACCTGAGCTAACATACATGTGTAAACTAGGAATGAGCAGAGAAGAATTAATGGAGATTCAGGAACTCGATCCAGCACCCGCAAGGCCAAGCCATATATGTGTTCTGTGCCCAAGCCACCCAAGCGTGGTAGAGAGGGCCACCACCCAAGCCAAGTAAAGTCCCTAGATTTTTCAGAAAGCCAAGCACAAGTTTCCCATAGCGCGTCGGCATATTTGTTTTATAGCTTGGTCACCTGTGGCAGCTATCGTGGCTACCACAAGAACAAATAAACGTCACACGGGCGCAACGCGACGCTCCCGAATGAGTCGACGTCACAAACGAAACCGCATTTATTTCATACTTCGCTTACCTGGCTTATACATTGTCAACGAAGAATAAAAATGTAAATACTAAGACCGGAGAAACAGGCTTTGCTCCGTATGATGCAATTAAACAGGAATGCTTCTATCATGGTTCTAATAAATATTCTACACATCCCAGAAAGAGCATTTCAGAAATTTAGAGGCCAGCTATCCATCCGCGGCCAATCCAATCTGAGAGAAGCCGACGAGGGAGTCCGGTCCGTCTGCACGCAATGGCTGGACTGGGATTGCCGAAATTTAGCAGAAATGCAAACACCGTCCCAAGTCCAGGTGATCTGAGCGACGTCGAAAGGCTGGAGGACTTTCCGGAAGCTGACTTCAGGGGCATGACGCTTTCACTGAGCCAGGAAACGACTGATGCGGTGTCCCCGATTCAACCATCGGCAGATCGGCGCGTCGTCGATGTTTCGTGTATGGGTACCAGCCGTTGCCGGGCAGGTGCGTACGTCCATATTCCGATTTGATTTGCGATGGACCGCAGGGTTTGTTGCCAAACTGGCTACTTAAGGTCCAGCGGCATCTTTGTGGTTTAGCTAGCTAGTACGCGATCGTTTCTGTGTGGCCGAATCGGTGGCGATCGACGTGTTTATGGAAGGCCGCGATAGTTGTGACTTGTTCGTGTAAGGGTTTTTCGCTGTCCTGTTATGCAGCTTTTCTATGTCGCGCCGACGATCGGCTATTTAGTGGCATGTAGAGAGACCGGCCGATTAAACGAGGCACTACGCAACGAAGGTAATCCGCATATAAACGTTCTGCTTGTCGCTCAAAACTTTGGAATGCCATTTCACGAAACGCCGTTAAGCCAGTTTGCCTGCTAGTGAGTCGAGCTTGTATTGGTACCTGCTACATTAGTTTAGCGGCCAAGATAATTCACTGCTATGTTTGCGTGCGCGCGCGGGTTCGATGCCTGCTCACGGCAGCCGCGTTAACTGCAAAAGATGTATTACATATATTTGAACACGCTGTTAAACAGCTGCATTGCGTTAATCCAGCGTCTATCACGGTGATCCCATGCTTTCGTCACGTAACACTGAATAGTTTTAGCTCATTCTGTTAAGCAACTGTTTTGGCACTGCGATCTCACATGGGGTTGCCGCGCCAGTCAGACCAAGGCAGTCTGAATGCAGCCTCCCCCACGTCGTCATCACGTATCGTGTGCAGAGCCGGCGTTAGACGCATACTGTTTTACTTTATTTCTTTTTGTTTACCGTCGCATTCCTCCCTGCGTTGGCACTCGTCAGCGGACAGCACTTTCTTCGTACTGTGCGCGGTGTCAGCGTCTCCCGTGTTCATCGTTCGTTGGGCGCCCCTGGTGAGCGTGCCCCGAGCGAACTCACTTAATGCAGGTGGTTTCGAGCAACAGTCTCATTCTACTGAGCTGCGGGTCCGCCCACCCTTTGGCCCCGCGATCTGTGTCAGCCGCCGCAGTCCTATAAACGCGCCTGTCTTTGCTTCCTTGAACTCTGTCACAAAAATTACTGGAGGTCACTACGGCAGTTACAGTTCGAGCACGATTTGCTCTGACCCGCCGAGGCAGCAGTTGCATTGGCGTGGAGAACTTGGGCATGGGTATAACGCCTAACCGCGGCAGCCACCTTGATTCGGTTGTGGCGAAATGCGCACATAACGGTGTTCTTAGATATAGGTGCACGCTATGGAACTTCAGGGCACGAGAGTCAATCTGCAGTCCCCAACTGTGGACGTTTTTCATGTGGTACCTGCTGTGTTCATAGCTTCAAACATTATTGTGGCATTATTTGTCTTACACTGTGCGTTTTGCAGTCTCCGAAAACTTGGTTGTACTCTAGATACAACAAAACAAGTAAATTTTGTTTGCAAAATGTTTCACTTTGTGCACTCGTAAATCATTATTTTTCTGGCAGGTTATCGGTTTACAATGTCACAAAGGTTTTTGAAAGCCCTGAAGATGAAGGGTAGGCATATTTCCTGTACTGCCTGCCAATCCCCTGTTCACTGAACTGGAATGTGTGCAGCTCGCGCAACACCGGATTTCCTTTTACTGGTTTCTGTAGCAGGGCCTGTGCTTGCCATGTATAAAAGCATCATTTCCCTACAGCTGCAGCCGTTGCTTACATGTGGCAGATAGCTGGTCGCAACTTTGCAAGAGTGGAAGTAAGTGTACGGAACATGATAAAAATGTTTCTGTCCTCTTCTTTTAACAGCTTTCTTTATTTTTTGCCAGTGTGCATGTGCTTCTCTATTTTCGAAGGCTTTTAATATACATAAATTTTCATCAACTCTACTGGTGCAGCTGGCTTACTCTTGTACTGAATCCTAAGCACTTCATTTTGTGTCGCTGGCTTTAGTGCGTTGTCACTACGATTGCTCTCGTACATATGCTATACAAGCCACATATGAAAGCGTAGTAGTGAATTTTGAAAATACAAAATTTCATGCAAGCTATGGTGTGGGCCCTACATTCTATCGCAGACAGTTTATGAAAGGGCAAGAAGTCTGTGTAAGTTTCTCAGAAGCCCTCGTAGTACATATGTGTCCTGTCTGGGTAAGGGATTCAGACTCGGGACCAACTTCTCTCTCTCGCAGTAATACGGATGTCGCAGATTTACTTTTGATCACCAGTGAGGATCACCTTTCTTGACAGCTTTCTTCCTTCCGTATCTTAAGCGTTGAGGTCAAAAAAACCTGATTCTGGTTGCTCTGGACCATTATTACAAGTGCTGTGATGGCAGTCTTCTTGTGCAGTGAGGTTAGTTGAACACAGGGCGAGAAAGAATTACTTGGCAATTTGGAAATGCAAGGCACGTTGAATGAAGCAGGACAGAAACCCAACTGTCTTGTTAAATTCTGTGACTTCACCTGACTTGCCTAGTCACCCTCGAAGGTGCTATTCATTCATTGCAAGGCTTGATGTGGCAGCATAGAAGGTAGCTGGCCAAGCAAAAAAATTTTTGTACTGTCCTCTTTCATGGAATTGCTTTCTCGAACAGGACATCAAAATGTTGGAGGGACACTAAAGGGAAAAGATGAAATGGTTTAGACTGATAACTTATATCTCTAGGATACGACTGTCTTTAATTTGGCACTTTACATGCAATATTAAAAGAGAAATTGAAAGTCAAAAGATTTTGCTTTGAAATTCGTGCCGGAACATGGGACCCGTGACATCATAAGGTCAATTTATTTTTCGCACGAAAGTGTTTTATGGTGGGGTCTACCAAGAAATCAGTGAAATACTTCTGTAGCGGAAGTGCATCCCTGAAAAAATGAACATACGTTCACAATGAAAAGGTCTACCCAGCGGACTTGAACCCGCATTCACCTGGGATGCGACGAGAGGAGCTCAAAGCTGTACCGATACACCACCGCATCATTGCTCATACAGGGAACAGATGGGCCTTATATACTCACTACAGGGTTTTAGAAGTTGCATTTAATTGTCATCCGGTTAAAGTAAAGGTGTTTAGTACAGGGGGGGTGAACGGTAGTGTTTAACAAGCAAAATGACTCTTAAGGTAACATCACCTTCCCTACACTGCAATCTTGGTTCGCTTAGATTCGCTGTTTTCATAATCTCACCAAACTCACTGCATCAAATTTTCTGATACTCCCTGTGCTAAGTCTCTGGCTTTCTTAGAACACAATGCATGTCTTCCTTATTGATAAATAGTTATGTTGGCCTTAGCAGATGCCGCCAAACATCTATGACATTGCGTGTATTAGTGCTGAAAGTTCGAAGAGCCGTTGCTACTTGTATATTATTTTCGTGCATTTCCTGGCTTACACAAGGCCTTCTCGCGAGATTGATGTTTTTGGTATTGTGAAAAAACAGCCTACTACTATTATGAGAAAAAAATGTTTTTCACTTAAGTGTCGTTGACGGAGGACCATTGAGAATATGAGTTGTTGTGGAAGTAACTGGCGGAAAGATTTCGTGTCACAGTGACCACAGAAGCCCAGTTTTTCTTGTTAAATGAGAGCTTTTTAGTTCCTCACGCCTGATTGCGAGCAATGCTTAGCACCCCATATGGGTTTCAAATGGAAAACAAGTAGTAGACGCTACCATTCTGCCTTCCATTAGTGCATGTGCTCTCAGTGCCTTTATATTTATGCTATAATACAATGTAATACAACTTTCTTTGGTTAGAAATGTTGTTATCACTTCATAATTTACAATGAGTCAACAAATGTGTGGTTATTGTGAGCAGAGCAGTCAAGCGGCCTTGTCTGGGATCGAATCTTCCCGGCCGCAGCTACATTTTGATTGAGATGAAATGTTGAGGCCCATGTACTGTGCAACGTCAGCACACACTAAAGAACCCCAGGTGGCCAAAATTTCAGGAGCCTTATAGTACTATATGACGTCCATCATAATCATACGTGGTTTTGGGACGCAAAGCCCCAGGAATCAATCAAATCAGTGTTACCTTCTCATGACACAGTGAAGCAGCCCTCCTATGCCATCCTCATTGCATTCATTGTGGTGGTGATGAGTGTTGCTATCTGACCTGAAAGCATTGCAGTTAGGCGTTGTTCATACGGACTCATAGTTGATTGCAACCTAAGAATAAATATAAGCGGTGCCTGCAGAACTGTGACGGTCCTGCCATTCACCCATGCATGTGGGTCATGATGGTTGGTTTTCGTTCAGAGTACAAGTATGTTATCTGAACTAATGTAAATACTACACATTTGGCTAAATCAACCACCTTGTATGTGCCACAGTGCTTGATGTTGTGGAAATGAGCAAATGCAATGGGATGAAGCGTCTGTGCAAATCGTGTCAAGGTTCAACAGCGATAGTTGCAGGTGGGCCTTATTTTAAAGTAAAAGTTTTTATGCTGGGCTCCACCAAGGAATCACTGACATACTTCCATCATGGAAGTGAATGTCTGAAAAACATAACACACGTTTGACATTGAAATGTGCTCCACGCTAGGATTCGAACCCACAGCCACCCAGGATGCGATGATAGGAGCCGGAAGCTCTGCCAATTGCACCACCAACAGATTTATTAGAATACGAAGGAAAAAACTGGCACTATATTTTTACAACACTGCTTCAATTTTTGCATCTCATCTAACTGATGTGCGGTTAAAGCAAAGGTATTTATCAAGCAAGATTGCTCTTAAAGTAATGCTACTTCCCTTCGACTGCACTTTTGGTCCTCAGCAGTGGTACCGTCATTTATGAACAGTTGAGTGAAGTTGTAAATTGTCATGTTAATACGCGTACAGGCAATCAGTGTTTCAGTAGTCTCGATGCCTCTATCGCTGTGCAGGTTTTAGCGCCCTGCCGGGGCATTACTTGTGCAATGTATAACCATGGCTGCTGCGTAATTTGACTTGCATGTGACGTGTATGATAGCCAGTTGTGTTGGAACGCAGAGACGGCCGTCAACAGGCATAGGATGTGCCTTCGCATAGGAAAGTGTGCATTCACAAAATAATCTGCTGATAAACAGTTCGGTTTTCCTTGCAAGGTTTCAATGTTTGTGTACGCTGCTGGTTTATGGCAGGTTTACACAAGGTGTTTTCACGGACAATGCAGTTATTACAGAGAAATATGAGTCATTTGAGAACTTTTGCTCGTGTGCAACTGTCGACAATCCTTGTGGAGCATCGAGGTGCCACTAATGTCTACATACAACGGGTTCACTTGTCAAGAGCACCCAACCAATCTCCCGTCTCTCGATTCACTAGATTGCCGTTTATGTCCTCTAGAGCTTTGCAAAGAAAGGTATTACTTTCGTCTTACACCGGATCACTCCTCAGAGGGATCAGTTGCGTTCTTTTTTTTCCTTTGTAGCTAAAGGTGTGCAAATATTCAAATGTTTTCGATATTTGTTGAATGGTGCATTTTTGGTGTTCATATTTAATTAGATGTTGAGTAATTTGAAATTTTCAAATACTCTATGTGATTTGAATGTTTGGCAACATTGAATATGCGATCCAGTCATCCTGCCTTAAGATGACTGATCTGTGTTTACAGTAGGTACCAAGAGCAGTAGTGGCTGTGCGGGTAAGAGCCCGTAGTGCATGCTGGCATGATGGCAGCCATACGTAAGACTTGTCCATGCTGCAAGCGATTCCACAATAAATGTCTTTAATCTTGTGCTCGCCAGTGCTGCTGGTATTCGTATAACCACCATCACAACTTAAACTTGAAGACTTATTATACCCGAACTGACATGTTCAAGTTTAGTTGTTCCATTGAAGACTAGAATTCATTACCTGGTTCTGTTCACTCACGCCGGTCGCCCAACTTAGTAGCCGACATCCATGACATGCATCTGTAACATACCCTCGTCTATTTGACATTTGGCATTGGTATCAGCTATTATGTTGCATCGTTTGTTTGTCTCATATTCTTTCATGTTTGTCACACACTTATGCACGTTTGACCTTGTATAACACACAACTGCATTATTTTACCTGTTTGTATAATTTTCACTGCTGTTTGTTAAAATTTCGCTCTTGGATTGCTTTGTAACCCCACTCCTGCCGTAGTGCATTTATGCCCTGTAGTATGTATAAATAAATATAAATAAATGTGCTATACACATTTAACAGGCACCCAAAACGTGCTACCCTGCCATTTGCAGCTAGCTGCCTTATGGTGGCCTACCTTTTTGGGATGCATTGCAGCAACCTGTCTATATATGTGAAACGATTAATATTCCCTCACGATAGCCTTTAGTTAATTCATATAAATTGCTTTATGCCGTGGTATTTTACCTATAAAGTTTTCGTTTTGCAACCTAATCCAAACAGTGAGTTTTTTCATAGTGATATATATGAAGTCAGGAAAGTGAAAAGGGCCAAAAAATGAGAAATGCGAATATTTTTTGAAAAGCCTGTTGACTTATTTGAGGGCTGCCCATCATTCTAATCTTTCATTTTGGGAGGGAAACTGCTGGCATTGCTCTAGCTTCTCATTGTTGCTGTAGTTGGGACTCGTACTTTTGATTTTTAGATTGATAGTATAAAGAAATTTAGCTTACTCAAGTTTTTTTTATGCTTTTGGATGTAACCACTGCTGCTATAAACACATCTCAGAATGACGTTTACACTGCAACATAACAAGCTAGATCCATCAATCAATCAGTCAATTAATTTTCATCAGCACATGGGAATCCCTTGAATGCACTTTATAGTGTCTGTACATTACAGCAGTCTTACTCTCCAGATGTAGAAAAACCAAGAGGTCAGCATATTATAATAACAGAAAGAAATAGTAAATGTAAAGTTAAAAAAAGTAACAGTTGGTAGAAATACAACATATGCAAGCAATAAATAAATGCATACATTTTGAAAAGTTTAGTGCATTAATAACAGATGCCGTGCAACTTGTGAACACCTATTGCAAAATAACGGAATAAGAATGCATGTTATATAAAATCTCCAAGCCCTTGAAAATCTGTGGTCATTCACAGCAAACTATTTAGTACTGAGGCTTGCCAGCATCATTTGTGGGCTTTACATTTCTCGTGCATTCACTTAATGAGAAAAAAAAACTGAGAAGTAAAGATGTTGTTTAAGTGCATCTCTACGGAAGAAATGCATTACGTTATAAACAGTGGCATCATGTTTCAATGTTTCTTTGTCCCTGCATCATTGTTTTCCTGTCAAATCATGTTGTACACTATGTGAAATGCTTCTCCTTCGCTCCCTCATCAGATGCGGGCAGTCTGGACGGGAATTCCGGAAGCATGGCCGAAAATGCGTCCACCGCATCCTCGTCGAGCATTGTGCGGCAGTTTTCTCGGGAGCTGTCAGAGGAGGAGACAAAGGAGTACTTCTCCGTCCGAGTGAGTGCTGTCACATCATTTCTATTGCAGGGCATGGTTGCGTCGAAGTCTCTTGCAAAGATGGAACTGTCGTCATGGTTAACGTTCATGGTGCTCAAAAAGTGAAGATATGTGAAACGGTGCGGCCTTCGGTGATTCTTGTAATCTACCCAAGTTGCTGTATTGGAATGAAGCACAGACAGGAAGATGCAAACTGTGAAATGCGTTGCTTCATTTTGCCTTCAGGAATCAGTGTTTCTGTGTGTTTGTGTATGTTTCGTAGATTGGGAAACGTTTCACTGCATAAGCATTACAAACCTGGGCGGCAAGAAAGCACAGTATGAACAGCTGCGTGCAACCGCTTTCACGTTGCGCCCATCCATTCATGTTTCCTCTTCCCACCTTACGTTGTGTTGTCTCACCTTAGACGCTTGCACTGCCTATGCAGTGCAACATTTCTTTTACTGTGGTCAACATGAGCTGCCTAGAGAAGACGAGTGTTTTATTGTCTTATGTTTCATACTGTAACCATGCAGAGGCCTTACAGAGACGAGGATGCGGGAACAAGTGCAAGTTTTAGTGGCTCTCTTGAATTTCCAGGAATTACTAAAGATGGTGATGAGGAAGGCATTGAGGTTATCTCGAGCCGTCAGAGGTTTTTTATGGTGATGGAGATTATGCGTGTGATGGCTGATGCACCAAGTGTTTCTGAAATAGCTGATAGAAGTAAAATGCCTTGTGATCAAGGTACATTTGAAGGAGGAGTGCCTGATTGAGAATGAAACTGCAGATTAGAATAGACAGTGCAGTGTGCAATGAACTTTCATGGAAGAACGTCTGCTTCACACATCGAGAAAGTTGTTCAGACAATTGCAGTCAGCACAGCGGAATATGGGGGGAACGTATGCTGCATTAAGGGTGATGGAGGGATGAAGGTTGAGGTGTGTTGGGAATAATGAGGTAATTATTAAGGGCCCCCAACTTCACATTTCTTAAGAGGGACAGAGCAAGTGCACAACACAAACACTACTTGCAGGTACTGTTTTATTACACATGACAGATGCCTACTTATGTGTACCCTATGAAAAAAGGAAGGTAGTAAATATAAATGAATGAATAGCAGATGCATAACTGGACAGAGGTTTGTATGGTCATGGGTGGGCACGTAAATTTTTTTTTTGTTGCAATTAATGCAGCCCACGCATGAATTCTAAAGGCAGCAGTTCATTCGCTTGTGTTTGGTCTCGGCATCGTGCTCACTGCTATGAGGTCATCGCTTTATTTTGACAGCTTCCATTATCAGCCAGACATGTGTGCATCTCCGCTAAGGATACAGTACTGCAGCATTGTCAGAGTTTGGTCGACAACTGCACTTGTGCCACTGTGCAGCCAAATGATTGCTTGTACCCTTCTGATTTCCATTAGTTTACTCCCTTATAAACCATCCTTCAGAGCTGTGTTTTGTGGCCTTATTGTGTGCTGCTCTCTAAGCTTGTATCATGCACACTACATTGAGGCTTGGTATTACTGAAGCGTGTGCTGGAACTCTGGAATATTTATGAAAACTCTGAAGTTGTAAGTGCTTGATATTTTTGACAGTACTATAAAGACATAATAGCCGCTGGTGCATCTTAAGAAACACAAAATTTAGTGGAAATGTGCCTTGTAGCAAAAGACCCACTATGCTTACAATGTCTGAAAATATGCCAGAGAAGGGCTGCTATGTAACCCACCATTGATGTGGTGTGCAGAGGTGGTTAGGAGAGAACAGAGCGCACAAGGGCTGCAGCAATTTTTGTGCCATAACCATAAGTGAATCTTCTCTGGGAAGCATTCCAAAGCTATTGGAAGTAACACACCAGGCATTACTGTGCCACTGTGTTGAAGAGTGCTGCTTTTGTGGGATGTGCATTGTTGTTGTACAAGGTTGTGCAAATATGATAGGCTGTTTGAAAGGGTTTAAGGATATTTAGTGTTCGATAATGTTATCACACGTCATCCTTGCTTACAAAAAAGCTGAGCAGGTGTTGATTTCGTGCTTCTTGTATTAGTACATACTTGCTAGGCAGTGATACCTTGACTGCTTTCATCAAATCTTGGCTGCTGTTTCCATTTTGTAGGAAGGGGCAGGGGTGGAACATTCCTTCTGTTTGTTCACTTATCCTAACGAAGGAGGATAACGGGACCCGACCGTCTGGCCTGTTCGAAACAATGGCTGAACTGCTGCGCGAGCCCGCCCGTGGCTGCAGCTCGCGTTAGCCGCCCATTCGTCTTCTTTATTTCGCAACATGCTCCCGCCGCTGCCGAATTTGCAAAGGGCTGCATGCTTCAAGAGCATGAACCTTCAGACGGGACACTGTCCTCAGGCATGACCAGGGAGGAGCTCTGTCACATGACACAACTTCAGATCACACGAATCTAATTGTCCTCCCACTCCCTGGTGTCGTCTTTAACTTGAAGTCAACATGAAGCTGCTGCAGGCTTATGAGTGGAGCGTAGACGCGAGAAGTTCTTGTGCCACCCATGAAATTTTGACGCGCTTGCTCGGTGGTGATGGAAGGTGTTAGCTGCGGGAGGAGGTTTGTCTTGCGGTGCTGGTGGTCGTTCTAACTGCAGGCTGTATCTTTCGGACATGGTCGCCACGTTGCTTGAAATCATCTGGTACTTGATCGGGGACTCGGTCTGCTGGTGTTCCTCTCTGGTGCTACGCAGCTTCAAACCATGCAAATCTGAATGCTTGTAGCATTTGGGCTTCTTGCTTCGCTGCTCTCGATCCGAAGTGGTTGAGTTGCTCTTGTCACACCGTGACATCGAAGTAGGTCCCCAACTGTTTGTCGGATAAGACTTGGCACTGCACTTTGAAAAGCAAGACGAAGTGGGTGTTAGTTTCTCTTTCTTGCCGTCCTCCGTGATTTTTGGGGGCACATCGACGACTATCAGTTCCGACGTTTTCACGCAAGACGCGAAGGAATCAGTAGTGACATGACCTTGACGTGGCAAAGTATAGGCGAAGTTGTCACGGCGGGCACCTCTGCAGCATGCACTGTAGGTAACGAAGACCTAACGGCAAGCGTTGGTTGCTGCACTGTCGACATCACTGAAGTGTTCGAGAGCGCTGCGTCATCATTGATGCATAGAATGGCAGGCTGTGCGAACGTAGTGCCGTTGACTGGCACTTCACAGAAATGCACGGACTGTAACTTCTGTGGGACTGCGTCGGACACGTGAGAGGTGACGTCTGCATGCCGAGGCACCATGGTTTGGTCGACGCAGGAGAAGGTCGGTGCTAGGGTCAGAAGGCATGGTGGTGCGCAAATCGGGGCGTGTTGCGGTGGCGATGCTAGTGGCTTGACGAATGGTCTTGCGATGTGGGCGGAGGAGACGGGTAGCATTGGCAGACGTGACTGGGTGGCGCGGCGAATGTTGGACTTTGCGAAGCTCACCTTCTGGTCGTATTCGAAGGCTGTGGCCATGTCTGCTTCCAGGCCAGCGTCATAGAGCGTGGCCTGGATCTCCTGGCCGAGGGCGATGATTTCCGAGTGCATGTGCACGATGAATTCTACGTGGTTTTCGAGCATTCCCGTCGGGGTTGCGGTATCTCCGAGCAAGGTGTTGAGGGTCGCGATGACCTTAGTTATCATGGTGCAGACGAAGCTGCACCTAGTCCGAAGTTGTTCCATCGCTGAAAGTCGAAGGACCAGACGATCGGGCAGGTTTCGGCACCAGAGTGAATGTAGCGAAAATATGAAGGAATACTGTACCCGACCGTCTGGCCTGTTCGAAGGAATGGCTGAACTGCTGCGTGAGCCCACCCGTGGCGGCAGCTCGGGTTAGCCACCCCTTCGTCCTCTTCATTTGTAACAAACAGTTCACGCATAATTTTGGGGAGAAGGCACCCTCTTCTGTTTAACATTTGCTCATACACTATCATCAGACATGAAACCACTACTCTTGCTATATAAAATCGAAGCTTTAAAATTTTTATATGCAATTATTAACTCCTCTTCCGGCCTCTCTCACAGTAACCCCATCACATACACCAACGTAAGCTCTACCTGTAGTTCTCGCGCTTTGAACATAACACCTTTCTTCGCTTGTACTGATGCATTTGTTAAATACAGACTTTTTCCCACAAGCAATAACACTTCAGGATTTCGTCCCTGGTAACATTCTCTCCTTACCACCAAAAGATTTCCTAGTTGCAATCGAAGAACATTTCACTGACCTGTAAACTATGTCATTATTGCTCTCTTGTGCGTGTATTTCCTCTACCATTTACACTGCTTTCTTTCAATTTTTACTTGTTCTCTGGGATCATTCCTGCTCTAGCCCTAAATATTGCTGTTGTATGTATGTATGTATGTATGTATGTATGTATGTATGTATGTATGTATGTATGTATGTATGTATGTATGTATGTATGTATGTATGTATGTATGTATGTATGTACGTATGTACGTACGTACGTACGTACGTACGTATGTCTTGTGTGAGCATGAACTAAGCCCACTGGAGAATTTCTATCATTGTTGCCACTTGCTCTCATGTCAGTTTGCTTTTGCCCATAACACTCGATCACCTGGCAATGTGGAGCAGTTTACGACACCGCTGCCAGTGTTTTTAAGACAGGCTGATGCAGTGCACGCATGGTGGAATGGGCTCTGGTGCAACGCACGTGTGACGGGTGTTGGTGAAATGCACCCACAGTGCAGTGGCTGCTGCTGTAGAATCGTTGCACTTTGAATTAAGCACTGCAATGCATGCCATGTTGTTAGGCCGTAAAGAAGGCAGCTCTTTGGTGCACGCAGCCACCTTTATAGACTAGCATGAAGTGTTCAAGCCTTTTAAGCGCTCTTAAAACACTTTATGCGGTGCTATGCTGTAAACAGAGCTGCTTGCTTAATTGGGAAGTGCGGATAACAATATAAACCTGACAGGAGGTGGAAAACATTGCACTCTGGCGGTGTCCACAGTGAATTTACGTGTTCCCGGGACTGCTTTAACTGTGCAGAAGCGTTGTTAACTAAGTTCGTGAGCGTTATCACGTCCTTCACATATGTCTCTTATGCAAGCAGGTACTCACCCGGCTTGGCATTGTCTGCATGAGGCCATGACCTCCTATTGCGCTACCTGTTGGGCATGTGCCAGGGTTCACTGAGCTGTAGTACCATGCTGCAGCTCAGGGTTTCATTGCAGTGAACTAACGCATGTCATGCACTGAACCACGTGCACTCTGCAGTTATGTGCAGCACACGTTAACATGCTATCACGTTGTTTTAACATTTCCTTCTTGCTTAGTTTGCTTATTGTGTGATCGTTGCGGACTGCATAAAATTCCCCGTGCAATTCACGCAGGAAGGTGCCGTCGAGAAAGCGGCGGAGCAGTGCAGTCCGGTGCTCATGAAACACCTCGACGGTGAACTCAGGGGTGTCTGGCTGTTGACAGAGTAAGTTGCAACTAAATGTACATGTTTGTGATGGCCCATTAATGGCTTCGTGCTTATGGGAAAACTGTGTTATGAGATAAGACAAAGTGTGTCTGCATGCTCCTGCGTGGTTTATTCCGCCCAGTAGCACTGATCTTTTTCCTTTGGCCAATTAGCGTGGCTCCATTGATGTCATCGTTAAAACGAATTTCAGCATTTTACCATAAACAGTAACTTAAACATTCTTCAAAGAATTCTTTGGTGGACCTTTGCTGAGAGTTGAAAGGTCCCTGAAATGTTTTTTGACATTGCATCACTGATTAGGCGACACAATTGTGAAATCGTTCACACCATAAATAAAGCGAAGCACCTTGCGCTAAGGCAGCTATGGGCTTATTTCTGTCGCCTTCCTCCTTGCCACTGCTGTTCCTCCTCAACTCGATCTGCTGCGGATTGTGTGCGAGCGATGACTCCACCTGCCACGTCAGCAGCTGTGCCGAGCCCTCCATAGCGACATAGTGCCATGATGTCTTTGCCGGCCCTCGGCAGTGCTAGCCTCTGTAATAGAGTGCTGGCGACTCGTGTGTATGCCGCCAGATGCCGCGACGATGCCGTTGGCTGGCCTTGTGCTTCGTGGCACTCGTCACATGTCCTGTGGACAGGGGTGGTTGAAAACGCTTTGAGTCGTCAAGTTGCATTGATCTCTCAACATGTGCTTATTTAGAACGCTGTAGTAAATTACATGCTTAACGCAGGAGTGCTGATATTGTTATGCTAATGATCAGAAGGACTCGGGCTATCGGTGCAACGCATTTGTACAAAATCACCAAAACCGCTTCAGGGAGCCCTTAAAGTCTGGAAGTTGAACCTCCGGCACCAATAGCTTTTAGCATTCTTTGCTCACGTAAGTGAGGTCTCACTTGAACATTTAACTCTCTGTCAATATAGACCATAATGCTGTGGCCGCTAGGTGCAACAAGTGAAGAAGGGACAGGGTCAGGGGAAGCGCCAAACTTACAACTGTTCATTCTTCCTTCTTACAACAAAAGTGTGTGCACAGACGTGCCCAGTACAGTTCACACGAGTGCGAGCCATGACTGCATAATATCACAATTCTGGCCTAAAGTAAAGACACAACAGCACGTGAATTGTTGCAGGCCCTCCATATTAAGGCAAGTGCAACATCTTGCATTAGTGATACTTCAGTGTCACTTTCACAAGTGGGAAAAGGATTCTTCGATAAATGGTTATGATTACATACACGTAAAAAGTGTTTTCTTCTGTGCTGGGCATGTCTGTGCATGTATATTTGTTGTAAGAAGGAAGAACAAACAGTCGTAAGTTTGGCACTCTCCCTGACCCTGTCCCATCTTCACTTGTTGCCCCTAGCGGCCGTAGCGTTATGCTCTACGTTAATATGAACCAACTGCAAGCCCAACAACAAGTTCTGTTATTTAACTCACTGTTAGAGTTCTCGGGCTCCATGCTTGTTGAGTTGGTCAGTTCAGGCTACTGGACTGATCAACTTGAGTCCAGTGAGAATGGATGAGGCATTTTCAGTTAACCTTTTATAACTGCAAAGTGCAGTAACTGCCATCTGGGCTATGTGAGATTATGCGATTATGTGAGATTATGAAATTAAAAAGTTTGCGGGCATAAAGTGGAACCAACTCGCTCAGGATAGGATAGATGGGAAATCGTTGGGAGAGGCCTTCGTCTTGCAGTGTGCCTGAATAGGCTGACGATGATGATGAATGCATAAACATGCACACACCAGGAAGCTGCTGCATGGGGAGTGACCTGTGTACTACTTAAAAATGACCTTCTTGTGACCTTGCATCTGCATTTGTGTTTGCAGATTAGTCGATCCATAATTTGATTCCTGGATATTATATGCATTGTTTACTATGTATGCTGTGAATTTTCAAAGCATAGTACATGGTATACTAATGTTATTTGAGCTGTCTAGATGTAATAACTTTACTGCAAAGTGCAAAAAGACAAGCAACACAAGACAGGGGATGAAGACAAGTGCTTGTCTTGTTTATTGTGTTGTGTTGCTCTTTATTTTTTGCACTAATTCATCTCGGCAAGTTGTACAAGACCAAGTAGCCCAGCATTTTCTCTAGAGGAGCGACCAATATTGAAGACATGCTGCGATAACTTCAGAAGGTGTTACAGTTTGCTGTGGGTCCTGCTCCTTCTCAGAGAGTTTCGCAGTCAGTGTGCAGAAATGTGTAGTTGATGGCATCGAAGTTTTACAAGACCACTTGGATTTTCAGAAAACATGCTAAAGCTTTGAGAGGGACATTTATGCTCAACACCTGTAGCAGCTTATGTCAGCTCCAGTACTAGTCTGTTTCTCAGTAGATAATGAGAGGGGAAAGGACAAGGGCTTGTTTTTTTTTTATTCTTACACACAAACTCACGAAGCTAACAGACAAAGAGGCCGAGGACAGCATAGGGGAAATAATTCATAGTGCTTTAGCTGTATAGTGTAGTAGTGTTGACATAAATGGAAAGGGATTAAAGTGGACGAAAAAAGCACGCCAGCGATTCTATGGGGACCGAACCACAGGTTCAGACATTCAGCCTTCTGTAACTTGTTGCTCATGGCTGCAGAACTGGAGCAGCACTCTCACAGTGTGGTAAACCTGCAGGATTGACCACTGGGACACGGAGAAAGAGCGGCTGCTGTTCCTGACCGACTACAGCCTGATTGTGCTCAAGTACGACTTCATCACCCTCAAGCTGCTCGAGTACCGGCGGCTGCATCTCAAGACGTTTGACGTTGTCCAAGTGGGCCTGCTGACGTATCCCAACAAGTCGTTCATGCCGTAAGTGCCACGGGTGCAGCTGGTGCCTTCATACTTGGAATTCTAATGTTGTGATGTAACACTCTGAGGCGTGCGACTTGAGTGGAACTGTTTAATTGGCTCACAAAGTGCAAGTGGGGTTTATATATAGTTAGAGTTGTTCATTGTATGTGGAAGCCGATTTTACCTGGTTCTTACAACCCGAACTAGCTTTAAGAAAATTGGGTTAAATCCGGTTTCTTCCTGAATTCCCCATACCTGCTTCTTTTTCACATTGTGCATTGTTTGTGGTGCACACCCGCATAGCTACCCGGCCTCTGCACAATGAAGTTACCGTAAAAACTTGCGTATAATATGAACCCGCATGGAATACAAGGTGTAATTTGGAGATGGCAAAAACAAAAAAAGAAGAAAATATTTTTATCCTCATATAATCCTAGTGAGGAAAGCTCATCACAAAGAACATTTATTTACGTTGCAGTGAACATGCAATCGTCGTCAGTTTCACTGGCACTGTATTCCGAAAGGCCCTTAATGGAGATATTTTTCCACAGAAAGTCATTTTCAGTGCCGTAAAGTACGCTCAGATGCTGTAAAATTAAGAGGGCAACTGAAGAGCTCCTTGGAGATATTTTCTCCTGTCGTGTCAATGGCATGTTAAGGTACACCGGCGTCTAATCAACACTTCTGATGTGCCCAGGCTGATAGACATGCTTCCGTACCTTTATCACATGGCACGATAGTTTCTGCGATAACGACATCCGCCAACATAAAGGAAATCCAGCACAGCACATAGAGTGGCTCTCTCTTACTTTCGCTTGTAGTAACTCGGCGTTCGCAGCTAGGTGAGCATCCCGTTGGCATTTTGCGAAGGCAGTCAGCGACTGTTCAATCTCGGGAAAGACTCTTCCGCTTCCGGGCACTTTTCAGGCAGCTTATGGAAAAGTTGCATTGCCTTGCTTCCTCAAATGCTACCTTTGATGATGCCAAATAGCCACACTGCCACGCAATTGCTGATGGTTCCGTCCTTCAAAATCGCTGTCCTTTTAAGGGCAGCTAGGTACTGCTTTCACAGACCCGACATCATGCGAGATTAACAATGACACTTGAAAGCGGTGGCCATTTGTAGCAACATACCGATGCCACTGCTAGATAACGCTTCCTCCACTATGAGTATTGATAAGAATGATGCCAGACAACGAAACTGAAGCTGCAAATTTTCGGCTGAAAGCTTTGGGGTATGCTTATAATATGAAGCAGAAATTTCACATAGCAAAATTTAGAAAAAGAAACCCTCATATTTTATGCATTTCCTTAAGGTACATTCTGTTGGCTTAAGTGAGCTCCAGTGACGTAAAGTTGATTTCATTGGCCAGTACATGCTGCACTCTGGATGCTGTACAGCTCTCGTTTGCCAGTTTAAACTTGCAAATACTATAACTCGAAAAACCTTGAATTTCGGAGTGGTTCAACAAAAATATCCTATTTCTTGCCGAATATCACCTTGAAGAATGGCACTTGACTTTAACCCCCGAATTTGAAAAAAATGTTAAACCCAAAAAACGAACTGTACATATGGTCCTCTTGCTGTCTGCTGTTTTTTTTCTCTGTTAATGTCTTTCTTTCACCCATTTCTGAAACTTGTGCTTGATGCCATTGAAGCATCTGGCAAAATGCTTCCAGAGAGTTGCAGTGCAATCAGCAAGGGTTTTTCGGAGTCAGCAGTATGTCACTGCTACAGTCAAGCAGCTTTACATAACATCTCTACTCTTGCAGACAAGGCATGCACATATGTGTCATTTTGTGACACCACTGTGGGAATCTTTTAAACAGTAATTTTGTAAAGTCAGCATGGCTGCACATGCGACGCTCTCTTCCCAAGTGCAGACTGTCTATATTTGTGCCATGATGGGCAGAGGCTGGTACGAAGTGTGAAGGACCTACAATAGAAATTTTTAATAATGCAGTAAGAGTTTGTTAATTTGGACTCGGTTATCGTATTTGCACGAATCTAACGCGCACCTTTTTTTTCCGATAAAACGGGTCTAAAGATCTTATGCGCGTTAGAATCGAGTGCGAACGAACGACACCGTTACCATATCGCCGTCGGCGTCAAAATGGCCGCCTCCTAACGCACTTCGGGCGCTGTCGAACGGTCACTGCTGAAAAAACGAGCTAGCGTTTCTGTAGTTTCTATGTCACCGCCGGCCCACGCGTAATGACGCCACGACACGCAGGATGCGTAGGCCGATGATAGCCGCCGCGCCGGCTTGGCCGTCTTGCGGCCAACCAAGGTCGTTACGTCGCCATGACGTCGCCGATGCAATCTCTGAGACGCCCAGCCGCACGAGCTTCCGATAGCGGTCGAGGGTGGCCGTAACGGGAAAAGAGATCTTTCTCATCACCGCACGTAAAACGGCTCGTCATCGCATTTCTCCGTCATATCCGTGCTGAGCCCGAGCCTCTCATAAAGGCGTGCGCGCAGCTTGACGTCCGAGACTGCATCGCGGCAATCACGGAAAACCACGCGACCACGCCCCTACCATGCTTAGGCTTAGCTGCGCCACCCTGCGCAGCACGCATGGCAGCATGCGGCAGCGGGCATGAGGGAACTGCGATAGCACGGAGGAATGCAGCACTGCGAGTAAATGATGTTATCGTCGCTTGCACGCGGCTAGGCCCGACAACATGCGGCAGTTTTATCAGGACGCAGGACTTCTGAATCGGCGCGCCGAGCGTCTTCGTGACACCGTGGATCAAGTGAAGCGGGACTGCAGGCGTGCATTTATTATGGGAGTGAGTTCATTATGCGCGAGTACAGCATTTGGTTTTATGAATGGGAGAAGGTTGATTACTAAGGGTTTTTTTTTTCGTGTCACAAAAAAGGGGTGCGCGTTACAATCGATGTTTCACGTTTTTTTTTTCGCCGCGGGAGACGGGTGCACGTTACAATCGGGGGCGCGGTAGAATCGAGCAAATACGGTAATTCAGACTTACAGTTCGAACTGACGCCTTGGTCCCAGCACAGCCCTGTGTATTCCAGCAGGTGAAAATTCCCATAATTCGAACATGTCAGTATTCACAACAGTTAATGTAGACTGGGGGAGCCCATGGTTTAGTGCGTCTCTCCTCGTAGAAGAAGTCAGCCTGTAGTGATTACAGTGTGTTGCAGAGCCAAACCAAACCATATTACCACTACCAATTAGTTTTAATTTTGAGTGCGGTAACCCTGTCATTTGAAAAGATGTATTGTGGAGTATAAATAGCATCATGTATTGAGACATTAGTGCTTGTTGCTTACATGAATGTATGTCGCTGCTTATTTCAGGCATATAACTGACTGAGTGTCGGAGACATAATTTACAAAATCACCTGTCACAAATTTGTAGGAGTGCCTGATTCGCGATAATGAGTCCAGAAGCGACTTCTTTGGGTTCTCTCCTAGCAGTGTGGGGCGATATCGATTCATTCCATGCGCAATGGCTAATTCGAACTCCACCTCATTCAAGCAATTTTATGGACCCTTTCGAGTTCGAAATAATGAGCCTTTACTGTATCATTGTTTTAAACCTGAATTTTGCATGACTACAATCAACTGACATGATGCGGCTATATTCTAATGTGCCTTGATATCGAAGACCAGTTCTCTTGAGGCCTGCAAAACTCATTTGATCAGCCCCTGGCCTCTCATGCATGCTTGCTTTTTTTGTGGGTTCATTCAAGACTGTGTACGCTTGAATACAACATACGCCTTATATTATAAGGAGACAAGAGTAGCATTGCTCCATATTTGCAATCTGGACGAGATGAATATCAGGAATTCGCCTCCACAGAACAACTTCACACTTAAAGCGGATGCAGAGCATCATCACTGTTTATCATAACTGCCAATGCTCTCCAGAGCTGCGTATACAGTCCAACTTAGTTACTTATTCTAATTGGCATTTTGCAGCTGAAACTTGAAACAGTTTAAGAGTAATGATGACATCCTTGCTATGACAGCAGCAGGCCTGCTTGTTTCGGAGGCACAAACTAGCAACAATATTAAAAAGCCGTGTAATCATCATACCAGTGTGTCATGTGATTGTATAGCCAGGTTGCTGACATGTTGTAAGATGATCGTACTGCTTTCTTCGGTGCTCCAATGATGTCTCAAGTCATTAGAGAGCCTTTGTAGAATGCAGTTTCTGGCACTTGTGGCTATTTGTTTCACTCGTGGTTGGAAGAAATGGCTGTACTGTCAGTCGCTTGCTTCCTAAGTTACTTGCATGTACCGGTTGTCACATAGGAAGCTCACTTCTGTGATGGACACCGTTCGTGATCGGCTTGTGTCCCCGAGACGCCGGGTTGGCACTGACGTTGCCCAAGCCGCTGCGCCGCCAGGCCAAGACGTGCTTGCGGGCTGTGGCGATTTCGAGGCAGAAGAGGCTACGCCACTCTTTCCTGCTCCTCCTTCCTCCTCCTCTTCACCTAACAGGTCTTTTTCTTCCTTCCTCTTCTTCTTCTCTCGCTGTGTTTCTCATAGTCACAAATCTCTCTTTGTACATTCTGCTAAGCATTCATTACGCTTGAGCAAGCTTGGATAGGCTTTCAAGACATAGCCGCGCATTGCATAAAAGCAAGGGACACAGAAGTAGGAAAGGCAAGACAAACACTGATCTTATGCGGAAATTTATTATGCACAAGAATACAGAAGGAGAACAGGAACCAGTGATGCATAGGGAAACGACATGGCTCCAGTAGATCGACAGGTTGAATCATTTAAGTAGATTGGCTTCACTCTTAAACAGAGTTGCAGTGATGATTGGCTAAAAAGATAGAGTGTTTTTATCTTTATTTTTCTGGATACGAAATAGTTCTACTGTGTCTCCTGTTAGTTTAATAGTGTGAGGGTATAATATGTAACCGATACATGTCATACGATTGGCTTGCATTTACACTCAGTACAGTGTAACGCAATGTGAGATTGTGGGCTCATTTCGTGTGAGCTATGGCACTCTTCAAGTCTTGTGTAGCGTGTCCTCAGTATGGGCTTGCTCTTGCTTGCGGTTAGTGAGTGCACACTAACCTTTTTGCATGTATACCGTATTTACTTGCATAATGAATGCACTTTCTTCCTGAAAAACAGAAGGAAAGTTGGAGGGTGCATTTATTGTGTGGGTTAAATTTTATGAAAACCTTTTTGGGTTGAACAAAACATTTTAATGCTTAAGAAAGACGATGTTGTGACCCGCGGTAATGCTTACAGTGACGCATGCGATGAAATTTTATTTTAAAAACATTAGATAACAGCCATATGGCGTTGATACCTCACGACTTGGCGCCCGCTGCGACAGCCTTATGGTGGCTGCATTTTGTTCCATGGCAATGGCCTTTTACAGCACTGCGAAAAAGTAGCAATGCTGTGGAACAGTCACTAGCAAAAAAAAAAAAAAAAACGGACGAGCAGCACACGACGGCCTTCAACGCGCATAGAATTTCTATAATTTCTATGTTGCCATGGGTTAACAACGACACCACAATGTGCACGATGCAAAGGCCAATTATGTCGCCGTGTGGCCAACCAAGGTCGTTATGTCACTGATGAATTCTCGGAGACGCCCAGCCGCGTCAGCGTTTGCAAGCAGCCTTAACAGGAGAATAGATGTTTTCCATAGCTGCACGCAAAACGGCTCATCATCGTATTTCTCCCTCATATCTATGTAGAGCTTATCAATCGAGTGCATTAAGCATGACGTGGGAGATTGCCTTGATGCAACTTGGAGACCACGCCCCCGCCCGCTTAGGCTTAGCTGTGCTCGCCTGTGCAGCACGCATGGTGGCACACCGTAGCGAGCAGGAGGAAACTGCGATAGCACGGAGCAGTGCGGCATTGCGAGTAAATGATGTTACCGCTGTTGGCACGCGGCTACGCCTGGCTATGCCCGGCAACGTTCGACAGTTTTATCGGGATGCGGGAGTTACGAATTGCCACGCCAAACGGTTCGCAAACAGTGCAGATCGAGTGAAGTGGCAAAGCCACAGCACGGCCATTCACAGGACTGCAGGAATTCAAAGTTGGGGTGCATTTATTACGCGGGAGCAAAAAAAAAATACTCCGGAATTTCACTACTAAAGGTGGGGGTGTGTTTATTATGCGAGTGTGTTCATTACGCCAGTAAATATGGTAGTTACAAAGGGAAGCACCAGCTATGCAGGGATGAATTTCACTTGAACGGTTATGGTTGCCTTAAGGCAATATAGAAGAAAAACCATTTCCTATTGAGAACAGGATCTTGCTGGACTACTTAGTTTAGTGTAATGGGACAGCTAATTGAACAGGTGGGCCTATGGACCATGCGCACAAAGAAGTCCTTCATTTGAACTTTCTTCGTGTTCTGTCTCAGGTGCGCTTGTGCATGTGCCAAATCCTGTAGTTTTGCCTTTTTTTCTTTCTTTTATCGTGTTTCCCTTTTATCGTGTTACCCAGCACCTCCACCACTTATAAGGGACCGTTTAATCTGGCCGATCACGAGCTGCGAATACGAAGATCGGACCGACCAAGTGATGATGATATGTACAGATGAGGAAGAAATACAGGTGATGATGATGTCCAGACATGTAGAAGAGTCATTCGTAGATTGCGCTCACACCCTTCAGCTTTCTGTCTTGCTTTCCCTCTGAGGTTCTTTGTTCATCTGTGCCTCACACTGCTTTTTGATTCTGTGCAATGAGATGTAAAGTTCTTACATCAGACAGGATGTGCTCTGTACGGTGCCAGCACAACCAATGCGAAGTGAAGCTGCGCATGCAAATAAACGTAAGAGCCGGGAAATGTAAGAGCTGTAAACCGGGAAAAATGAGAGAAGTGGTGATCAGCACACAATTTTATTTCAGTGGTAGTGCTTTCAGTGCATGCATCGGCACACTCGGCTACGATTTTGCGACAGAGAAAACCTCGGAGGTTACAACGGCATCATCGATGGAAACGTAATCACTGTACGCGATTCCGTCACAGACAGTTTGCCCAGCTGTGCCATAATTTTGCTGGCGGAAGCCGGAAACTTAATTGCCGTTGCCCATCGTGCAGCTAATACAGTCAGCCAAGTCAGCTACGTGAAAAGTCATTATTGCCGTCGGCAGTGCCGCTTGGAGTGTCCGATTCGCAACATAACATACGGGAATGTTCCCACACTGCGACGTAACAGCAGCATTCCTAATGCATTGAATCCTATGGGAGTTATGCCGGGACTGGCCCAAAACGACGTACAGCCAGGAAACGCAGAGTTGGGGTGCATTTATTACGCGGGAGCAAAAAAAAATACTCCGGAATTTCACTACTAAAGGTGGGGGTGTGTTTATTATGCGAGTGTGTTCATTACGCCAGTAAATATGGTAGTTACAAAGGGAAGCACCAGCTATGCAGGGATGAATTTCACTTGAACGGTTATGGTTGCCTTAAGGCAATATAGAAGAAAAACCATTTCCTATTGAGAACAGGATCTTGCTGGACTACTTAGTTTAGTGTAATGGGACAGCTAATTGAACAGGTGGGCCTATGGACCATGCGCACAAAGAAGTCCTTCATTTGAACTTTCTTCGTGTTCTGTCTCAGGTGCGCTTGTGCATGTGCCAAATCCTGTAGTTTTGCCTTTTTTTCTTTCTTTTATCGTGTTTCCCTTTTATCGTGTTACCCAGCACCTCCACCACTTATAAGGGACCGTTTAATCTGGCCGATCACGAGCTGCGAATACGAAGATCGGACCGACCAAGTGATGATGATATGTACAGATGAGGAAGAAATACAGGTGATGATGATGTCCAGACATGTAGAAGAGTCATTCGTAGATTGCGCTCACACCCTTCAGCTTTCTGTCTTGCTTTCCCTCTGAGGTTCTTTGTTCATCTGTGCCTCACACTGCTTTTTGATTCTGTGCAATGAGATGTAAAGTTCTTACATCAGACAGGATGTGCTCTGTACGGTGCCAGCACAACCAATGCGAAGTGAAGCTGCGCATGCAAATAAACGTAAGAGCCGGGAAATGTAAGAGCTGTAAACCGGGAAAAATGAGAGAAGTGGTGATCAGCACACAATTTTATTTCAGTGGTAGTGCTTTCAGTGCATGCATCGGCACACTCGGCTACGATTTTGCGACAGAGAAAACCTCGGAGGTTACAACGGCATCATCGATGGAAACGTAATCACTGTACGCGATTCCGTCACAGACAGTTTGCCCAGCTGTGCCATAATTTTGCTGGCGGAAGCCGGAAACTTAATTGCCGTTGCCCATCGTGCAGCTAATACAGTCAAGCCAAGTCAAGCTACGTGAAAAGTCATTATTGCCGTCGGCAGTGGCCGCTTGGAGTGTCGATTCGCAACATAACATACGGGAATGTTCCCACACTGCGACGTAACAGCAGCATTCCTAATGCATTGAATCCTATGGGAGTTATGCCGGGACTGGCCCAAAACGACGTAACAGCCAGGAAAACGCAGCAGCCGGGAACGTAACAGCGGGGTTCTACTGTAGGGGCTTGGAAATTGGGCCGACGCTGATCAAACCGGAGGAGGGAAGGGAAATGTCCTCCTATGTATGTGCAGCTTTTTTCAGTCTCCATGTGTTTGATGTGGCACAAGAGGTTCTTTGGTGCAGTAATTTTTAACCTGAACAATTTGCACAATTAACTCACTGTCTTTTTCAGGCCATGAAACAGTTTCAGCGGTAGCTTGAACTAAGGCGAGCATGAACTGCAACAGCTTTGAGTTGCATAAAAGTGAATTTATTGAGTCAGAAAGGGATATGCTTTCATAGTTAAAAATCGACCTTATGTGCAATTTGTAAAAAATTATTCTTCAGATTTGAATGTCCCTGCTGTTTTTGTCGCATATTTAGAGGGAATTACATGCCTTAAATATGAAAAATTACTATATTTTTCAAGGCATTCATTGTCTTAAAATGCAGCAAATTAGTCTCTTTTTTTTTGTGAAGTTATGTGTGCTTTCACATTTTAAAGTATAACTGTGCTTCATGGCTATTTATTGAAGTAGTTTTGAAAACTGATTGGTCTCAATACAGTGGACCCTCAATAAACGGAACTTCAAGGGACCGAAGAAATGGGTTGCATCTAACAGGAGTACCATTTACTAAGAGAGATGTGCAAAAGTGCAGGTTTATGTGCGTACATGCTTAATACCATTTTATGGAACTCTAAGCACTAGAAGGTGGCTGTACGTAATAGCTTTTCAGAAAGGAAGAAAGCTGCAAGAGGTTTTGATAAAGCACTCAAAATGTTTATTTGGCGACAATTATTCACTGTGCACTAAAAAATGTGCCAATTTTGATTTGTTGAAGTCCTTAGAACTGCATCTTTAGTATTGTTTTTTCCATGGCACTTAAGCTTTAGACAAACATTTCATGTCCTGGTTCCTTCTGAAAAAAAAAAAAAAAAAATGAGATACTGCATAGTTGATTCTCCTCCTTGAAGTGTGGTGGGCTCCATGGTAGCCGCCCCTTCAGGTTTCCTCTTCCGTCTCACTTTCCTCTTCATCACACACCTCATCAACAATGCTCTCCACCGTGTTTTCAGGACAAGTCACAACATCACCGTCGATGGATTTCTTAAAGCACACTGCTCCACCACCTCCTGCCTTTGATGGGCATCTTCACTGTCACATTCAGGCAAACCCTGCATGTCAGCTGTCTGGTTACGTGAAAAAAAATCCTGCATGCCTAAAGCAATTTGCTATAGTATATTAGCAGTCAGCTGTCTCCAGGCACCAGCAATAAGGTGAATGGTGCCAAGAATGTCCTCCTTGTATTCCTTATTCTGGTTCATACAGACTAACATCCTCTGCAGGAGACCTTTACGGAAGCAGGCTTTCAGAGCTTGAATAACTCCCTGATCCATGGGCTGCAACATTGCCATGGTGTTGGCCGGGAGAAGCTCCAGCTGAATCGACTTCGGTCCTGTTACAGTCCCATGACAGGGCAGTTATCCACAAGGAAGAGTACTTGCCTCTTCTGCCGCAAAAATCGCGCATCCTCGGTGTGCAGCCACTTGCTGAAAAGGGCTTGCGTCATCCATGCTTTTGAGTTTGACTCGTAAGTCACGGGCATATTAGTTATGCCCTTAAAATAGCCAGGAGTTTTGGATTTGCCGATCACAAGCAGCTTCAACTTGTCGCTGTCCAATATGTTCGCTCGTACAAGAAAAGTTAGTCTTTGTTTGCTCAGTTTGCCACCTCTGCATTTCTCACCTTTGAAAGTCATCGATTTCGTGGGCAGGAGCTTAAAAAAAAGCGCTATTTCATCTACGTTGCAGACATCGTCATCCTTGAATTGACGGGTAATCTCCGGAAGCCTCCCTGCACGCCAGTCGCAACACAATGTCGCATCAGCTGCTACTATGGCATGTGTCCATGCCATAGGAGCAACTTCTGTTCCAAGCCTGTGTTCCTTTTTTCATCCTGCTTTCTAGCACTGTGCACACAATGCATTTGCAAGATGTGTACAAAGGAGCGGATTCTTTGGAAGCTTTCGCTCTTGCCATTTATATTAGTCACGCTAACACCTGTCACCCAACTACCCCTGCACCCCCCTCCCCTTTTCCTTTATTGTTCGCACTTACTGCTCTTCTTCTTCTCTCTTTCTGAGGATGGGGGAGAGTGTGCAAAGGCGTACATAAACGAACGCTGGAAAATGCAGTTGGCGCCCTGACGAACACAAGTCCGCTTGTCGAAACGTTGGTTCCTGTGACATTCCTCGTTCTAAATCGTATTTTGCGATTTGTTCATCGAAAGAAACATTTTGGCAGCCTACGGATTGCTAACTGAGACAAGTGCCAACCTTTTGCTATGAAAACACGACTGTCCATGGTTCTCCGTGTGCTACCTGGAATATACTATAAGCCCACTGGTTGAGGTTTGGGGTGGCAAACGGCCACCCGAGAATTCTTCAAATGCCGTTTTACCATATTTACTTGCATAATTAATGCACTTGCATAATAAATGCCCCTAACTGTAGCAGTGAAATTCCGGAGTATATTTGCTCCAGCGAAATAAATGCACCCCCAACTTTGAACTCCCGCAGCCCCATGTACGTCCGCGCAATGGCATTCCCACTTCACTGGATCCGCAGTGTTCGAGAGCCATTCGGCGCGGTGATTTGAAACTACCGCATCCCGATAAAACTGCCACATGTAGCCGCATGCGAGCAGCAATAACATCATTTACTCGGGGTGCTGCATTTATCCATGCTATTGCAGTTCCCTCACACCGTTCACTGCGGCGTGCTGCCATGCTTTCAGCACAGGCTGGTGCAGCTAAGCCTAAGCATGGTCAGGGCATGGTCGGGGCATGGTCTCCAAGATTGCCATGATTGAATCTCAGACGTCATGTTAGATTCAGATTCAGATTCAGATTCAGATTTTTTATTGATACGAATACAAGAATATTACATGTGTTTAGTATACAAAAGGAGGTCCCAAAGTCGAAGACTGTATCGGGACCTCCTGTTAAGGGCAAATTGTGGTAAAACAGTGTTAGAGGCAACATAAGCAATAATCGAAGGTATAAACTAAACACGTTTGCAGCAGAACATTAAAAATATATCTATATATACTAAATGAAAACAAAATATACACAATAAAACAATATGAAACGATGAATAATGCAAGCAGTATAACTGAAAAAGAATACAAAAAGCTGAAATACGTGAAATGTGGACATAGAAACAAGGTGAAGCTATGGAAAGGAACAGTAATACTAAGCATGCATAATGTGTGATTTTAGTTCTGTCTTAAAATGATGCAAGTTTCTTGCATTTTTTATAGAAGCTGGTAGTGTATTCCATAGTGATATTGATGAAAATTCAGCAGTTAGTTTACCATAATTAGTTCGTACCTTAGGTAAAAGAACGTTATTGTTACACGCAAATCTAGTATTACTATGGGCAACCAGGTCAGTAGATGAGAAGCCGATTGGAGGTAGTGTCTTGGTTATGTACTTATAGAAAATGATACCTAAGTTGTAATTGAGGAGCTCTGAAATGGTTAAGATGTTGTTATCATGAAGTAGGCTTTTACCGTTAGAAAAGCGTGAACTGTTAGTAATGATTCTTATGGATTGGTTCTGTAATACTTGAAGGGAAGCGAAATGAGTGTTATAGGTGTTACCCCAGCACATTATGCCATAATTAATATGAGAATGAACGAATGAGTAGTAGAGTGACAGCAATGTGGCACGTGTGAAGTATGAGCGAGTTTTAATTAGGGCGCGGATACCGTATGCTATTTTCTTTTTGATGTGAGAAATATGATCTATGTATTTCAAGTTAGAGTCAAGAGAAATTCCAAGAAAAGATGAACAGGGACTGGGAGAAATAGAGTGCGAGCCAAAAGTCAAAGAAGGAAAGGATGCTGAATGTTTTTGATGCGATGAAAATACTACAAATTTAGTCTTGGATGCGTTAATAGTTAACAAGTTAGCACTGCACCAACTTGAAACATTTTCCAAGTCAGTGCTTAGCTTGTCAACGAGAAGTGAAATGCTTTTGTCAGAGGTAAATAGGGTAGTGTCATCGGCATACAAAATTGAATTAGTAGAGGACAGACAGTTAGGAAGATCATTAATATAGATCAAAAATAGGAGCGGTCCCAAAATGGATCCTTGAGGGACACCAATGTTAGTAGATAATTCTTTAGAGTATACATTAGAAATCGACACAAGTTGAACGCGGTTATGTAGGTAGCTTTTTAGTAGCGCTAAAGCAGGACCACATACACCGATCGCGTCAAGTTTAGTAAAGAGAATGCTATGATTTAAACTGTCGAATGCTTTTGTTAGATCGATGAATACTGATCCTGCAAATAAACCTTCGTCAATGATTTTTTTAGTTGATCGGTTAGATGAATGAGTGCCAGATTAGTAGAGAAATGATTGCGAAAGCCGAACTGACAAGGAGACAGAATATTAAATTTGTCAAGGTAATTTGATAGGCGTACTCCAATCAACTTCTCAAGAACTTTACCAAAAAAGGGCAGAATGCAAATGGGTCGGTAATTATTAATCATTGTGCTATCACCTTTTTTAAGAACGGGGATTATTTTACCGCGTTTAAGCTCATTAGGAAATACGCCAGTCTTGAATATCAAATTCGTAATGAAACACAAAACATCGGAAATTAGGTGCGAAATTAATTTGATATGAGCAGGCAGGACTTCATCAATTCCTGCACCGGTGGATTTGAGGTGTTTTATGACATAATGTATTTCTTCAGGAGTGGTGGGAAAAAGGAAAAAAGAGTGAGGGAGACGTCTAAGTGGTGTGATTTGTGTGGGAGAGGGTGCGTCAACGCTAAAAAAGTAGGAACAGAAAGCGTCAGCTATGTCGATAGGCGAGTTAAATTCAATGTTGTCGATTACAATTCTGGATACTTGGTGTCGAGAATTCCTGTTTAGAAAGCAGTTTACAATGTCCCATTTTAGTTTAGCATTATTACCTGCTTGCGATATTTTTTCTTCGAGAAATGAGCGTTTTGCAGCTTTTAATTGTTGGCTTACAGCGTTACGTAATTTTTTGTAGCGGGCAATTAACTTAGTATTAAACGGCTGGCTTTTGGTTTTTTTGTAGAGGTTATCGCGCTTGCGTAAGGCTGCTAATAGCTTATGAGACATCCATGGGTTATGGGAAAATGCTAAGGTTTTTTTACATTTCTTTTTGCAAGTGAATTTTTGGATATGCGATGTAATTAAAGAAAAAAATTTAGAAAACGCTTTCTGGGGATCGTTGCAAGATTTAACCTCGGTCCAGTCTACGTCAGCTATGGCAGTTGTGAAACTCTCTTTATCTAGAACATATTTGGAATGTGGAAGAGTACAAGGACGAGATTGACGATTGAAGCGTAGGAGCAATGGATAATGATCAGTAATGTCAATGTCGAGAACTTTCACCTGCGGAGATGTTAGCGAGTTGGAGAAAGCATGATCTATCAGCGTCCCAGCACCACTGGGAACTTGCCGAGTAGGAACATCAATTAAGGATTCGAAACCATAGCTTTGCAGTAGACTGGTGTAATTAACAACAACAGGTGAAGTGTAATTGAGTAAGTTAATGTTGATGTCACCCATTAAAATGGCAGTTTTTTTCTCAAGAGAAATGGTATGTAGGATTTTGTCAAGATTAGAAAAAAAATCTTCGACTGAGGATGAGGGAGATCGGTAAATGCAGCCAAATATGAAATCTCTCTGATCGCAAGATGGAGAGCAATTAGTGATTTCAATCCAAACTGATTCACAATTAGTTACAGGCAAGAGCAAATCATGTCTTCTCCTATAAGAAAGACCAGGAGATATATAAATGGCCGCACCACCATGACTACTAGTTGGTCTATTACAGTATTCCGAGTTGTAATTAGGGAAGCAATAGAGATTTCCGTCATCAACTGATAACCATGTTTCCGTTATGGCAATAATTGAAAAAGATTTACTATAGGAAGAAAGGAGATTATCGATTTCATCGAAGTGTTTACGCAAGCTCCTAGCATTAAAATGAATGATAGAATTATATCCACTTATGAACGAGTTAACATGATCTGGTTCTATAAGAGCATCCATGATGATGCGATAAAAAATGATGCACCGAACATATTGTGCTAGGCTTAGTCTATTTTGGACAAATCAGAGTCATCGCGAATGCGCAGAACTCGGCTATTAGTAGTCTTTCTAGCTTTAATTTGACAGTCGTCAGTCCAGAGAAACATCCAATTCTTATCTCTTTTTAGTGTTAAGGCTTTGGAAAAGAGGACCTTGTTGCTTGGGGTCAAATGGTCATTGATAAAGACGGGGGCGTTAGAAGCGCCAGTGATACCAAGGTCACTAACACAGAGCTTCGCCTTACGTGCTTTACTGATGAAGTCAGATTTCTTAGTCCGAGAGCAGAATCGTGCAATAATGTTTTTTTTATCATTAGAACGTGTGGGCACGCGATGCACAATGTCGAGATCACCAGGCGATATGGGACAGCCAGCTTTCTCCCCTATCGTTTTCACGATTACACTGCAGTCTTCCCCCTGGGAGCAGGGAACGCCCTTGATCTCCACATTGCTCATGCGTGAGTATTGTTCGAGTTCTTCAACCTTGCGGCTGAGAGAGTCATTCTGGGTTTTCAGTTGCTTATTCTCATTTACCAATGTGACATTTCGGTTACGTAGGTCCTCGACAAGTTCATTCAAGTGCTCTGCACTCGATTGTAGGGATACAACTTCTTTTTTCAATTCTGCAACATCTATACCCGATTCTTTCATCTTGAGTAAGAACCTGCCGAAGATCTTCTCAGATGTGTCTTTAGCCAAGTTGTTAATTTTAGCCTCGAGTTCTTCAATTTTTTTTGAGAGTTCAGCATTAGTTGGCATGGTAAATACTCTTGATCACAAAAACAACTGCAGACACAGGAAAATAGAATGTAAAGCAGAACGCAGTTGTTGGCAGCAGCAACAGTGGTCAAAAATAGAAACTATTACAGAAAAGAGCTTGAAAGAATACCTGCATGAACAGGGAACTCTACTTAAGTTGTAGCTCGTGAAATGCCACTGCTGCCAATGAAGAGCAGGTGCTGGTGCCGTCAAATTTATAGGGCTTGCTCTCAGGGCAGAGACCTCCAGCGGCGAAATCGTCCAATGCTAGCAGCAGGCCACGATGTGACCGCGCAGTCGCAGCTTCACCACGTGTGGATGATCCAGCACCTTCCAAGGGCAATGCGACGATGCAACACCACGAAGATAACCACCGATGAAGCAGCCGGGATGGGCGAAGAATGGGCGGTCAGGATAACTGCATGAACAGGGAACTCTACTTAAGTTGTAGCTCGTGAAATGCCACTGCTGCCAATGAAGAGCAGGTGCTGGTGCCGTCAAATTTATAGGGCTTGCTCTCAGGGCAGAGACCTCCAGCGGCGAAATCGTCCAATGCTAGCAGCAGGCCACGATGTGACCGCGCAGTCGCAGCTTCACCACGTGTGGATGATCCAGCACCTTCCAAGGGCAATGCGACGATGCAACACCACGAAGATAACCACCGATGAAGCAGCCGGGATGGGCGAAGAATGGGCGGTCAGGATAACTGCATGAACAGGGAACTCTACTTAAGTTGTAGCTCGTGAAATGCCACTGCTGCCACTGCTGCCAAGAGCCGTACGATTGAGGGGCTCGGCATAGATATGAGCGAGAAATACAACGGTGTTGGGAAACATCTATTTTCCTGCTCGGTGAGTCCCTAAATTATCAAGGGACTTTATTTACGGCCATTTGCTTGCGAACTCTGCCGAGCGCTGATGCGGCTGGGCGTCTCCAAGATTGCATCGGCGATGTAGCAACCTTTTTAAATGCGAAGCATTTCTTAGCGAACTTCGGCGAGTTTGAGCGTATCTATCTATCTATCTATCTATCCATCCATCCATCCATCCATCCATCCATCCATCCATCCATCCATCCGCCCGCCTACGATTTTGTGCTCTCCTGGCCGTTTCGCTAATCGGATGTTTACGAAAATTGGTATGCCACATCATGACTACATGACGAACATAAATGACAGGTCATAACATGAAAATCATGATATGCATGTCATGAGCGGCATGATTTACGTGCCACGGTCTTAGGGTTCTCCTGGCCGTTTCGCTAATGGGATGTATGCGAAAATTGGTATGGCACAACATGACTGCCCGACAAACATAAATGGCAGGTCATAACATGAAATCATGACATGCGTGTCATGAGCGGCATGATTTACATGTCACAGTCTTGATGCTCTCCTGGTCGTCTCGTTAATGGGATATATACAAAAATTGGTATGCCCCAATATGACTGCATCACAAATATAAATGACAGGTCACAACATGAAAATCATGATATGCATGTCATGGGCGACATGATTTACATGCCACGTGTTTCGTTAAGGGGATGTATACGAAAATTGGCGTGCCACAAGATGACTGCATCATGAACGTAAATGACAGGTCATAACATGAAAATCATGACATGCATGTCATGAGCGACATGATTTACATGCCAGGGTCTTGGTGCTCTCTTTGCCGTTTCGTTAGTGGGATGTGTAGGAAAATTGGTATGCAACAATATGACTGCATGACGAACATAAAGGACAGGTCATAACATGAAAGCATAACATGCATGTCATGGGCGGCATGATTTACATGCCAGGCGTTTCGTTAATGGGATGTATACCAAAATTGCTATGGCACAACACGACAGCATGACGAACGTAAGTGACAGGTCATAACATTAGAATCATGACACGCGTGTCATGACCGGCATGATTTACATGCCATGGTCCTTGCGCTATACTGCCGTTTCGTCAATGGGATGTATGGGCTCCGTCTACTGACCAGAGGGCGCTACGTAGCTCTCGTCGGACGGCTCAGTCGCGCACGGTGGAAACCAAGGCGACAGCGACGCGCGCGTTTCTTTGCTGCTTTCCGGGCGTGCTGCGAACCACACGAACTCTCGCGGCGTTGCCCTTTGGGACAGTTTGCCGCAGGTTTGGAGCGCGCGTCTCAAAGGAAATAAAACGAAAGAAGGTGGGACGGGCGGTCGCTGCTGCTATAGAGTTGGAGACGCGCATCACGTTCGCGTATTTCCCTGTCACAGTCTGCCCAGTTTTGCTTCTTCTCTCCGCCAGGCAGTGCATTCTGGCCCTGATGTCGCACATGGAAAACTCGACTGCATGGAGCCTATACGAAAATAGGTTTGGTACAACATGACTGCATGACGATCATAAATGACAGGTCATAACATGAAAATCGTGACATGCATGTCATTAGCGGCATGATCTACATGCCACTCGTTTCCTTAAAGGGATGTATACCAAAATTGCTATGGCACAACACGACTGCATGACGAACGTAAATGACAAGTCATAACGTTAGAATCATGACATGCGTGTATGAGCGGCATGGGTTACATGCCACAGTCTTGGTGCTCTTGTGGCCGTTTCGTTAACTTCATATGTACCAAACTCGGTATAGCGAGACAACAATGCAAATCCATTTTACGTTCCTTATGCGTGCTTCGCATTTCCTTGATTCCCACTGCACGTGGGATCTGCCAATTTTTTTTGTTGGCCGCAAGCTTGTGCGGCGAGGATGAGTGGCCTACACGTCATGTGTCATGGTGTCGTTAAGCATGGGACCCACGGCGACCTAGAAACTACATGCACGGAAAAGAGCACCGCATGCGGCTCGTTTGTTTTTCGCTGTTGACCATTTGACAGCGTCACCATTTTTTCGGTTTCCTGGCGCTGTGGGCTAAGCACGCATTAAACTCAAGTGAAAGGCCATTGCATGGGAACACAGCGCAGCCACCATAAAGGCTGTTGCGGCGTGTGCTGTGTTGTATGTTACCAATGCAATAGGTCTTTTTCGCTCTTTCTTCTTTAAATAAAATTTTATTGCAGGCATGGCTCTGGACATTACCACAGGTCGCAATGATCTGTCTTTCTTTTGTGCGTTAAAACATTTCGCTCACCCCGAAAAATGTTTTCGTAAGATTTACCCCATGTAATAAACGCGCCCCTAGCTTTGCTTCTGTTTCTTGGAAAAAAAAGGCGCTCATTATGTGAAAAGATACGGTATTTGGTGATGTTACAGTGAAACAATGCCAAGTGAAATTGATCTACAGCACAGATGTCAGTTCTTGTATGTCCACTTTGATTTTACCACTGATGTGTTGCAAAACATTCGTAACAGTTAGTATGGCTCTCTTGTGTCTAGCTTTATGTGTCACTGCAGTTAGCGGGATACATTGTTACCAGCTGTTTGCATACAAGACAAGCATTGATTGTGATTTCTTGGCCACTTTTCAAGGGGCAACAGTACAGCGGTATTGCTTACGGTGCAGTCATTGACAGGGCAGTTGCCTTTTGCCAGCTTGCCTATTGCTACTGAACTTCTGTCCTTACTCGTCTTGCAGTCCTCGCAACCAGGAAGGTGTTCGTTGCATCTGGGACCAAGGCAGCCAACTGCCTGTCCTGAAGGTACGTGGGCACTGCTTACTTTCTTGACACTATAAAGAGTTCCCACTGCTCATCTTTGTGATGCCCGCTTTGCTTTTTTACAGTTTTGCAACAGTGTAAGGTTTACTGCAAGGCCTGAGCATTCAGTCCTGTTGTATTAATACAGAACATGTCGTGGAAGTTCTTTATCAGTACTACATTACTCCCATCCCTGCAGTTTGCCACTGTGTTTGTCTAGTTGTACATTGAAAACGCATGGGAAACATTGGCAAGTCAGATTCACAGTGATCATTTCACCAACTTTGGAAGATGTTGTAGGATACAAAGTGCTGGCACCCATTTACAACATGGTTAGTTGATGGCACTGTGTGTCATGGAGGGATGTAACGAAATTTAGTGTACTAACTCGCCAACTCGTGCACCTACAAAAGCGCACGTGTGGCTAAGCAAGAAGGGATGCTGTGGCTCACCACGGAGCAGTTATTTGGCTTATTTTAGAAGAGGCGTTTTTGAAATGGTAACACTTGTTAACAACCTTCAAGTGCCATGAGAATTGTGTTGCTAAAATTTGGTTCCATGGAAAGGACTTAATATCCATGGAAAGGACTTAAAGGACTTAAAGGACTTATATTTATTATTATTATTATTATTATTACCGTATCTTGCTCTCACTGTTTTCCCATCACACTGACAGTCCTGTAGTAGTCAAGGTGGATCACTTTGCTCGGAAACTCGCCAATAATCTTAAATAACCAAATGGAAGATGCGTTAAAGCTGAAACCAAAACGGGTGGACACTTCGCGCAGCAAATGCGGTGAAATCACAGTCAGGTCTCAGCTGGTCTCACAAAAATGAAAGTGGTGAGCTCATCCAATGATGTATTGAGCTACGCCAGCTGCACTGTACTTGACAGCAACAATTTAAGCGCTAAAGTATCAGCATTTTGCGTCTGATGGCTACAATTCTTTAAAATTTATTTTCAGGAAAATTAAATGACTTGTGACCGCCTGGCTTGGCATACTTTAATATAGTACTGAGGAGAACATATATTGAAAATTTCGTTGAGATGAGTGCTTCACAATGGAAAATCATCGGAGCTGCCTTTTAAAAATGGGGAGGTATGGTGCCTTTTCCCTCCTCCTACTGACTGTGGATCGCATTCACTTCCTCAACTTGAAAAAGCTGACCTCACTTCATGTGTTACATTTTATGCACTACTTTGCCTGCTGCACGTCTCGCGGATTATGTAGTGGCCAACCCGTGTGCATTTACCGCATGCAACAAGCAAAAGCCGGAATCTTGGCTCACCTAGCTTTTGCACATGCGACTGGTTACCCGCAAGACAGCACATAGGTGGGCTAACTAGAGGCGGTGTACATTTGCTTATGCCCTACTGCCCCCCCCCCCCCCCCTCTTCCCACATGTTTGCTGGTTCCTCCATTTCCTCTGGTGGTGTGCATTCACCTCTACTGTTTTCTGTCGTTCACTGGGGACGTGGCTGTTGTGCATAGCCAGCATCTGTGCGTTACTTTCACATGCTTCCTTTCTCATCTACAGCTTGCAGCTTGAGGCGTGCAGTAGGATACATTACGGTTAAAAATATATGCTGTTCTGTAGACATGAAGTTACGAAAAATTTAACAATTTTCTATATTGAGACATTTGTCATACTGCAACCTGATGTGTCTAGGTTGTAGGGGTTGTTCTACTACTACTACTGCTAGCAGCGGCATCGCCGCTAGCAACCCCCTGCAGTGGGTTCGAGCACTCGACGAGCAGAGAATGTGGTAGTTGCGTCCGCACTCGCTCATCTCAGCCATGCATCGCCGCGTGCGTCAGCCCGCGGCCCGTCTCGAGGCAGGGCAGCACGAATCGTCGCACGCGGCGAAAGAGAACATTAGGCGCCACTCAGTTGGGCGCCAAAATGTAGGGATTTTGTTCTACTAACACTAGTACTAGCAGCGGAATCACCGCTAGCAACCCCGTGCCATGGATCCGAGCACTCGACAAGCAGAGAATGTGGCAGTTGCGTCCGCGCTTGCTATCTCAGCCATGCATCGACGCTTTGCCGCGCGCGTCGGCCCGCGGCCCGTCTCGAGGCAGGGCAGCACGAACCGTCGCACGCGGCGAAAGAGGAGAACATTAGGCGCAACTCTCCGTGCATGGTGATTTAATAAACACATTAAATGAAACAAATAATACAAGGCCGAATCTAAAGTCGAATTAAATATAAAGGACAATAACGATTAGTAACACGCGAACACACACGAACACAAAAAAAGGACAATAACAAAGAACAACACGCGAACACAGAATAGCACACAAAAATACCATGCAGGGAAGAAGCTCGATCCTAACCCCCGGCCAGTGTACCCGCGACCACGCGCCCCCAGAAAAGGAAAATAGAGGAAAAGAACATACAGAGATGGACGACGGTCGCAGGCCGCTGCCGGGGTCGCTGGGGCCCGAAACGACGCGCAGTCCGGACGACGAGGCCTCGTCGTCCAGACGGTCGCAAAAGCACGTCTGCACTGCTCCGGGTCCCCGCGAGTTCTCTCGAGGCATCTCCAAAACCGGAACGCGCGAAACGTCAGAAATTACTGCTGTCCAATGGCAGCCTAGTTAAAACCACATGCGGCGGAGCGGGCGGCCCCTCGCAATGATCGGCCGCCGCTCCGTCCAGCTGGGGGAGGGGGATGCGGGGGCATTCCACTCAAAACATGGCGTCGCGCCGTACCCGGTCCCCACAAGGTGTAAGTGAAATGTATTTTTGGGAATGAGAGACGATGCTGGTCACATTGTAGTCACTGCCGTGAACAGCATGTCCCTGAAAAAAAATGTTTTTGTCTTAAAGAATTGTAAATTTTTATATATTACATAATGCTTTCATAGCATCATTCGCTGTACGCTCTGTGCTTCTGTGTCGGCAGGCTCACTTTGAATTTTACAGCAACATGCATTTTGTTCATCCTTTGAGTGTGGCAAGGTATTGAGGTTTCAAAAAAGAAAAGCGATTAGGAAAGCAACATGTAGCAGGTCAGCTGGAAGGATACAAAACCAAGTCATCAAGAACAATAGTTTATTGTCATATCTTAGTTAAACCTATGTTTCTTTCAGAGCTCCATGAAGCAGCAGTGAAAGCAGTGTGAGTGTGCGACAGTGGACTCACCACCAAGCACTACATTTAATGCCTGTACGATTTGTGATGTGGGCTGCGTATACACAGAACGTGTACGCGCATCGCGTGTACATTGTTCAACACACAATAATCGAGATGTTTGCTGTCCAATTTTTATGCCACATCCCACTTGCTGCCACGTGGTGCCGCGGGGCCAGGGAAGGAAGCTACTCTGGCTGGCCTCTAAGTTTCTCTTGCATCAAAATCTTTGCAACCAAAAACATTCCGATGTGGGAACGTGTACACTGGCACAGGGTAAAACACTGTGCTTGCGAACATACCCTTCGCGCCGCACCTTCACTTGCAGGCATCTCACCAAAATGGCTATGGCACTCAGATGCTGATCCGAAGGTCACAGGATTGAACTCCGTGACCTCAGATCACGTGATTCTACCTGCATTTTGATGGATGCGATATGTTGAGGCCCATGTATTGTGCTACAGTAGAACCTCGTTATAACGAACCTGGATATAACGAACTATCAGATATAACGAAGCAATCGTGATTCCCCTTGAAGTTCCTATAGATGAAATCGATAATGGTTGTAATGAACTAATGGTTTAACAAAGTAATTACCACTCCCCCTTCAACTTCGTTATAACGAGGTTTTACTGTATGTCAGTGCACGTTAAAGAACACCAGGTGGTTTAAGTTTCCGGAGCCCTCCACTATGCTGTCTCTCATGGTTATACCATGGTTTCGAGGCGTAAAACCCCCGAAGTTTATTAGTATTTCACTTGCGAGTGTGTGTGGCATGCTACATTCCTGTCCCGCCTGTTCGTACAGGACTGGAATCCATGGTGCCGCGAGATCCCCTGGGTGACTTTTACGTCGCACCACCTGCGGGCCACCTCGATGGGCAGCTCCCACCACGACGTGGGCCTCTTCTCGCGCGCCCTGGTCGAGGCAGTGACGCAGCTGGACGCCTCGCAGGCGCCTCCGGCGTCACTGGTTCGCTGTACCCCGTGCCGCGTCCTGTACGAGCCCATCGTCGTGTGCAGCTATCTGGGCGTGGCCGCGGCCTTCCACAACACCACCCAGCTGGGCTTCTTCAAGGCGCGCGGAAAGGTCAGCTTCTGAGCTCCGCCTCTTCAACTGTTCTGCGTACTGCTGCGTGGCTGGCGGAGCAGCGCCTGCACAATCGAGGTTGGGGAACAACGTGACGGATGACAACTGCCGAGTGAGCGAACAGAACTTGATCCATGCGTCAAGCTGTCAGGTTGCATGCAGCAGCCCAGCAGATGAGTTGGGCCTCGATTTGAAGGCAGTTTGCTGGACACCCATGCTGTGAAAGCGAACTGCTGATGGGCCTGAGCTGTTGATGATGGTGCAATGTGCACGGTGAAGTTGTCGCATGGCAGGGAACGTGAGAGAGCTGTTGGCACTACATTAGCTGTGGCAATCGGGAAGAACAAATGATGAGAGGCAGAGCAGGTGCTGACCAGCATTTCGGCCATCGATGTCTCTTCCTTCGTTACTTTGTATTCAGAATTTTGCGAAAGGCGTTGCCACTTGTGTGCCAAGCGCAAACTAGGGTTGCCGAGAATATGCAGGTGCGTAAGTGGATATGGTTGTGATTTCTAGCCATCATGGTGTGACTTGGGTGTTTCAAGAACTTGGGGGCTCCATTTGCTGTCTCTAGCAATGGGAATGGGATCATACACCTGGGACCATGGGCTGTCTGTATGGTAGATTGTAAAAGGGGGTGGCACAGTCATCTTTTGGCCAGTTTGAATCACTCGCAATTTGAAGAGGGCTGGTTTTACGTGTGCTTTATAGATATTGCTCGGAGCACTTGGGCATGTTGAGTTCGGTGAAGGATCTCTCCATTTCGTGAGTGATCTGTAGTGTATTAAAGCTCCCAACATTCACCAGATAGGGATTCTGGTATAGTTTGGTGAAAACTTGGCATGGTGATGGAAATTGCTAAAGCTGCGTTGCCCAAGTTGGCCTGGATTGTTGCACCTAAGGTGTGTGTTTTCTCTTGCTGGGAATATCGGAACGGCTGTAGACCTTGCTCGTGTTTTTTATTGTGAAGCCATCTTTAATCTTTTGTTCTCTGATTAGAGGTTCAGTGAAGTCAAATTAGCCAGTTGAAGTTGCTTGTGTCATGACTAGCGTGGCTGTGCAACAGTTGCAATGAAATGGTGCAGCCCACTGGAAATGGCTTGTCCTGTGGAGAGTAAAGGTACTTTTTCTTGTCCTTTTGATGTGCCTTGTGGAAGTGTTTGACACAGTACTCTTCGTTATCTGAGATGCAGCTTGCGAGCAGGTATTGTTACGCGAAACTTTCTGATAAGAGAGGGCTTGGGAGTACTGACACAAGAATATTGAATCTTGCTGTTTGTTTTGTTTTGCAACACTTTCTTCACTAAACCGGAATCTTGGGTGAGTTGGTGCACATGTTATAAAGATGAACAGTGCAATAAAGACAGCCACAAAAGAGGAGGTGCACAGATACAACGTTGAACTTACAGCTGATATTATTTTCAGATTACAGCATAATATATAGCATGAATCATAAAGAGAAAGGTAAAAGAAAATGAATGCATAAAAGACAGGGGACGATGAAGTTGCAGTTACAATGCTGTTTTTTTTGTGAGGGTGGAATAAGCTGACAAGGGTCTATCTTTCACATAGTGAACTTATTACAGAAGGAAAGAGCTTGTTCCACCCTCAGTTAAAAAGAAGACAACATTTTAACTGCAACTTTATTGTCGAGTGTCTTCTATGTATTCATTTACTTTTGCCTTTCTCTTTCCGATTCAGGCTATATATTATGCTGTAATCGGCAAATAAAATCAGTTGTGAGTTCAGCACTGTGTGTATGTGTCTCCTCTCTTGTGGTTGTCTTTATTCCACTCTTCACCCTCCTCACTGCTAGAAAAGCTCATTAGCACTGGTAGATAATGATTATCTCAAGCCGTGCCATTTTTATGACTCTTAGTCACCCTTCTGACTTAAAAATATTATTGATAAAAGTGGGTTCAGGTCGGCTGGAAAGTAAGCGTCGCTGGCCACGTGATTACACAAAAAACTGGGACGTGCACTGTGTGCACATGAACTTCGCATTGACAGTTCGTCTGCCATGCTTACAGCTGCTTTTCAATGTCCCCACAATTTTTGTCCCTGTATTTGTTATATCCTGTGTAGAGACAAGGGTGACTGCATTACATATATGGAGGAACGTGACGTAGATGTTTGGTGTGGTGTTCCAGCCTAATTGATGCCAATGCCGCACTTTGCACTTAGTTGTACGGTGCACACAGTACGCCGGTTTTAAGCAAGTTCTAAGTGATATTTGCTGTTGATATATTCAAGATTAGGGGTTCTCAGCTGCAAACATCTCAAGGACCCTCCGTGGACTGGTGGAAGTGATGGTGGGCCCTTGCAGTGATGGAACGGTTGAGGTGGGGCGGTTATACATTAACATAAGATGTGCGACGAAGCAGGTGGATACTGCCTAAGGTGATACCATGTGGATCACTGCCGCATTTTCGGCGGCAGCTCTCGGAACTGGGAATGGGTTCAGTGTGAACTTGGTGAACTGACCTTGAAAGGATCACCTTTTTATTTCTGGCATGAGTTTTGCTGACCCCCCTCCACCCAGGATTGGTTTTTTGGGTACTCTGTTTGAAAATGATATTTGTCTATTGTGTGCTTACAAGTTACGATCTCGTTACAAATCGATTTCACAAGTTCACTCCTTTTTAAAATTTTGTGTCAGTGCTCCTTTATGTCACCGACTTAGCAGGACACTCCAGTCTTGATGCTGTGTCTGTGTCAATTTCTGCAGTATTCACCGCAGCAGAGAAATGTGGGTGATGACAACTGCTTACTGACGGAGCACTGCACATAACGTGGCTGCTGTCATTGTTATCTGCAGTTGGCATGTGATGCATGTGTAAAAACACCTGGGCTTGTGTTTGCTTTGAAATGCATTCAGAATGACGGCACAGTCGGTACAACATTGTTGGTGAGCTTCTTGGCCAGTTCTCTCAACGTTATGCCAAGACCAGCAGCGTTTAAGTGCCCATGAATATCTGAGGACAGAGTAACTCATGTTGTGCTGATCTCGTCAATACATTTCGGAGCAATCAAGTCAGAATTCCAAATGTTCACTTACTGGCTAATAATATCTGTGAGCATCTCACATAGCATTACTCTCAAGCCTACAAGGACAGAGGCTATCACGATAAACCTTTTCCTTTCAGCCCCATTGTGCAAGCTGAATTTTGGAGGTGCATTATGTGCACAATGTTCATTAGCCATGCAGTGGTTGATGGCTGTAGTACAGGAAGCATTTCCTCGTTCACAGTAGCTACATACCGCAAGCTTTTGTTGGTGTTACATGTCTAGTGTACTTAACTGTGTGTAGTTGTCACTCTAGTCAGATCCCCAGATTGGTTTGGCCATGAAACTTGTGTGGGAGAAATAGGTTTGCATCTTGATGTTCGACATTGTCACCACGCCTCTTTTGATTTACTTCACCCTGTGTCATGATGCAGGAAACTGTGTGGTTTCATCCGCATTAAGTTTTAGTAGGCAGCATTGCTCCTTAGGTATGGACGTGAGCTGTTGCCTGCGACTGTGTACAGGTGTCAAAGGTGCATTTACTGTGATTGTGAGAGGGGGATGTTGTGCATGTGTTCCTACATCGGTGGATAGAACTTGCATCGCCCTCCAGTGGTACTGCTTATTCCAGTACTTCTGTTGTGTGCAGCTCATATGCGTCTTGTGTCACCCCTGTGGTAATGCAGTGGGGAGCTTTGGATGTGCTTTTGTCTTGAGGGTTTGATGTTTCTTTTATTGCTGACTGTGACTGGTTCTTTAAATGCTCTCAGTAGAGCTGACTGTTAACATCTATGTCGTGGTTATCCCTGCCTCAGACCAAACACCTTCAAGCATTTTAGCTGGGTGTGGAACGACCCCTCTTGGCACCTGAGATTTTGAATGTGCAGTTTGGGGGAGTGATAGGAAGTTCCGCTGTTCACTATAGCGGAATCTTGTTAGAAGGGCCCAACAACGCTTCTTGGACCTAGCCAGAAAACAGTGCCCATCAGTCATAGAGGCTCCTGTGAACCGTATTATGCAGTGCACACATCATGGAATTTGCAGTTTGGTTTCAAACACGGGTGGAAAGAAAGCGCCTCCTCTTTCAACAAACGGTGTCACTATGGGCACTGAATATGCCTTTTGAGGCACATATAGTACTGGTTGATCTCGTATTCATGGAATGATTCTCTGCAATGCTTTACTTGTTTGTTTCGAGTACAACAAATAAAGACAATACATGTAAATACATGCATCTTTAATGAGACACGAGAAAAGTCAAGCAGCCCAGTCACCGCTGCTATTGACGTCATTTGTTGAAAGAAGTGCACGTGATCTTCAGCTGTGTTTGAAACCAAACTGCGAATTTCTTGGTGCATCCCGCGCAATAATATTTCGCTCACACATTCACAGGAGCTTTATTAACGACTGATCGGCACTGTTTCCCACCTGCGTTCAAAAAGTGTTACAGGGCCCTTTTCAGTGAAAACTTCAAGGAGCTGGAAGAATGTATTCTGAGCTTTTGCTAAAGTGTAGTTTTCTCTACTGAGAAAGACACACGAAAGTGTAACTACCATTCGTACCCTCTGTCGACACTGTTAGGTATACTAAGCACAAAGGTGTGATGTGCAGCTGACGGCTGTGGTATGAGCTCTGCTAGTTTCAGTTTCGACTGACGTGTGGCCCGTAAGTTAAATTAGATGCTTTGCTAGTTTCAATTTCGACTGACGTGTGGCCCGTAAGTTAAATTGTCACGCACAGCGGCCTTGAGCATTCTCTGGCTTTCTTCAACCACATTGGCCACCACTTGTAGTTGACACATGCACGTTGCTAGCACGTACGCTGCATCGAGCATGCGCGGCATCCCACGGGCGGCTGCAGAACCTACATGACACGCCCATTGACTTCCAAGATCATTCACTGGCACACCATTCATCGGAACAGCCAATGCTTGTCGCACTTACTGTGCTCTGCCTGCTGCATGGTTTGCCTGGGAGGAAGAATGCAATTCTTCGCTGCTTTTGACCTAAAAGTGTGAAATTTCTGCTGATGCAGTCCAGTAATGTTCGGCTCGCATGCTCTGAGGAGCTGTGACGACGCATTTTCTGACTGTTGTTCTAAGGTTCTTGTGTGGCTGCTTGAATATTTATGCAGTGTTTGTTTGTCGCTTGCAAGCTATTAGAGTTAGTGTTAGTGATTAGTATCTAGTGGTAATTTTCTGTAATTCTGTGCAGCACTATGCAAATTGGTAGTGAATTGGGAATCTCATGGTGAGTTCTGGTTGTTAGTTGGGATTGGTATTTATTTGCAGTTTTTGATTTTATACAATACTATTTGGGGCGCTATGCAAATTGGTGCTGGGAATCTCATTGTGGGTTGTAGTTGGCAGCAGTGACACTGTTTTAACAAAGTGTGATATGTGATAGCGTGCCTGCCATTGATAAAGGCTAGTTGACATACTCTTTCATGTGTGGACTGCAATGACTGAAGGGGGAAATGTTGGTTTTAGTTGTAGTCTACAACGAGTACCCTCTCAGAATATGAAGTTTGTGTTACTGTGTGACTGAACATCCTTGCCTTTGTAACAGCTTTGGTTGTGTGCAATCTCAGGCCATTGATGCGCTGGAAAGTGCAATTTTTTGCAGGGTGCACTTATTTCACTGTTGCGCATAGATGTTGTTGGAAGGTTGTGATGTAATCAGGCTGAGTGATCGGGGTAGTGATAGCACAAGTGATCGGTACAGACGACATTGGCTTGTTCTTTAAAATTCACTGATAAGTATAAGTGAAATGTTGGGGTGTAAAAAGAGAGGCAAAATATAAGCAAGCACACACAAATGCTAATTTTATGACATGAGTTTCTTCATAAACACGCATGTCTAGTGCGGACGGATCTAAAAGTGAAGAAAAAAAAGTGAAAATTGATGATTTTAAAAATATAGACAGTATTGCATTGCAGTTTTTGCTAATGTGGACAGAAATTCAGTTGTGTTTGAAGCCTGTTTATTTGGTCATTTATTACATCATACGAAGCGGCGTAAGCATCGTGTGAATTCATTGGCTCTGTTATGTAGGGAGCAGTTGTCAACATGCTTTGATCTGTAATAACAGATCAGAACAAATACATAGTTTCTTATTGTGTTGACAGCCCTGCAGTTATCAAGCAAGGCATTCCATTTGTTATGGGTTATATAAACAGCTGCATTTGCCATCGAGAACTGCCCCTTCATGTGTATAGTTTACATGGCAAAGCGCCATGCTGCTTTTAATCGGCCATTGTAACATTTCAGGCAAAAAAAAAAAAAGGAAAAAAAAGGCCTTTGACGTATAAAAGATAAAAAAACAAAACCAAAAGGTAGAACTTTTTGGAGCATTTCCATGAAAAATGACATCCAACAATTACCTGCCTTTTTGGAATAAAACCTTTGCTGTACTCGTGACATTCTGGTTGCCCTCTACATGTAATTAGCAATGTATGTAGAGATAAGCATCAGCAAGGTCGACCAGCAAGTTTTTTTTAATGTCACTGTTGAAATTGACGGCACAAATGCATACATGATCAGTTATGATGTTTAAAGGTACGTTAAAGAGAAAGTTTCCTTTTGTATTAATATAGTTTATTCCATCAGAATACCAAGGGTACCACTCTTGCTGTGAGATGCTTAGTAGACAAGAAAACTATGCAAGAGTTAAGTACGGATGCTTTCTCATGCTTCCTACATAAACTCAGCATGATGTCATACAACTTTACGGCAACCTCTAGGTTCTACATAATTCTTCATTGGTAAAAATAAATTACGTTGTGCTCTGCGGAAGTCAGGAGACCGAACATAGCAAATCGGGAAGCTTCATTTAGCCAGTTTGGCCAGATTACAAAAACAAAAAGAAATAGGATTCTACGACGTCGTCCTGAGATGAGCTGCGTAGGTTTTGGTGCAAAATTTGAAGCTGAGACATTGACTTTCTTTTTATCTTTTAACAATCAATCTATGATGCCGTCTTTAAAGGGACACAAAAGGGAAATATTCACCTGAGTTAACTTGAAAGACTAGGCTTCTGTAATAACATATTCACCATGGTTAGTGGGAACGGTGCATTTGTAAGCAAAAGAGTAATGGAATTTAGAAATTGGAAGGGTGCCACCTGTTGGTCGCTGTGGCAACCCGTAAAGTGGCATCAGACTTCATATTTTCAGATTATTTATTAACTACAGTGGCACATTTCAGGTGAAAGCTATGTTGGATTAATTGTGACAGTAAAAGACAAATCGTGTGCCATAGTTACAGTAAAGTCCTTTGTAGTGAACCCCTTTTCCTACTCTGACAGACCCTCTGCAGAAAGTACTAGTTGTGCCAATGACACACGCTAAGACAAATGCCGCAATAGAGTGGTGCTGCATGTTAAAGCAGCAAGATAGAAAACATTCTTTTTAAAGCTATGCATTTAATTACATTTAGCGGTTGCAGAACTTAAGAATGTCGTTTATGTTACTGATGGCTTATAATGTGGATAGTTGTTTCATGGTGCAGTCGCCGCCAAGACGAAGCCGCAAATGACACTGTTGGAAACTGTCATGGCAGCGATGTGAGCGTTTGAGAGTGGAGCATAAATAAATCTTGTGGTTCGACAACTCTCGTTACGGTGAGAAGTTGAAACATATTCCCAACACTTACAAGGCACTGTAGTTCAGCAACAAGTTCTATTCTGTTTATGAGTTGTGTACGCTGTCGGCGAGAGTACGCCTTTACACTCAGAAAGTTAATCCGCGAGCTACTTTTTTTTTTCAGCAAGGAAACTTTATCAGGAGGGAGATACTCCTTTGTTGCACGTTAGTGCACACGAACACCTTTCCAGTAAGATGTCCCATTACCTAAAGTACTTCAGTGTGCCCGTGTGTCAGGGGTGTAAGCGGAGATGGTGATGTGGGGTGCCTGGTTTTTTGTGCGCACGGTTCAAGCTGCGCACAACACCAGGGACTTTCACTCTAGTCTTTGACTGTCCAGGCCTTGCAAAACATGCCAGACTCTAATGTTATTGATGTAAAAATTAAAGCTCATGTTCTTCTTTCATTGGTGCGCAGAAAGTCATTATGGCCTTGCACAGGGGCAATATAAACTTAACATTCTCCTCTACTAACTCCTCCACAATGGCATAATTTGTGTAAAATAATCCATCGTATATGCCGATTCAGCATTTCACTTTAGTGCTCCTTAAAGAGCTTCAGTAGAAAAGAAATTTTGGAGCAGGCACGTTTGTTTGCAGACAAGTTGCTGCTGTTCCTAATCTGCCACGTTTTGTCTGTGGCTTTCAGAACCTCATTCCTTCTGCAGATTTTTGGTCTTTCATGCTGTTGGCAAACTTCCTTTTCCTCTCAGTCATGCTAACCCCAGCATGTGTTTTATATGGGACTGTGTGTTATGTATCCTTACCTAAGTGCAGCCCCACCGATCTTTTTTTCAGTATTTTCATGGTATGTTCTTTGAGCGCTCTTGTAAATCACAAAGCTGCCCACCTTTAGAGATTTAGTGCTTTTGTTTTTATTGATGCTTGTTAGTGACTGCTCCTACAAACGTGAGTGCTTTACACTTTACACGATTGACGTGCACATTGTCATGTTGAAAACAAGACACAGTGAGTTTCTATGTGCAGATGTGCATACTTCTTGACATGACACATAAATTGCTCTGTAATGCAGGCTTAGAAAAAGATCAACTGGACAAATGCTACAGTAAAGTATGCCTACCAGGCAAATGTGTTTCTAGTATATTGTTAACTTGTTAGCTAGTGCAGAACTGCATGAACAGAGGAGAAAACACATCATCTCCCCCTACGGTCAACCATGGTGGGATGCGAAAGCATCGCGGGGTGTGCGCATCGAGTTTCCGTTTTGTTTCACATGGCAGCACAACCCAATGAAAGTTAGAGTGAGAGAATGTATTGAGAAGAGAGGATATGTTTGTACGGGGTTGTTGCGTCTTTAATTAGAGATCGTACGTGATTCCTAGCGTCGGTGCGCCTGGTATCTTGAAGACGATGGCTTTCCTCTGCCTTCGTCTGCTCCCGGCGGTGGCGCTGGCTGCAGCTAGCACTGACGTTGACGTTGTTCATGGCGTTTCGCACATCGTTGCACAGAGAGAGAATGACGGAAGCACAGCGAACGCACGCTTTATACTGCACCAGCAACACTTGCGCTGCCTACCGGCGTACCCTTAGAGAGAGAGGGAGAGAGAGTTATATGCAATGATTTGCTGTGCCGCACCTGTGGAAGAGAGGGGGAGAGGGAGGAGGAGAGTGCACACCTGCATAGGAGAGGAGAATGAGGGAGAGTTGCGCGTGCGTAGTATGGGTGCAGACGCCGCAGAACGGACACTGCCCCAAGCATAAGATGCTCTCGCATCTAAAAAAGGAGGATTTGTCTATATTTTCGCTTCTGAACAAGCTAGCCACACATGTCCACACAAGGATGTTGTGTAGGTAGCAGAGGCATCTGTTATGACCCAACCCTCCTAGGGCAGTGGGAAAGCTCCTCTGGTGTGAAGGCTGAAACACTAGTCATGTGCAGCACATTTGAAATACGTGCAGCTCCCATCCAGATGGGGTGCATTGAATCCATGTAACTATTTTTATTTAAGCGAACCTCGTATGACGAGTGTTTGTTGTTGGATTTTCGTTCTACATTATCTGACAGAGATACACTGTAAAACTGCAATTTCACTTGTCGGTGTCGCTCACAATAGTGTCCATAGACTTTTCAGAATGTGAACCAGCAAAGCTTTGTTTGTTGTGAGCCCATATCATACCTGAGGATTGGTTAGGAAAGATGAGTTTGTTGTCTTGTGTAAAAATTGCTGAATAAAAGTGTGCCACTTGGGTCTGCAGGAGCTGCTCCATATATGACAGCTCATCTGAAGACTGATAACTATGAATTAAGGCATTTGATATGCCTATACTTCACACTTTTACTGCTGATGAGTGCCTATGTGACCTTGCAGTTTGATAATTTGTAAAGAAATGTTGTGTTATCAGTGCAGGAATTCCCATTGTTGAGACCTCTTGCCTACATGTGTTTGAAGGAATGTGACTTCTCAGAACCCGAGGGGGCCGAAATTTCCGTAACCCTCCCCTACAGCGTCTCTCTTAATCAAATCATGCTTTTCAAACGTTATACCCCAGAAATGAATGACAACTAAATAAAAATCGAAATAACTGATGTCACAGAAGCACCTGAAGCCACTATCGTGAAGGTGATACAGATCAGTCACACGTACTAGTTATTTGCACAGTGGTCAAATTAATGCAGCACCATGTTGGTTCTAATAGATTTAAGAGTAAGCTATTGAATTTTTTGCACCTTAAGAAAGTGGCATGCATAGTCCGTGGCTTATTGTCCATATACCACATAAGATAAAGCAGTGCAGTGTGTTGTCATAGTGTAGACCACGTTTTTGCTTAGTGTCTTGCCAAGTCAGGCTAGCTTGAAGAAAGATATTGTTCTGCCATTCCCACTGTGTGAAACACTTCAAAGAAACTTAGTTCCTACATTTTTTTGTTCATTCTGGGCAAAGCTTTCTATATACGTTTATTCTCTCTTACAGGGGATGCATGGTCGCGGAAAACACTATTGTGCATATTTTGGTTAACCATTTTGGCAAGTGTATGAAGTCTTTTCTTTCTGCGCAAGGTGGTAATTTCACAGTAGCAATATTTTCAAGCCACATCGGAAGTGTTTCAAGGTCTGTATGTGGATGATAAGCGCCTTGACTGAATGGCGTGTTTTGTTTGACTGACGGATTACAAAGCTATAGAGTGAATAAAATCTGTCTCCGAGCCTTATTTTTGATGCAGCCATTTGATCATGGTGATGAGATTTAAAGGGCTCCCAATGCAAGGCCAGTAATATACGGTATTGCAATATACTATATGTATAATTGTACTGGACGTGCCACTCCAGTTTATTTAACGTTGTCAAACTTGCTTGATTGTTCTTCAAGGATGTGTGGCCATTTGGAATGTATACTGGACGCATCTGAAAGACATCCTTGGCAAACCTTGTAATCTAACAACCGCCTTTTGCTTGTTTACGAATTGACTATTTCTTGGGCTGACATTTGTCGTGTTCATGTATGCTTCATTGGAAGTACTTGCCTGTGTGTGTTACATCCCAGTCTTGTCTACTTTACTCCTTTTTTTCTTTGCTATTGTAGAACTTTCCTGACACACACATGTATCATGTAGAATCTTGGTCTATTTGTCCATTTAATCTGTATAATTCTGATATTCTCTCTTTATCTTTCATTCCTTCATGTTTTGCCAGTGTATAGTCAGATTTCTTGTGTAGCCTGGCCCTGGCAACGTACCACTTCACAACCAAACATTTACCACTCCATGTTCGGGCAAGAAAAGTCAAGATTAGTCTGGAGATTGCCGTAATCTCCTGTGTCATAGCATATCATATCCATTTCATGTGGTCGAAATTTCCGGAGACCTCCACTACGGCGTCTCTCATAATCGGAGCTGGCTTTGGGACGTTAAACCCCATGAATCAATCAATCCATTTCATGTGAGCCTTAGTAAATCATGATTGAATTTGGTGTTCAGCAGTGCATCAGTGCGTTGTTATGCATTCCTAACTTCAACTGTCATTTACCCGACTGTACCAAAGGAAACGCCAATCACATGTAGTAGGATTTTACCAGCCCCTCTCCTTTCCCTTACTGCTTTTCTGTTCTTCTGTGTGATTGAATATCAAAGGCTTGCACAATGGGCAGTGTCTCAATAACAATGTTACATTGGTCCACTACGCTGGGGATTGCGTGCACCTGCCTTTTCGGCATGTCATGCGCAGTGTCCTATGTAAAAGATGGTTTGGAGGTCTGATCGACTGATTGCCTTGTCATTGTGGAAATTATATCATTCTGGGCAGTGAAATGTGCAGGTAATTGCACAGCCAATGTACACCTTCAGCTGGCACATAAATGCTGAAGAAACACTGCAGTTAGTACTGCACAATAATTATAGGATTGTTGTTTACATATAGTCTATAGATTCATTGAGAATGTAACGTTGACTTTTTGTTCATTCCTCTAGAAGTTACCTTGCTGTCTGGTGACCTCGTGTTCTACTCTGTTTTCTTTTCTCCCTCTTTTTTTTTTTTAACAGAACTGTGTTGAGAAAGGAAACAGCTCATTTGCCACCTAATATTAAACTTGTTTTTGTACAAAACATAGACATTTATATATGATGCCTAGCATTTTTGTTTTGTGCTACATTGTTGAGTGGCAAGCTAGGGATTAGTTGACTATTGTTGTATAGTGCAAATATTTTTCTGGTTGTTTAGCTCTGAGGAGGTTATGGACATACAGTGCTCATGGCACTGTTATTGCAATCCGTACACTTCACACCATCAAATGCACAATTTCTAGCATCGCAATATGTTTCAGTGATAAATGTTCAAGGTCGTTTTGCTGAAAGCTACACTGCTCCGGGTCTTGAGAAATCTCATAACAGCTGTCTCGTCACCAAAAGATGTAATTTGCCGTTTCATTTTCACACACATTGCATTTGTTGGCTCCTAAGAGACGTACATTGTTTTTTTTGCGTGTGAATTGTGCATTTGTATTTGCTTCTGTAGTGGCCATTGCATGATGCATTCATTAATAGGAATGCATCATTTCATTACAGGTATTTAAAAAAAAATAACAATGCACTTTTCAGTGGAGGTTTGGATTACAGTACAACCTTGTTATAACGAAATTGAAGGGGGAGCGGTAATTACTTCGTTATAACCACTAGTTTGTTATAACCAATATCAATTTCATCTATAGGAATTTCAAGGGGAATTGCGATTGCTTCGTTATATCCGATAGTTCGTTATATCCGGGTTCATTATAACGAGGTTCTACTGTATTGCTGATGTTGGCTGAACGATTAACTTGTGTAGCATGTTGCAGTGTAACATCTTGTACCTGTTTGAAACTGAAACAGTGGACCAATTTGGGGAAGACATAATTTATGAGGCAGTATTACTTTCTAAAGCTGTCATTTTCCTCACTTGCGTTCACACGAATTTCGGAAGGGCTATGTTGGATTTCTGTATAGTATTTTCACATTGTCATGATCAGCATCTTGCTACTATTTGTGTGCTGTTCCTAAAAATGGCACTCGCTTGTGTGAAAAGTCACGACACATAATTTTCGTGTTTGATGAGTTACTATTTTCCTTGTTTTAATCTTTTATTTCCTTTTAATCGTATTGTACATCCGTAAAGGGCAAGATATTGATCAGCACACATTTTTGGAAAGTATGTACTCTAGTCCACGCTGGTGTGATACTGGCACTTTTAGTCATGGCAGGTGCCACAGGGGTCAGTCTGTGTTTTGGCTTAGCTAAGTCAAGGAGTGCTTGCAAGGTAACAATGGCTGAGACTACTCCATATTCAATGGAAGTACTGATGATAAGTGGAAGTGGATGAGAGGCATTATGTTGGCACCTAACTTTGTGCAAATGTAGCACCTCTTATCAACTTGAGTGCGGCAGCACAGGGTCCTCTGTTTCTGTGAACTCTGTTTCATAAAAAGCAGGCAATATTGCTAAGGCAAGAGCGCATTTACCAAGGAAAATTTTTTGTGCACCATTTTGAAAAAGAAATACAGAAATTTTTATGTAATTAATGCCAACCATCTGCTGTAATCATACATGCGTAGAAGTTAATACTGCACCGGATATCACTCATCTGAGTATATCCTTAAGTGCAGTGCATTGCTAAATGACCAAAGCAGTAAAACAACATGCATTGTGTGCTGTGTGGACATGTGAGCAACACTAATGCATCACGTAATGGAATTGCAAAAATTCATGAACGGTGAATGACCTGATATATGATTAGTTGTCTTAAAGGGACTGTCTACCGTCCTTCATCGCTCTCCCGTTTTTTGGCTCAACAGAAAGCGCACCTTTCGAAGTGTCCCAGCGTGCAGTGGTTTCTCCAGAAACTCAATAGAAATTATTAAAACACATTTTTTTTTCATCTACGAAGTCGCTCATTTCCTAGTGTAGGCATGCTAGCAACTATGGTTACCGCGCATGATGCGCCGTCGTCTCCCTGGATGCCTGCGTGGGCTGGTTCTCGTACACTTGGAAAATGACGAACAGGCTGTTGGGTGTCGCTAGCGGCGTTTTTTGCACCACTTTCAGAGCAAAATTAAAAACCTAATTCCTTTATTGTGGGGTGAAAGCGTGCTCGTTCCCGTAAATGTGACGCACGATCTGCCCAATTTTACCACAATCTTAAAAAATTTTCCGGGTGGTAGACAGTCCCTTTAAGTATGCAAAGATAACTATGAGGACAAGGGAATCATGGAATAAGTCATATGGATTCTTCATGAAAGAAGATAAGGCAGACGTGAGAACAAAACCAGGCATTTTTGTTGTCTGGATCTTTTCTGTGTCTGCATACCTTATGTTCTTCATGACAGTGCCAGTGAAGCGTGCCACGGATCAAAAATACCCTGCACAATGCATTTACTGCATAGATACTACCTGTGACACCAGTTGTGCAGCTACTGCAATGTCGTCTGCTCTGTATTTAACAGAGCCAAAGGATTTTTGCATGAGTGGACCACTGTGTTTGCCAGTGGATGTGAGGCAACTGCCTGAGAGTGCAGAGACACTACACTCTTGATAACGTATTCCATTACTTCAAGCCTTCGTGAAACGTGTAGCAGGCATGATATAAATGCTTCCACTCTCATTCGCTTTTCTTTCTCAGTTTGTTTTCTCTCAAATGCACTTGTCGGTGCTGTAGCAAAGAGATGTGTTTGATTGTTTGATGTTGTATGCTTGTCTTCCCACCCTTCATAGCTTCCTTGCACATTCACCAATTACTTTGGCTGGCTAAGAGCAATCCCTCGTCTCTTAGCTTTTGTTTGTGTATGTGTGTGTTTTCTGTTTCTGGCATATACAAACTCAGCTGGACACGAATGCCTTAAACCCAATGCCCTGATGGCTGTTCACCTGCCCAGCCTCTTCTTCCAGTGCCTGCATGGATGAACGCATTCCCGCAATTTCCCACATAGAGCACATATCTAAATACTGTAACCGAAATGATGTTATTTAAACCTGTTGTTATTTGCCCTTCAAGTGTGGTTACACAAATATCTTGTTCTCGCCATTGCCTCTTGTTTCAATTTCAAGAAGAATAAACTTATTTTGAACGGACATTGCTGGGTTGTTGCTATGTGTCGCAACTTGTGATGGAAAACTGAGATGTGCTTGTAATAAAAGGGGTGTTCATAATGGGGATGCCAGTTCTGCTGGGAGCTCTTTTAGGAGATGCAAGGAACATGTACATTGATGGATACGCGTTGGCAGCGCATGAAAAGTAGTATGCAGATGTTTATGTAATAATAAAAAGATGGCAGTGCTGTTTCACTCTGTGCACAAAGGCTGCGTGCGAACGTGTGGGTGTTCTCCCCCTTGTGTTGCATTAGTTAGGTGTAAAATGTTTTTCGAGATACTTTGACTGCGTAAGTGTCGTGTGCTGAAACAAGGTACTCCTGACCAACTAACGTGATGGGCGGCTCGACGATGACATATATCAAGATGTGAGGCTTACATGTATCGTGCAACTTTCTAAGAGCCTACAAACAGCTTGTTCTGAAAACCAGACGGTTATTGTGGCACCACCTCGTTGAGCAAGGACATGACGTCACGTTGCAATGGATTCCAAGCCACTGGGGGATTGAATGATTGATTCATTGATTGATGGATTGATTGTGGTTTGGTTAAGCGAAGGACGCTCATTTCTGCAGCCCATTATGGGAGCACGGCTAAGCGTCCGCGGGGGTAGGAGAAAGGGAATGAAAGAAATAGGAGAGAAATGCCGCAGTGGTGGGCTCCGGAAATTTTGACCACCTGGGGTTCTTTAACGTGCGCTGACAACGAACAGTACACGGACCTCTGGCATTTCTGCCTCCATCGAAAATCATGGGCAACGAACCTGCCAAACGCAACTGCTCGATCTACCATACGCGGCGAGCCATACGCGGCGGGCGAGTCAAAAGTTTGTGCAGTCGGCGGGGTCAGATGTGTTTACACAGAAGCCTGTCTTTCTCCGCGTTCCCTGAAACCTAAACTGCAACTGGCCCCCATGAAAATGTCTCTAACTGTCAGGGACTTCGGAACGTTTCTGGGAGGGAAAGTATTGTCGTCTTTTGTATGTTGTGTTTGTTATTTATTTGCCCTCAGTGTTTGTTGATCCTCATTTGTTTACTGTGCATATTATTATATTATTACTTAACCATTTAATTCCACCATTGAATAATTAAATTCGTTTTAATTCATTTTGGCTGTCGCCAACTTTAGATATTTGCATCCTCGCTTATTTTACAGTGGTACATACTTTAAAAATGGTTGAAGTACTGAAAACATGCGCAGAGCGCGCAACCCTCTTGGTAGTATGGTCTAGTGCTTTGGAAAGCACTGGACCACACTGCAACTGCTTGAAAATCCTTTTCAAAAATGTTATATCAGCGTAAACGGTCGGGAAGTGTGAGTGTGTGTGTGGGGGGGGGGGGGGGGCTGCCCATCTGGAAAAATGCTGAGCCCCCCCCCCCCGCTTTCCGCGCGCCGGTTCTGGGGGTCCCTGCTAATTATATAACCGTCACATGTGATAAATGGGCCATTGGCAACCAATTTATACCGAAAAACAAGATTCGAAACTTTGTGTCAATACTACTTTAGCCATCAGGATAAATAAGTGAGACTTTAAAAACCATGTGTGCCTCATACCCGCGTGGGGTAAGAAACAAAGAAGGCACGTACAGCTCTACTCGCCTTTGCGTGTATGAGCTGTCCGCGTGGATACGCAGATATGATGTTCGATCCCGGCCGCGGCGCTCGCATTTTCCATGGAGGCGAAAATGCCAGAGGCCCGTGTAACGTGCGTTGTCAGTGCACGTTAAAGAACCCCAGGTGGTCTAAATTTCCGGAGCCCTTCACTACTGCCTTTCTTTCCCCTCTATCTCATTCAATCCCTTTCCGCCACCCCCACGGACGCTTAACCGTGCTCCCTACATGGGCTGCAGAAATTAGCGTCCTTTCCTAACCGAACTACGACCATTATCATCATCATGCGGATATGAAGGTCGCTTTAAAGGGCAACTCCCGCGGTTTTTCAGTGTCTGCGGATCTCAGTGAAACGCAATATATGTTCTCCTCGGTACTGTAATAATATATGTCAAGCCAGGCAGTTGTAAGTAATTTAGTTTTCTGAACATGAAATTTAAAATTCTTTGGTGGGTTCTCACGCTGGCCACCCTGTGTTTTTGACGTTATAACCTTCAGTCTCGTTAACCTTCAACGCTGGCTACCCGTGCAGGCGGGCGGCCAAGAGCAAAATGGTGATGTAGTTCAGCGCTCAAACCTGCATGTGCTGTCAAGTTCAGAAAAGCTGGCATAACTCAACACGTCATAGGGCATCGCCGATTTAATTCTTCAGGCACCAGCTCCATAGTTATGATGGCGGGATATTTGTGACATCACCACATACGCTGCACTAAGCATCTACCCGTTTCGGTTTAGGTTTGAAGAGATCGTTCATTGGGCTATTTAAGATTATTGGTGACTCTCGCAGCTGAGACACACTGCCTGCTACAAGACTATGAGCGCCATTTGAAAACAGCGGCATCAGGATATGGTGAAAAAACCGCCGGAGTTGCCCTTTTAATCAGGATATGGTGAAAAAACCGCCGGGGTTGCCCTTTTAATTTCTTGAGGAAGGAAATATTGCTTCTTTGATCGCCCTTTATAGCGGGCGATCAAGCAATAATTTCGATTTGTACACGCATTGAAATGTTGCTTTACCGCAGTCGCAGCTTACCTATTAAGCTGCTAATGGTCTGGGCTCGATTACCGGCAACCACGGCCTCATATGGATGAGAATGAAGCCAGAACAAAAAAGTTCGGCACGGCAGTGTGATGGCGCACCGTGAATTCTCTGACGCCTGTGCTCGATGTCTCAGGCGTTGCCTCAAAGACGACATTTATCCCAACTGTAAAGATGTCTAACCAGGGCACGCATTCAAAGCACGATCGGCGCTGCCGAGCGCTATACCCACTAGAGTGTAGCGCTTGTATTCTTTACAGTTACCCAAGGAAGCCGCCGGTGACCTAACAGCTAGTTACCACGACAGAGTCATAGCACGTCTTGAGGCGGTACACGTATACGATGTTGACCAACGCAGTAACCGTCGCACCATTAGGTATAGGGAGCCCAACCTCAAGTTTGCGCAGCGCCGTCCGGCAGTGAAGCGGAGAGAGGTGGAACTACCGGTCGCTCGGACGGGCGCACTCGCATTGCACGAGCGGAGAAACGTGTTTCGGGAGGCTCTTATCTCGCATTTCTCGCCCGGGTGGTGCAGTTCTTTTGTCAGTACGGAAAGGAGGCACACAATACAGATGCTTTGCGCGCTGTCACAGCGGTTTAGAAAAAAAAGAATAGCCGAGAACTGCCCGTGAAAATCAGGCACCGTTTCCCTGGCAGAGACGGCCAACACGGGAAATCGCAAAGTGATTTGATGCTTGCACGCGCGTTATCTTGGTGTCACTTTTTGCAACATAAGATATCATCAATAGTTAACACGGAGAAGCGTGATGGCCAATCGTATTTTAACAGAACTGCGTATGTCAAGCGAAAGTGCATGCAGCAAGTATATTCGTCTTACATTTCGAAGAGTGTGCGCTTGCTAGGTCACTTACCACTTTTAATACGACAGCAGTGGTACACGTTGGCCCCATACATCACAGTTATTAAGCACCGTGAGTACTGGTGCAGTTTTACTTCATGGCGGTAAGTGCGCAAACACAGCACCAGGACAGAGAGGTGCGCACTTATCACCATGAATTCATGGTGATAAGAGCGGATACTCGGGCCAGTTGGTATGCATTAATGCATACCAACTGGCCCGAGTATCCGCTCTTTTGCAGTTTTACTTAATTAACTGGTGAATATGAGCTTTTAGTCGCTGTTCAGTACAAAACTTGAGTTGCTGGATGTTCATAGTGAGCGTGTTAACGCTGGCCATGGAAGCGCCTGTGCCACTGGCGGTATGTAGCTGCCGCTTTGGCTAGGTAGGCCAAGTATCTGTAGAGTGAAGCAAGGTAGCGATAAAAACAGCAAAAATATTGCGAAGTCTGATGCTGTTTTTATCATCAAAAATTACATTGTAACGGGAAACACACACGATCGAAGGGCGCATTTTATAGTGTTGACGAATTGGGCTTTTAAAGCAGAGCGCAATTACTGTAAGCGCACACGGTCTGATATAATTGCTTACACTGCAGGAAACATGCGTAGTCACAGTGGGCGTTAGAGATTATCGTGCCGCATTGCAATGCAGACAAAATCAGCTTCAAATGAAACCAGCATGATGTGACGATGAGATGTCGCTATCTTTCGAGGCTGAGCTTGTACGCGGCTGTCAGCATTGCGTACTGTAATGCTGCCAGCGACTGAACAAGGTAGACGTAAATATGAACTATTCATACTAATCATATAATAAATTTGAAGTTTGTTGTGGCCTGCAACCGATGGAATTTCGAGCGAACGTACACGAAATTGCAATTTATTGCGCCTACAGCTTCGAGCAGACGCCACTTCACGATGCGTTTTATCGGCCGTATAATTACAGAAACTGAAAACTCGTCTCTAGTTTCACGTCAGTAACGTAGTCATCCACACGCGCTTGGCAGCCACGAACGCAGCATCGTCTTCAACGACCTACTAGGTCCCATAATCGCAGTATTTAAAGTGTGGTATATGTTGAGATTGGAAGCCCGAAAATGTTTTTCAGTGCCACAAATTTTCATGAAGCTGGCATGCAACGGACACATGACGCAGCATATGCAGCCACAGACCGCGTGCGAGTTGTGAGAGGCGCCTTGGGCGGCTGCTAGCACGCGCAAAAAGCGGGCGCACTCACAGGAGGCAAGGGCGAGAGCAGAGAGCGAAGCGACCGCAAATCGTACCAGCTGCCGAAACGGCGCTTTTCGGAAGCGCGCCGCAGCGCCCTCTGTCCCAGCTTGGGAGGCCTATAAGTCAATCCTACATTGCTCTGTACGTCACCGGAACAACAGCGCACTCTACAGGATGCTCGACATCGCTGCCGTTGTGACGGGAGGTGGCCAACGCGTACAGTTCGGCCACCGGTGACACTGTGGCCCAGGTTGATCCAGGCCGTTTACGTAGGGGTCACGCTTACTGCCCTCATCCGAAGGGGGAGCCGGAGTGAGGCGGTAAGAAAGTCTGTCCCGCGACCAAGTGCACAGGCCGCGGTTGATACGCGTCCGTCGCGTCCTGAGCTTGGCACGCGGAACCTACTCATCGAAAGACTGTGCTCGGGGAGGAATTGGTAGTGCCCTCCCCGTCCTGTCCGGAGGGGCCACCATACGTGTCGGTAGAGAGAGGAGGCTACCACCTCCGCTTTGTCGGTCACGCACAGGGCGGCAACGCTGTGAGCACTACTGGGTGAGGCTGAGTATGCTTGATGCTCCTCCCGTCACTCTTCTCAGGGTGACCAGCTCCTGTAGGTGTTCGCAGCGTCGACCTCTAACGTCGGCCACTCGCGACTGTAGCGCGTGGATTTGGCGCGAGTCTCCCTGATCCTTGGTAGAATGTGCCAGGGAAGATCCCAGGTTAGCTCAGCGCGTGTCACTTTAGATTAAAAAAATTTTTTTTTCATAACTTTCGCAGTTCAAGAGCACCGTCGTGTGCTGTCGGTAAACTCACGCGAATATAAGAGCGGCGGACATTCCTTTTTGAAATAGTGTCTGCGCTTACGGCACTTTCGTACGCATGCCTTCTGTTGTCAAATCAGTCTTATCGGTCTGTACCACACGCTTTGTAATATTACCCTCCTGGTTAACGCCTTGGAACATAGAGCCAAAAATATTTCGTTTCCGAATATATAGATTGATGAAACATTCCGAAAGTTCTGGGAAGACGTTTATGAATGGCTTAATTTGGTGCGAGGGTGTCTGATAGACCAAGTTAGATTAACAATACATTCTGGGGTTTTACGTCTCTAAGCATGCCGAAACCACGACATGACTGTGAGAAACGCCGTAGTAGGAGGTTGCGGACATTTCGATCTCGGGTTCTTTAGCGCGCACTGACGCCGCATAGCGCACGGGCCTCAAGGGTTTCGCCTCCATCGCCGCGGCTGGTATTCGATCCCGCGACCTTCGGAGCAGCAGCCGAGCGCGATAGCCACTTGACCACCACGACGGGTCATTATAGTCCAGGTAGCACTCAGGCAGACTGCTCTCGCAACTACTTTCCTTCCATTACTTCTGTTCCTCCTCTGTGCTGAGCGGTCACCTTGCATTTGAGACGTTTCTTTCGTCTTCGTTCTGGAAAAGGTGCGCGCTTGTGTGAAAACGCCCCAATTTATCATTGAAACAGTGGGCCGCCTGAAAGTGTCCTGCTTTTAGGTAATTTTATCGTGCCCGGTATTCCGCCGTACGCATAGGCTTGACGGAATACCGGATAGCGTATTGACGGCGCGATCGACGTATAGGTGGCAGTACCGTCACCACGTTAGTGTGGGTACGCGTTTGCCGGCACTCATCGATATGTACACAACGGCGCAACATTTGACCGGTTTGAGGCAACTGTTGGGCTAAATGAACGCGTTGGCTGAAGTAAAATGTCACGAGAGTCCTCGAAGCAGGCAGAACGTTCCTATTTACGCGTGAAAGAGGCGTAATTTGCCATTGACATCACCCAGCCTCACAGTTCAGTTCAGCTTTATTTCCTTAAAGGCCCCCATGCAGGGGGTGTTACATAAGGGGTGGGATTACAAAATAAAAAATTTAACAGTGATAATTCAATTAACATTGTAGATGATCAGTTATACGTTCTTGGAAAGCAGATGATGAGGGAATGTTGACGATGTCGTAGGGCAGGCCGTTCCAGTCTGAAGCTGCTCTGAGGAAAAATGAAGCAGAAAACGTAGTGGTATGCGATGGCGCGCGGGCAACTTGAAGTGGATGACTGGTGCGGTGGGAAATGCGTGATGCGGCTGTGATATACGGCGCTTGATTCAGAGAAGAATAAAAGAACTTATGATAAAGGGTAAGGCTAGCGATGCGGCGACGATAAGAAAGAAGTGATAGACCGGATTCAGCTTTCAAGGGTGAAATACTGATATCATATATGAATCATATCATATGATATCATATGATATCATATGAACGATAAAAAATATTTCGTTTTTGCTCCGGAACGAAATAATAAATAACGTTCCGGTTACGTTTTCCTTCCAGTAAAAAATATCGTATTTTTCGTTTTTCGTTTCGTTCCGACACTCTGGAGGGTACTGCCGTCGAAGGCGCCGGGAACCAGCAGTTTGTCCGCCGCGTTGGTGTAGTGGTTATGGTACTCGGCTGCCACCAAAAAAAAAAAACGGTGGTTCGATACCTGCCGCCGCGGTCGCATTTTCTATGGAGGCGAAAATGCCAGAGGCCCGCACACTGTGCGTTGTCAGTGCACGTTAAATAACCCCAGGCGGTCAAAATTTCCTGAGCCATCTAGATCGGCTATTCTCTCCTTTGTCTCCTTCAGTCCCTTTTCCGTACCCCGACGGACGGTTATCTGTGGTCACAACATGCGCTGCAGAAATTAGCGCTCTTTCCTTAACCTAACCACAATCATCATCATCAACAACGTAGCACGCGATGAAGGCGCTGCTCTTCTACGCAGTACATTGCACGTCTGACGGCTGCCGAGATAGCGCGCGCGCCAGCGATGGCGACTGCGCGAGTCCACAGTTGACGGACCCCCCCCCGCCCCCCCTTTCCGTTCTTAAGACGCTCGGGGCGTTTCCGCTCCGTTTCGACGCAGGCCTCCTGAGCGGTGTGATGTTATCGCATGCGCACTCCGTGCGACGGAGATTGGGCGGGCTCGCTTGATCTCTGCTTGAGTCGCGTTCGTGCCCCCGCTCGCGTGCTTTTACCTGCAGATAGAAGGTGCGGTGCGCGGGGGCTGTTTTCAAGCTGAACTTCATAAGGGACATGACGGCGACGGTATCGGCGGCGGCAAAAACCCGTCGAGACTGTCCATATAATTGCTATATCGCAATAAATCGGGTCATTTGCGTTGCCACAAAGCAGTCGCATATCGTGAGGCTGTCACCACCGCACTGCATGTACATGTCGTTTCTTCCTGCGTAATTTGCTGGGAAGAATGGCAACTGCACTTTATAGTATGCTTGAAAGACGCGGAAGCAGCTAAACTGAAAAAATTAACACCATCTTCCCAAAGGGAACCCTGATGGGATGCGAAGCAGCAGCGTTGCGCACGGGTGGCGTCACAGGTTGAACTGCGCTAACGCGGGTGCTTCGCATCCCCTCAGGGTTCCCTTTGGGAGGATGGTGTCAATTTTTTGCGCGTGAACCGACGAGTCGGCGGTGTAGCGAGCGGCGGTCGCGGTAGCGGAGCGAGCGGCGGTAGCGGCAGGTGTTGCGGGCGAACGGACGAGGCGGCAGCTGCGGCGAGCGCGCGGCAGGCGAGGGAGAGAGTGACGTCAGCGCGCACTGCGAGGGGAGCGTGACGTCAACGCGCAGCTGCGGCGTGACGTACTTGGCACCGCTCCAACACCTGCGGCGAGGGGAGCGCGTTGCTGCGCATTCGTACGGAGGCACGGAGGGACAGCGTTACACAGGCTAGTCAAAGAGCTGCTTCGCATCTAATAATTGTGCCGGACCGAGCGTTTGACGACGACGTAGCACGCTGTCGACACACGCACTTAATAGCGAACAAATACCTTAACAGACTGTAGCGCGAGGTCAAATGCTTTGAATACTATATTGCGCTGCAGAAGCACAAGGGGAACATCCTGTAGGCTATGCATGACGTACGCGTGCATGTAAACAAGCAGTGGTTAGCAGGCGACGTGGAGAGCCATCCACACTTGGGAGCTTCGTCCGTTCGCCGCTAGGTACCGACTCTGTTCGATCTCTAGGCCATTAGTGTTGTCTGCACCGTCAAGCGGCTCCAGCTTTACGTGATAAAAAGAACAAGAAAACCCGTAATCAATCTCCTCCGAAATTCTGGCAACCACTCGCTAAGTCTAGAGCATCAATCCTCTGAGTGTGGCTCTCAGAAGCCGTCTCGAATTGTCGCAGATACTTTACTGTCGAAGCTCTGTGCTACAAAGCTAAAGCAAGTAGTAAGTTGGAGGCAACAGAGCGTACGACGACCACTTGAAAGATCCGAAGCGGGAAGCACACGCTTTTGGTGCTTGGCTATGTTAGCGCATGAGCTGTTTACATCCGGTAATCCGCTATATGCAAAGTGCTTTTTCTACAGCGGTTTACCGGACTGTGCTAAATTTCCCTATTCTGTGTTCGTGCTTAGCGTCCGTGGGGGTGGGGTAAGTGAACTGAGGAAGTGGAAAGGTGAGGGACGCCGCAGTTTTAAGCTCCAGAAACGTTGGCCACCTGGGGATTCCTAACCTGCACCGACGTAGCGCAGTACAAGGAACCCTAGCATTTCGCTTCTATGTAGATGCGACCGCTGCGGCCTGTTTTGAACTCGCGCGTTTTTCGGCTCCGAAGTCGCCAAAGTAGACCACCGCGCAGAACTCTCCTGCTTGGCATCGTGTCAGGCACCATTCCTTCCGTGCGTCAGCACGCACCATGTGCACTTTATATACGATGGAGCGCACGAGCGCGCGCGTGTGTGTGACGTGTCTTCATTATGTGCCCTTGCTATCATTTCATTATTATGAGTCAAGGGAGACAGGGGAAAAGAGACTAGCTCCACGTGAGCGCCTTTTTATCAGGCTGTGGTGCGTATAAGGCGAAAGCCTTATATGCATGCATTTAAGGATGCATTGTGGGATGTATGTAAGGCGAAATCCTTATATGCATCCCACTGGTCGAAAAATTCTGTTCTGCAGTTCTCGGTGTCGGCGTTAATGCGAACGACGTAAATAATACACCACAGATGGCTTGGATGAACACAGATCTTCTCAGGGAAGTTCTGCAGACCAGCGTTGGTGCCCGAAAAGACGATTTGCCGCTATTTGCGGATACGGAACCGGGCAACCTTGTGCCAACTGACCGCGCTTCCCCGATGCCATGGCGGTTCTACTGCTCCGGTCGACCAAAGGTGTGCGCAGTGCGCGCGTGACTAGAGGCGTGTTTCTGGATGACGAGAAAGCGGAATCAAAAGCACGGGTGGAATCGTGGGTGGTCGTTTCGGGGATTTGGACTCCGTTCTTTTCGACGCTAGGAAATGCGACTAAATTTTGTACTGATTTGTTTGTTTCGGAACCGTTTAAATACTACTTCTAGTTGTCCGCGGCTTGACCCTGTAAATAACGGAGTGATGTTCTTTGATGTGCGCGACATTTGCTGCGCACTTTTACTGCTGTTCCTGCTTACATGGCTTGTTATAACATTTATGACGTCTTTGCGTGGCTTGAATATTTAATCGTACTAATGCCTTTTTAACGCTTATATAACAATGTAGACTACTTTCTCCTTAAACAATGCCTTCTTGAAGGCATCTAAGGTGCTGTAAATAAATACTAATAAATAAAGGTCAGGACACTTGCTTCGATGCTATAAGGTTTGAGTAGTACGCGTAATATTATTAATATGGCACATGTAACATTGCAATGAAGAGAGTTGCGCTCGAATACTTGCGCAGTTCTCGCAAAATATTTCTCGGTCACCAACTGAAATGCGGCGCGTCGTTCGCTGCAGTTAGTGGCGTATGCAGGCGAACGCGTGCCGGAAAAATGCAAAATAGCGTCCCGAAAGCGTCACTACACCACAAGACACTCTGGTTCAACCTTGCTGTATCTGGCCCACGCGGAGTGGCAGCCAAAGGCACGGATGTAACCGTCTTCGTGCATGGCGAGGTTGCACCAATTCTCGCCGTCGACGCGATAACAGAACCGGCTGCAGTAGCTGACGTAGAATGTCTGCCTGCCGGACAGCGTCTCCAAGGAGCGCAGCTGTAGGAACGCCTTCCCACTGCCGACCATGCCTTCTAGGGCTTTGACGGCGAGCTTGAGGGCGAACAGTTCCTCAATGAAGCGCTGGTCTTGCACCGAGCTCGCTTCGTCCCAGCGGCAGCTCTTCAGAGACGACCACCAGAAGCGTTTGGAAAGGCCCTCGTCTATGCCTCGACCGCGGCCAACGATAGCCTTGACGATGTTGCTGGCTATTTCGAAGCCTAAGCCGCTGTAGGAGATGGATGGTGAGCCATGGATGTAGAACGAAGGCGGATAGAAGGCGAACATCCTCACATGCTGGAAGTTGATGGTGTGCAGGTAGTGGATGTTACGGGTGCGCCAGGCGAAGCGCGCTGTCATCACTGGGTGAGGATGGCCCGACTTGAGCAAGCTTACCAGAGCCTTCCGGGTGCTCATCCAGGCGTCGAAGAAGCTCGAAGAACTGTTGGGAAAGCTCTTGTACAGCCAGTCCAGAATGCGCCTGTTGGACACCCGAATGGTGCAACGTTCTTGGCACAGGCTTTTTATTTTCGCCACCGCTGTCGCCTTAGAAGTTTCGGTGATAGCGTCCGACTTTTGGACGAGCTGTACGAACGTGTCGATGGTGCTCTGTAGCACTTGCGAGGTCATATGAATGTCGCCGTGTTCGAAACGTTTGACGAAGTTGTGCAGTATCTGTAGCAGGCCGAACGATTCGTGGACGGCGAGGAAAGCAGAGCGTCTTGTTGAGCGAGTCGTCGGATTCGTGGACGTTGGGCCCAACCTTGTCAAATACGGGGTTCACGACCCAGATGTAAGTGTAGACAAACATCCATCCGACTACGCTGAGACTTCTCGCCTGAGGAAGCAAAGTGATAGCTTCCGACAATGCCTTGAGGCGCTGCTCGTCGTACACAAGGACCTCCATTTCCGACGTCAATGAGTTGTCGTTCAGGTGACGCTTGAGGAGCGACAGCCAGGAGGGAGAGTTTGTGCTGAGAGCCATGCCCTGGATCTGTTTCAGCGTTACGAGGACGTCATTTCCTCGTTCGTCGCTGCACGCGGAAAGGCTCGACGTGAGCGTCATTTCATCGCGACGCAGGGCATCGATCTTCTCTTTGGGCACGTCCACTCCGCTTCCTCCGAGGACCTTTGCGGCTGTTCTAACCAGACGCTCAGTATCTTCCTCGTTTTCGTACACGTGGTTGACCTGCTGCCTTCGCAGCTCGATCAACGGTCCGGGCTCCTGGAACACGAAGCTTGCCGTGTGGAACTTCCTCGTGCTTCGTCTGAAGTCGAAGAGCAAGCCAACCCGCCAGTTGATCACCAGGTCGAGCAGGACGTCGAGGAGGTCGACGTTCTCCGGTGGATCGTTCGGCCACGGTATCCGTCGTTGCTTCATGAAGTCCGCGAACTGGACCGCTTGCGCCTCGGTCTGCATATTTAGGCAACATTTCAATGATGATTTCTTTACCAATGCTTCTTAGTTTTGCTAACTGCGAGTGTCGTTATATTACAAGGGAGCGCGCGACGGGAGACCTATAACTTCGAAAATGTGTGTCAGTCCTGCTTTGATGAACGGTTCTTTTTTTTTAACTTTAGACAGGTGCGGCCGTTTATTCAAGCACTTATATTAAAACACAGTCACAGATTCTGATAAGAATATTAAGAGCACCGTGAGCACATGTAAACGTGTGGCGCGCCTGAAGAAAAGCAGCAATTCATGGAAGTCTCCCTACGTGCGCAGAGCAGGCACCTAACTGGCACTATAGCAACAGTGGACACCAAAGGCGAGAAACCATATTCCAATATGGCCTCTGAATTATAGCATCAAGCGAGGTTCCGCACTAGCAGCGTGGCAGTTTGGGCGAGTTGGTAGAGCTTCATCGCAAAACAGCGCACACACGCGGGGACAAAAGAAGGAAACAGACGTCATGAGCACTATCAACTGAAATATTCATTCTACACAGCAACGTTTATATATAAAGCAGAACATCACATAATACAACTTATGCCTATCAAGGTTACAAAATGATAGCGGTATGCGCGACAACAAAAACATCAAAATTCACATCCCATGCGCCATCTAAATGTGTATCTTTCCTTTCCCCTCTTTTCATATGAAATACTTCGATGAGTTCTTTGGTCGTGCGATTGTGATGTCTATGTAAAGGAAATCAATAAGTAGTGGGTAACGTTTGCACATGTTGCAGTGGACAGCCAAGTGAGCATGCTCATTTCTTTAACGAAGCTCAGAGAGCATATGTCATCATGCTGTTTCACACTGAAGCATTAGCTCAATCAGCACACCAACAGTGGTCAATGCAGATAGCGTCAGGAAAACTCGACCACGGTGCCTTTGTTCTCGCAATTGGAAAGAGGTGTTAAAAATATGACTTCGGTTGCTACAGGCTACACCTGTGACGTCTGCCTATATCAGTGACTTTATGACCTCTGCAGTTAAAATGAGATGGCAAAACGATACGACTTTACTGTTACTTAGTCAAAAAGCCAGGTTTGCAAATGTTACCATCTCCCAATCACCTTCCGTCGAATGACAGCATCCGCATAGTGGTAGCTCTCTGATATGCACTAACAGAGCGGATGGGTATCGGTGTGTGCTAGGTCTCTCCAACAGAGAATCTACAAGTGCTTCCAGCGTGTCTCGAGCATGGATATTGCATTCATATCCAGCAGCTTTCTCTTGAGTTCTCGGTGGACACGACCACACACTTAGGACAGCGTATAACTGTACCACACGCGTACCTGGGAAAGAGGCTGGGATGCCCGCCCGAGGCACGTCGTGTACGCGGACAGAGCCTTCATGTCGGCGTGCGACTCGCGGTGGCTGCAGTTGCCGGCCTGTGCGGTACTTCTGCGAGTCGTAGGCCATGACGTAGCTGTAGATGCGCTCCGACCACCTCTCCTCTTCCTGTCGCGAGGCCCTCGGGCCACCGCCGCAGACGAAGGCGTGCAGGCTGCGGCACGGATCGGCCGCGACATTCATGCGGGCACGCAGTTCGCTGGCGTGTAGCATGCAGTCGTCGGTGCCGCACACTTCGACGGCGCGTCTCGCCACCATGGCGGCCTTGATGTCGCGTAGGAAGAACAACACCACGAAGCTGGACAGCACCACCAGCGAGAGCACCACGGCGCCGTAGAAGAAGACGAGCGAGGAGTTTCTGCGGCTCTGGTAGATCAGGGAGGATATGCGGCGAGAATGTTCCTGGAGGTGGAAAATCGAAAGCACGTGGTTAGGAGGTGCGCAGTGATGATGGCGATCGGCGTACACTGCGTGAATGGTACGGGCCAGGTGGGAAACAGAGAGAGGCATGCAGGCAGTCCTGCCAGTTATAATTCGTTAGGGTGAACAGAAGAAGAACAACTCTCTAAAGGGAAAGACGAACACGCAGGGCCAGTGCTCGATTACCGAAAGCTGGGTTGGCGAACACTTCGTCGAAAACGAAGAAAAACGAGGAATGTCGCTAGGGTCAATGTTTCCGCAAGTGATCAGAGCCATGAGATAAGTTCAGTTGGTGTAGTCCTGCGAGTACTTTTTCTTTACTGTTCGTCTTTTGTGCTCGTTGAAGTTACGGTATGTTACTAGAAATGGCCTAATCCGAAGTGGTGATCCTTAGTGGTGACCCAATGGCAAGATCGCTGTGACGATTAAATAGTTTCGCTAGCCCGAATCTCCACTTTCGTATGTAAGAGCATCCGGTAGCAAAGGTGTGCGGGGTAGGCTTCGCCTGACTGCACTTAGCGAACATTGGCTGCCGTTTAACCAAAATTAGCTCGCGGGAAGAATCGTTAACCAATACGCTGATTTTGCTAACACCAGCCTGCATGAGTGAGTGCTAACGACTGGTGCTAGTATGCGAGTACATATGCAGTGGTCCGGGTGCTGGACGTATGCGAAAATTTTTCGTTCGTCATACGCGCTTGGGCTCGGAGGTGTGCGCGCTTCCTTTGTTCCTTTGCCGTCTTCGATGGTGCGCATAAAACAGCGTCAGGATAAACTGCGCAACTACCAGAACTAATCCAGCTTGTTTTGCCTAATCAAAAGTTAGTGAACGGTTGATTAGTGATTGTACAAGCTTTAATCATCCTGTCGGGCGCGAACGCGACTTACTGACTCGAAAGGAATTGATTGATTTGTGGGGTATAACGTCCCAAAACCAGCTCTGATTATGAGAGACGCCCTATGTGGAGGTCTCCGGAAATTTCGGCCACCTGGGGTTCTTTAACGTGCGCTGACGTCGCACAGCACACGGGCTTTAACATTTCGCCTCCATCGAAATGCAGCCGCCGTGGCTGGGATTCGATCCCGCTACCTTCGGATCAGCAGCCGAGTGCCATAGCCACTAGACCACCGTGGCGGGGCGACTCGAAGGAAGGTATTCAGGACTCGCACCCATAGGCTGTACACTGCAAGACATTTCCTGGATTAAGATGGATTAAAACATTAAGATGGGTAACGTGGATTAAGATACATTAAGCTCAATTCAGGTGGATTATAATGGATTAAGGGATATTAAGTTGGGTTAACGCAGCCGTGGACGACAGAGAGTAAGATGGGGTGTCGAAATTAAGGAATTCGCAGGCATCAAATGGAATCAGCTCGAGCAAGAAAGATAGCATTGGGAGAGGCCTTCGTCCTGCAGTGGACATAAGATAGGCTGATGGTGATCATCATCAGCAGATTAAAGGAAATTAAGGCTGATGAAGCCGGATTATGACAATTAAGGCAAAGTAACGTGGATTAGAAAGGCATAAAGCAGATTCAGATGAATTAAAGCTTATTAAGGTTGATTAAGGCAGATTATGATGCATTAAGGGAGACTAGCATTGATAAAAGTGGAGTATGATTGACTCGGGCAGATTTAGATCAATTAAAGCTAATTAGGACACATTCAAAGGAAAGAAGCGTACATTAAGATGCATTAAGGCATATTAAAATAGTTAAACGGCGATTGGGGTGATAGGCTGGATTTAGAACGATTGACGTAAATTATATTTGATTAAGGTGGAATAATGGAGATTTATGTGGAATAAGCTGCGTTCAGAAGTGGTAAAGCGGTTGGATTAATTTGGCTTAAAGTGTGGATGAGCCCTAATGCATATTAGTTCAATTTTAGCAGCCAGGCTCTTTAAACTATTACCGAAACTGTGAAATCTTCCGAAATGCTAGTATAACCATGCCGAGCTAGTAAAGGTAATTGAAGTTTGCTACGACCTGTGAAGTCAGGCCTAATTAAGACTAGTTAGGTGAGTGATGAATAATTCAAGCCTAATAAGACTTGAATGTGTTAGACTTCGCCAATTAGTCGCCAATTAATTGGACACGGCCTAATTATCTCAAGGCTAATTAAGGCAATACTAGATATACAATGTATAAATAGGCTGATATTAATTAAGCGTAGTACACTTAAATTAATTAGGTCATGCAAAATGAGTTTATGCCTAATTCAGTCAAGTCTAATTAAACCATGCGTGGTTATGCTAAAACCAATTAAGCGAGGTAAATCAAGGTAAATTTATTAAGTATGGCTGAAGTAAACTAAGGCTGAGCCTCATTAAATCGGAACATGAGTAAGTTCACAAGCCGAATTGAGGTTTGACTAAATAATAAAGCCTACTTGAGCTAGATTACTTAAGCTGAGCCTAATTGAGCTAATTGACTAAGGCCCATATTCATAAATCTATTTTGTCGTTATCGCTTGTTTTCCTTGTCGCCCCTGTCAAGGGGACATAAATGATAATCAGTGCGAAAGAATATGGCTTGTTAGCAGATACTGGAGCAATTTGTTCACGAAGCCTGATAATGGCACATAGAAGATAAGGAAAACAAGCGATAAGAACAAGGTAGGTTTATGAATACAGGCCTAAATGTGCTGCTAAGGCAATGTGGTAGCCATGGCATAAGCTGCATATCAGACTATGCGCGGCGCTGCGTGCACTCGTTCGCCCAGGTTCACTGCGTTAAGGCCTGTGCGACTTAGCGCAAGCTCTGACATTTTTTCTAATCCACATTAAGCTGTCTTTACCTGCTAATGCGCTCTAAAACACCTGAGTACGCAGTGATCCGTAAAAGCGTCCTTATATGTCCTAATTCACACCTTCAATTCCTCTTAACGTGCCACAATCTCCCATAATCCACCTTGATTCCCCTTAATCAAACCCTATCTTTGTTAATCCACTCTAATATATCTTAGTCCATATTAACCCACCTTCGTCCTCCGTAACACGTCTTAGATCCACGGCGAAGCGGTCTTGATCTGCAATTATCCACCTTAATATGCCTGATATATATGTATGTCTTAATCGGGCCTACTCCACCCAAGTCGGCCCTAATCATTCTTAAGCCATATTAATCCACACTACTACACCTCAGTCATTAGTCCTCCATAATTCCTTTTAGTCCGCCCTAACCCACACTAATTAGCCATAGTTCACCCCAATCTGTCTAAATATCCCGTAATCTACTGTATTATGCCATAGTCTGCCGTTACATTCCTTATTCTGCGTTAATCCAGCCTAACCCGCCTTAAAGGTTTAATTCGCCGAAATCCATCCTAATTCATTTTCAATCTGTACGGCTCTCTTAATCCAACTTATCTACGAAAGAGTTTGGGCTAGGCTGTTCTCATGGTTTTGAGTCCTAGAAGGCAGTGCATTCGTGTCCCGTAGGGTATAAACCCATCTACTTTTAAGTGGTCAATGAATAATTAAACTTTTGTAATCATTTAATATTTCACAGAGACTGCTCGCATGCATTTGTTGACTATTTGGGAAACAATATTTATGGTGAATTTCGCACCACACTGTTCGTGTCGACGCCGGGGTAATTCAACGACACCATCCAATGATATGTATGAGGATTGCACATTAGCAAATACATTTTTAGGTATATGTAGCAACTATACTGCATTGGCACTGAGAACGCAAAGCAAAGCGAGCGCAAAGCACGCGCGTGCTTTTGGTTAAACGCGCGCTGTGGAGAGCCCGCACACGGGCGCGGCGGGCGCAAGTGAATGGGTTAATTTACGTCTGCCATAGGCCAATAGCAGCGATCTGCTCTGATGACGCGTTACAGCAGCTACAAAGAGTGAGGAGAAGCCTCCTTTGGAGAATAGGGTGCTTTCTAAGGAAGTGGCGGTATTGTGCTCCGCTTGCGAACGCTACGCGTCACCGATGACTACAGGATTTGGCTGAGGTGTTCATTACACCTCACCAAGCCCGGTGGGTGGCCCAGGGCCCTTTTTCAAAATGGTCCCATCGATCGACTACCTTTAAAGTTCAGGGTTGAGACATTGTTGTCGACATAGATGAAGTCCTATTTTACGAATGAAGGAAGAAAAATAAACTAAGAGGCTCGTCACGTGATTCAGCTAGCCTAGGAAACCAACAGTCTCGGACACCTTGTGCGCGGTGCCGATTAGGCAGGATTAAGCGCTCGTGTTCACTAAACCACTGAGCGCTCCGTCTGGTCACGTGGCCAGACGGAGCGAATCATGGGGAACACGCCCTGGTCACGCGACCAAGGCGTGCTCCCCATGACTTCCTCCGTAATTTTCCTTTTTTTTTTCTTTTTCGCGAGGCTTCCATATCGTCACGAGACGCCTTGTCCTAGCTTTTTGGATCTCCATGATATTTTAGGGCAATCTCCTTGAGTGTCAGGTTATGCGAAACTTTCATGCATAGTCTTACTGCGCCTAGCCAGCGAATTTCATAGTACAGTGTGGCATTGCTTACGCTGGACCGCCTGGACCGGGAGATCCGAGAGAGCCGGAACGCACTGTCCACGTGGGCGGAGCGGGGGCTCTCGGTACGCTTCGGCAGTTCCGATGTAGGAATCGATTCCAGCGCAGTCCAAAGCGTTTCGTCGTCTTCGGACATGGATGGGTCCACTCCCGGCGTCGGTGCTTCGTTGCTGCGCGCGGTTCGCCAGGACCTTGTACCGAATGCTGCTGCGAAGTTGGTCCAACGTCTGCCGGCGTAGCTCTTCTTCTGCTTCTTCCTTGCACGCGCCCGCTCTTCATCGTCTTCGTCTCATATGTCACGAGCTATCCTGCCCTGCATGGTCGCTCGGCAAAATTACTAGATATGCTCAAAATAGATGTGCTTTGCCTAATTGAGAACTACACAAGAAAATTATTTGATAAAGTTAGCACAGCCAACACCGGACAACTGATAGGGAGACAGGGAGAAACAGGAAGAAGACGAGGCCACCAGTTTTTCATATATTAAGGGGAATGATAGGAACGAAAAAAAAAAAGATCTTAATTTAGCCGGTACATAGTTGAAGATGCGTAGCATCTTTATAAGCGCCTGTTCATGTCAGCGTATATTAATATCGCCACTGGCATGCGCGCAGTTTTTTGAATTTGTGAGAAGTGAAGCCATCCATTCAAATCTGTTCAATGTGTAGACGGTTGGCTGAGCGTACTCCGCGTTTGAGCGGGCGATATTTGCAGATACATTCATTTGATGAGAAAGTATAGGGTGATCTTGTGGCGGACGGCAAGCACGGGTCCGCAATGGTGAAGAACGATTTTGGCCAGCTCGTGCTCCTTAAGCGCTTCCCCTCCCCCTCTTTGCCCTTCTTATTAGGTTTGGACGTTTTGAGCTGACGAACACAATGCGTACAGGTTGCGCGCTCGCCATCGCGTCTGCAGAGGCACATCGCTACGCGCTGAGGAAAGAGCTGAAATTTCAAACGAAACGCCGTTTAGTCTTCCCCTCGCGGGCGTCGCTTCCCGAGATAGAGGGGACAACCCTACTGATGGTGGACCTGCGAAAATGTCGCTCGTACCGACACGTGCACTTCGAAAAACTTGCCTTCAGCTGCGAAGCGAGCTACGTTGTGCTGGCATAGAGAAATATAATACACTTACGTAACATATTTCTCTGTGGTGATGGTTAAACCGCGACAGACATGGCGCTCTTAGTGTCGCAGTGCTTACGTTGTGCTCATGGGATCAAATGGACAAGACAGGCTGGAGTGAGAGAAACGGAGAGCGAGTCGAGCGGCGGTTGTCTTGTCGACCGCCATTTGCTCGAGTAAGTTCATCGCAGACGGTTGCGGAACTGTGGCTACGTAACAAATTTTCGAATTAGGCTTCGTTGAGGAGCCCCCTAACGAGCGATGCACGATTCATTAGCCCTTTTTCTTTTGTCCTTTTGGGGGCTCAGTGGTTTGATGCTTGAGTGCCGATCTGAAGGACGCGGATCGCCGACGATCGCCTTGCCGACGCGGTCGCATTTTCTATGGAGGCGGAAATGCTACAGGCCCGTTTACTGTGCGTTTCTAGTGCACGTAAAAGAACACCAGCTGGTCAAAATTTTCTGGAGCCCTCTGGTACGGCGTTCCTCGCTTTTCTGCTCTTTCATTTCCTTTTCCGTAAGCCCGCGAAAGCTGAGCCTTGCTCCCGAGAAGCGGCCCCAGAAAGCAACGTTGTTTCCTGAACGGAACCACGATAACTTATTTGGCGCTTTTTTGTTCCGTTTCTATTGGAATGCTGTCTCCGCTGCCTTGTGTGAGCCATCACGCGGACAACCTTGCTCGCTAATGTCGCAATGCACTGCATTGTACCGCTACTCAAACCGACGATAGGTTGATGCTGCTCTGTTCAGTTCCGGGGAAGACACCACGAAGTTTTGTGGTGCGGACTTAAACTTATAACACGCTGATTGACGTCTTCGCGTTGCGCGAGTTTAGACAGCATGGCGGCTCTACTGCTGCTTCTACCGCTTCTACTACGGCTGATAATGATGAGGACGATGCACCTAGGAATATGGGCAGCCAACCACTCAGGGGATTGAGTGGTTGGCTCAGGGGATGGCGGATATTAGTGGTGTGAGCAATGAGGGCGTTCATTATACACACTCATTTGTGCATCGTCGTCGTCATCATAATCATGATCATGATCATCATCATCATCATCGTCATCACACTATTACCTACCCTCTTCGCCGCTTGTATATGGAATCGTCGTCATCGCGTATGCCCTGTGCTGGCTCGCTGTCGAGCTACCGGACCTAATAAACGTTGTCTGAACCGACATATCGTAAGTGGTGGAGGCGATGGGTAGTAGAAAGCGCTCGGTGTACTACGTGATAGTACGGTCAGTTGGGCCGACTGAGGCTCTGCTGGCGTCGACCAGAAGTTAATGGTAGGCGTCTATTATACAAAATATATTTCTGAAATGTCATTTCCTTTAGGGCGCTTCGAATCAGCAGCGAAATGTTTTCCTTATTTAATCGTCGGCATAATTCTATCATATTTTCATTGCAGGGCGAAGACATCTACCGGTTACTTCCAATTTTCCCTGATCTGGACGACGCGATTACATTTTGCGCATGGCAATTTGCAAAACGAATGCCTTGGATAAGTCATTGTGCGGTGACTAAAAATTACGCTGAGGCGCACAATTGAGGTAGAAAGCTTATGGAGATGCATATGCTCTTTAAATTATACTATGTGAGTTTTATGTTTTGATATATGCTACGATGTGCTATGTGCTTCAGCAGCGTTGGTTCCTTGCTCTGTTTCATTATTGCACCTTTCTGATTTCATGCTTTGAACCCATTCCTGCAATATGCCGCAACGGCTGGCAGTGTTAATAAATAAATAAATGACATCCAACCACATGTTGCGCATACCCACGTGGAGTGGCAGTAGAAAGACAGGCACACAATGAACTTCATCCTCGTCCTGAGGAGCGATTCTGAAAACCCCTTACAGTGGACGAACCGCTCCCACGTCGGGACGGGCAGGCCGTGCCTGACCGCCGCGTCGTGGGTCCCTCTGGACAGCCCATAGCTGAGCGGTGAGGTCCGAGCTCCTAAGCGCCTCCTACCACTCTTCTTCCGTGATGAGGTGATCGTCGTCCTGTAACGAAGGACACCGCCAGAGCATATGTCCTAAAGTGCAGAAGGAACCTCTGCACTGCGGACAATCGGGCTTGAATGAGTCCTTGTACCTGTTGGCCATGGCTAGGCAGGGATAGAACCCGATCTGCAACATGCGAAATGTGGAAGAGCTGCGCGTGGGGCAGGGGATAGACCATCCTGCCGATCTGACAGTGTTTTGTGATCTCGTTGAACGTGTGGAGCGAGTCCTTGTGGAGCCCCGCGTCAGCGCCCGTTAGCGGCGTTTCCCCAGCACGGTGGGTGGCGTGGGCCAACTCGTTGGTGTTGGGAACAACGGCCCCATGTTGGCCTGGAACCAAGTGATGACGAGGGGCAGACGCTCCTGCTGCAAGGCAGGGCGGGTGCCCCCTTAGATACAGGCGACCTTGAGGAAATTTTGTGAGAAGCGCACCCGCCTACACCAGCCCGGGTACGCGGGTATGCGCCACGCATTATTTTACATTGAGCGAAAGCCTCCTACGCATTTTATAATGGATTAAACCTGCCTAAGGTCTCGCATATGTAGCTGGGAATGTAGGCGTAAGCGCCGACGTGTGTCACCGAGCCCCACCGTGTCTTGCAAATTTTCTGGCCTTGAAATCTATGCTGCGAAGTTATAACTTAATGTATAATTTAATGCACTACTTGAAGCATGGCTTGCTGCACTACCATATCTGGCGCAGGCCTTCGTTGTCGAGTGTTACAGAGGCGTTACAACGAAGCAAAAAATTTTTGCTGACACTAATGTGAGTATCTCGCATTCGCTTACAACGTCAGTAAGGTATAATGGGCAAAATTAGGCTTCTGTAAAGAGGCATGGCACGCGAGTATGGTTTTTAATTTATAACCCGTTATAATCAACGAAGAATTGTTCTTTAGCGTCCGTCAGCAAGTCTATTAAAATTGTTATTGCACCGTAGTCGGTTTCGAGTTGAAGCTGTCAAATGTTTGCGAGACGAGTCTTGTGTCTCTCGGTGATAACATTGATCGCAGTACCCGACACATTGGACGATATGTCCTCACATCATAGCCGGACAGAGTGTGTCACAACTTGCTTCTTCCGTTGGCAATGCAGAATTATCGGCAAGCGTCTTCCTGCTGACTTGATCGCGAAACAGAAACATGAGCTGTCCGTCTTCGTTCGGTGTCTCCTATAGTTTCGTTTTCCTCTGACACATGGTTCCTTCTTTCGGACAGCTTCTTCCTCCTTCAGCGAGTGTTGACAAGCTCGTGACGCCATGCAAACTGCTCTATATAGCTTTGACAGCTCTTCACGAACGTCGGTACCGTCATTCCAACGTAAGGGGCGCTTCTGTAACCTCGAACCTTGTGACTTCTTTATTAAAAAAAGAAAAGTGCTAGTGAAATGCACAAATACTGATTTTATTTGCTTTTTTATCACAAATAGACTTCCTTGGAAGGCGCAACAGTCGGAGTACGCCTTCGAGTGCCTTAGGAGAACGGTTAATTTAGGAACAGGATGGGACTGCTAGCAGTGGTTCCTCATTTCGCGTCGACGGAGTGTTTGATCTTAGTGAATCCTTGCTGGGCTTAGAACCAATCGCGTGCTTAAGGGCGTGACATTAAGCGCGCTTACATAAAGAAGTGCTGTAGCATTTTCGACCGGAATGCGATCCTTGCGGGAGCATAGGACTTTGAGCTGCGAATTCGACGTTGGCGTAACAGTTGCGCGTCAAGCCACGCTTGCCTCGAATCGGTAAGTGATTCCGCCACGTGCACTGAGTAAACCGTGCAATAGAGAGGCCGTAATTTTTTGTCCGACGTAGAAAGCTTCATTTAACTCACTTCTACTTTGGTATTTTGGAGCAAATGTTATGGATGTTTGTTAGTGGACGTGTTCACGTTCGTTTCATCGCTGAAAAAGAAAGAACTTTTCGTTCCTGGGCCAGTTATCAACGAGGACATGGTGGTACTGTCAGTTACCAACTGTACCGTTGAGTCAGATAAATAAGAATGAAAGAATTAGTGTCCGAAGTGTATTATCAAAATTAGATCTGATTGCGATAATTAGGATAATTCAAGCACAAGTTAGAGGTGCTAATTTTAAGTCATAGTCTTCAATTTAAAAATTGCCACATTTCGTTAAAAGCTGTCCCACATGTACGCCGTGCAAACATTTTCCATTTCTAAAAAAGACATGTCCCAGATACTTTAATTCTTGTCAACACCAATGAAATAATCCTGGATCACATTGGTTCAATAGTTGCGGGAGATTTTTCGACTGGACGGGGAAGATGTCAACGGCTGCAGTCTCTTAAATGAGATGATACTGCCTATAATGTGCGAACTTTCTGAGCAATCTCAATTTAAAGTAAGCAAATGTAATGGAATCGGCGAAGCCTATTCGAACAAGTCAATAAATGTTAAACAAGTCCCGTAAGTGTTAAATTTCGCAATGATTTCCGTAGTCACATCACATGACGCCACAATACTCGTTGTGCAGAAGTAGTCATGACGAGGAGCTCGTCTTTGTCGTTGCTTCGTAGGATCTCATAAATAATATTCTACGGGCGAAACTAAACAGAGCACTTCAAGTGTTGCAGTCGTTTCAGAGTAAAAAAAATGAGTCAGAAAAGGCCGTGTCCTCTGTAAGTTTTCTATTGCGGTGCAGAAGCTCCCTTAAGGCATTCAACACGGTGTGCTTGTGTACTCGGCACTTGATCACCGAAAAAGAACAGCATTCCTCAGGTCCTGAGCGTGCGAACCTGCCTGATTTTTAACGCGAATGCACACCAATTATCTAAAGTTTGGTCTGAAAGAGAAGCAGTACGGGCTTTTTTTCTTTTCGTGAATGCTTGGAAAATTCAGCAGGACACTTTCGCCGTATTCCTGCCAGTGTGCTTTGAGCTGTTGACCAATTCGCCCTCGTGCTATCAATCGCTAGCCTCCTGCTTAGCTAAAGTTGTCATAGCGAGAGCCCCGGTTACGAGTTGATCCCGCGTTTGATCCCAAAACCAGGGCGTATTTTCCATAAACTGAAGAAGCTTTCATTTCTGAATTTTCGTACGGATTTCCCTGTAGCATTGGCCTACAGACGGGTTAAGGCTAATTTCCCTTTCAGAAATTAATGATTGATTTGTGGAGTTTTACGTCCCACACCAGCTGTGATTCCCTTTCAGAAATGATCCTCCACGTTGCGAATGCCGCAGAGCTTTTTGTCCATAAATTTCGACATATATATATATATATATATATATATATATATATATATATATATATATATATATATATATATATATATATCGAGAGAGAGAGCAGACACGACTTCGCAGTTATCGTTTAATGCCAACAGTTTCGACCGCGGGTCCGGTCTTTTTCAAGGCATAGAGAGGTATGTCACCAAAGGAAGAAGCTTTGCGGCGGTGCTCATTGCACTGCGTGAGTAATCATGCGAACGGAAAGAGAACATTGCAGTTCGATATCTCTGACAACGAATGTGCTAGAAGGATTCTGCCAAATGAAACTGTGGAGAAACACGATTGCGTCTAACTTTTCAATACAAACGTGGCTACTTACTGACACAACACAAATGTTAATTATTCAATCTTAGTTAATTAATCACCGACATAAATAATTAGCCCCGCATTCTGTGTCCCCCAGGGCGCATAACGCCGCTGTAGAGGTGGTCTTCACGTACACTTAGCGCCTAATTTATAAAAGAACTGTCGACTTAATTTGGATCCCCCTGTATATGACGATATGAAAGGGGTCAAGGGCTCCTTTGTTTGTTAGAAACAACTTAATGAGCCGACAACAAATGAAGCCTAGGAAAGCACAGGGGAAGTTGTTGAAGTTCTTAATTGTGGAGTTAGTAGAACGGAATTAAAGTGGACGAAAAGACAAACCTGCCTTCGGTGGGAACCGAACCCCACGACCTTCGGATAGCGCGTCCGGTGCTCGACCGCTGAGCTACGAAGGCGCACCCCCTTGTCTACATTATTGGGTATTGATGTACATATAATTCTACGGCGGCGGGTGTGGAACACTCGCCGCTAACTTCCACTGTGCTATCCTATGCTTCATTGTTTGTTGGTTCATTAAGGTATTCCTATATATATAGCTCTTGTTGGCTTGTTACCTCTTTCAGCCCTGTTGGCTCACATTAGGGTGGGCAAGATCGCACGAACATGGACTGGATCGCCTTGGGCTTCAGCATGATGATCCTGTGGTCGCCTTCGCTTGCAAACGGCGTCAAGCCTGTTCTCGTGGCTCCACCTGACCTAGTTCAAGCCGAGGAACGTGTCAAGGAACTCGTGCACCTATTCTCCGACATAAAAAGTAAGCCAAGCTTTCGCGTCCGCTAACGCAGAGTGATTCATTGTTGGCACATGAGTCACTGAACAGATCGCTAAAAACGATGGATAACAGGGAACGTCGCTCGGAGTCACCGTTTCGACAAGTGGACCTGTCTTCGTTGGGACGACAACTTGCCGCACTGACGAAGACAAGTCCACTTGTCGAAACGTTGGCTCCAGCGACATTCCCTGCTCTCCTTCGTTTTTAGTGATCTGTTCATCGATTCAAGCCTCCATCTTTCACTGAACTTCTAGTTCGGACTGGAAATTGTAGAAACGCACAACTGAGGTTGTCTCTCGATCAAAGTCGGACCTTATGCCCTAACAAAAACGCTTGCTAAAGTTAACCACACTGGTAGACGCCGAACGATTGGCGATCGCTCTTGGCGCGATCGTGGGTCGTCCTTGCGGTTAGTTACGTTATAAACGAAGTTCTGAGCATAGCCGCCGTAAGACGAGCTTTTTGCAGTTGTGAGGGGTACCCGGAACCTAACCGCCGAGGAGCTTGCCGACTATTGTGTTGACTCGTCAAGCTCGAGGTTGCGGCTGCGAATATGGGCTTCGGGTGCCGCATTTCAATGGGGGATAAATTCAAAAGAAAAAAAGAAATAAAAACACCCGTTTACATATATTTAGGAGCAGACTCCCAGGAGGCCAAAACTACTTTGGAGCCCTCCACTACACGGGACCTGCCTCACTACCATATCGCGGTTGTGGTACGTAAAGCCTCAGCAGTTATTATAATTAGTTAATGGTACTAGAAACGAGGTTTAACGCTCGCCTCCGGCTAGTATTAAACATGCATGTGCATCAGGCACACACCGCCGCTGGCACGCCTCGAGCCTTGGTCATTGCTCAGCGTTTATATCAACATTAGGCAGCAAGTTTTCTTTCAATACAATAATGTTGCCATTTCAAAACATCAGTTGTGTCGGTGTTTTGAGATTTTCCATTTTATTTTATTTGCACGGCTAAACCAGTTCTTGCTTCTTTACAAGGACATCAGGTTCTACCGGAGAACAGAACGTTTAACTATGAATGAGCTGCGTTTATCGAACTGTGCAGCGGCGTATAGGCTAGGTTATTGGGAAAATTGCCTTGTCGAGATGTACGGCTCTTTGTTTTCTTTTTTTTTTCGGGGATAACAAAGCGCGAATGTCGTTGTGATGGACATCCAGATAAACCAATATACAGGGATTAAATGTTGAAGTGAAATCAACAAACGAGCTTCTTGAATCGCGAATCACCCTCCGTTCAAATGCGTTACAAATTTGTTGTGTATGAGCGAAGTTTTAAAGCCTCAACTTTGAGGGGAGTTGCACCGATCGAGGGGGTTCCTCCTTTCGTCACACCCAGGGCTTGGAAAAGAGGCAAGGAGCTACGCCAGCGCGCCCCATGAGTTTAGCATTTCCTTTTCCTTCTTTTTTGTCTTTGAACGAATTCGCATATCCGTGATCACGACACGCGGGCCGCCAGATTCACGACGCGGACGTGGCAAAGCCCTACAGTGTCTGCTGTAAATGCTTCCACCAATGAGCCAACGTAGAATGAGTTCTGCCTCATTCCACGTAATCCGTACCACCTCCCCCTTTCTGTAACGTGATGTGTTGTTGAAAGAAGAGCTGGCGCTTTGCGGATGTGTTTTGAAACCAAATCGCAAGTTCCCTGGTGGGCGCAGCTCAATAATATTTGGCTTACATGTCCACAGAAGCCTTGACGACTGATTAGCAGCGTTTTCTGGCTATTTAAAAAAAAATGCAGGACCCCTTTATTGAACACAGCCACCTTTTAACTAATTTCTAAACTAGCATACAATATTCTGAAAAGTGGCAACAGGCGCAAAATGTGGTTTCGAATAAGGTTGCCTAATTTCAGTTCATAATATGCCAAGTCACATGGGGCGAAGCTTTAGTGCCAAGTTCATTTGGCCATTCATAATGTTCAGTAATCCTCATTCAAAGCAACGAAGAGAGCTTCGCTTTGGTTTGCGGATCTGAACGAGCATTACCGCAAGAGGTATAATGTCTTTTGCAGGCAGCATGCGACCCCGACATTGCGCCGACCACTTGCAAGTTGGTCAAACGACAAGTGGCCTCTACAGCATATTCATCGGGAAGGAGGATGGTACAGGAAAAGTAGTCTACTGCGACATGGACACAGACGGAGGAGGCTGGACGGTGAGTGACGTCATTCCTTGTGGTTTAGAAGACGTGTGCCGCTTGAATGGCATGGTTACGGTGTTAAGGGGCAGACAGCGTTGCCATCTTACGGATGACGCAAACAATTCGTGTCTCCACGACTGAATCCCTGCCTGCTGGACTCCAGCAAGCCTAGTGGAACGAAGCGGACGTCGTTCCCTGTCGTCTTTACTGCACGTGAAAATTACAACACCTTCGTGTCCTAGTTCGCTCTCCAAATTCGCCCGTCCTGCTGGCCCTCCGCAGTGTGGAAGACGTAAATGCTAATATAAGCCACTGCTAAGTCTAATCTCCCACCACTTAGGGCAATACGTAATTTTTCACTTTATTGCATTTGTAGTGTGGGGTGCCGGGTCTGTCGAAGCACGAATCCCACATGTTAACATAGCAATGGGTTTATTCAGTTAGAAACTGCCGCGAACGAGCATGCCGAGGCTACGCTCGTCCGGGTAGCGAAAGGTAAGAAGAAGAGAGTTTCCAATCTGGGGCAGCCTCCTTATGTAGCCACCGTCGGTGACGCCCACCTCCAGTGGCGCTGCGGTAGCACTGCATTTTATAGGACACGCAGTGCTGCGTGTAGCCGAGTTCCGCTGAGCTGGATGACACGGCTGCACGGGAATAGGCGCAGAGTGCGTCGCCACAGTAGCTTCAAAGCAATTGCTCCTGCTGACAACGGCAGACCGATTACAATACCTAGAGGCGGCCAAATGCCGATTTTTATCTACTTCAGTGAACATAACATGCAACACACCTTGCCGCCTCTCTGCCTATAGCTGCTACTGACGTTGGTGGCTGAGAAGGACGTCCACCTGAAGCTGGCCGCCGCACTATAGTTTGTGTTTGCTTGTACTGTTTATGTGTCATGCAGGTCATCCAGAGAAGAGGACAGTTCGGCAACAGCGTCTACTACTTCTATCGGAACTGGACGGATTACGCCAACGGCTTTGGTGACCCGGCCAAGGAATATTGGTTTGGTAAGCGAATATGGCGGGGCGAAGGGCTCACACATAACGCGGAGTGGCATATGGAAAAGTCCTTTGCAAGCGGGGCTTCTACTGTCTGTCCTGTTGTCGGTGGTGTCATGCTAAAGACCAGATGCTAGTGCAAAAAAAAAAATGGACACACGTACACACACACACACAGAGAGAGAGAGAGAGTAAGTAGACCCGTTTGGCAGGAGCCCACCTGCGCGGGCGCTGGATCACGTGACGTGTGCGACCCCTTTCCTTGAATTTCCGGAGATGGAAATTCAAGGAGATCTTTTGTTGGCCAAGAAAGAAATTAGGAGCAGCGGCTTGTCTTTCAGTGTTTGGTATTTTGGCGTTTGCCTGCACTGCCTGCGTTTAGCCCCTTGACGCAAAAAGAAGCCTTGTTACAACATAAAAGTGTATTATTTTATTAGGCAGAGTCGAAGCATGGTTTTAGCAACCAGCCTCTTGATAAAGCCTGCATTTACAACTGTTAGCACATCTAAAATGCTGTCTGCGTGCAGCTCTTTACGGGAGAAGCAACCTGTGAACAAGTCTTGAAGCTTCTTTATGAAGCCAAACAGGCAGCTGCTTGGGTAGACAAGTTCCCCATTGTAACGAAACAATGTTAACCTGGCAAGAGTGTGGAGTTGGGCTTGTTGGGACCGCATAATTGCTTACTTAGCGCGAAGACTTTTCACACAGGACTGAGAAGGGAAACGGACGAGCGCTAACTTTCAACAACGTTTTATTTCTGAGACCGTGCGTATATTAAGCCTAGGAAAGCAGACAACAGCAGACATGTAAAACAGCATTTTCTCTATAGCAGCCTAATGCACAAATGAAAAATAATGACAACTTAGAAAAAATCACAATAAAGGGACAAATGAACTATCAATAACTTTAAAAAGATTACCCCATCTCCCGCTAAAGGGGACCATGAGGCGATGCGAAGCAGCACGGGGGGTGCACACCGGGTTTACATCGGTTTGACCAAGGAGGTTTAAAATTAAAAAAAAAAAAATTCTGGAGTGGAGATTTTCTGCTAACGGCGAAGCCGGCGGCCGCCATCTTACTTAGATCCAAATCGCACAAGAAGCGTTTTCCTCACGCTTGTTAACCCATTTAAAGCGGTCAGCTTTGCTAGACAGACACTGCTTGATGTGCCCCTTTGTGCTACGGGTGCTGGGGTGAAACTTGACCATCGCGAAAACTTATGTGCAATATCGTGGCATTTGTACTCGGCCAATGGTAATTTATTGATCCAAAACAACGCGCGTTTATATTACAATTAGTCTAGAGTTTACTTTAGCAGACAAAGGCCTGAAGTGATACAGGTTTCTGGACACTCTGGGAAGCTTTTAGGGCTGAACCATAGGCAAACGCGGCTTCACCCGTCGCGGTAAGGTTCAGCGGGCGTTGCCACTCCAGCATTTTTTTAAACCTCCTTGGGTTTGACTAGGTGTCGCGTTTGCATCGGTTTGACGCTAGCAGACGCTGCCTGCGTCAGCGTTGTGTCTCGCGGGCGAGGGCGCGTTCTCGTTCCTTGCGAGGTGGTAACGCGTTCATCGAAGAAAGTCCGCCGCGGTGGTGTAGTTGTTATGGTACTCGGCTGCCACCCGAAAAACGCGGGTTCGATCCCGGCCGCGGCGGTCGCATTTTTGATGGAGGCGAAAATGCCAGAGGCTGGTGTACTGCGCGTTGTCAGTGCACGTTAAAGAACGCCAGGTGATTGATTGATTGATTGATTGTGGTTCGGAAAGGACGCTAATTTCTGCAGCCCATGTAGGGAGCACGGCTAAGCGTCCGTGGGGGCGGGGGAAAGGAAGTGAAAGAGATAGAGAGAAAGGCCGTAGTGGAGGGCTCCGGAAATTTAGAACGCCAGGTGGTCTAAATTTTCCGGAGCCTTCCACTACGGCTTTTCTCTCCTTTCTATTCCTTTCACTCCCTTTCCCACACCCTCACGGACGCTTAGCCGTGCTCCCGACATGGGCTGCAGAAATTAGGGTCCTTTCTTAACCGAACCACAATCAATCAATCATCAAGAAGAAAGAGCGTTCCATAGTCAACGCGCGCCGTTCGGAGAGGAGGAATGCCGAGAGGAGAGGAGACAAGGAGAGGAGTGGGGGGAGGATGCGCAGTGCGGGTGTGGACGCCACACGGCGGATGGATGGAGGGAGTGAGTGAGTGACCTAGCCCCGACCATAAGCTGCTTCGTATAAAAAAAAAGAGCAAAAGAAAGAAGTCTTATATAGTGCAAGGAAAGTGACCCGCGTTGGGCCAACCTGGGCTCTTTCCTGACACACTGTGCCAAGAAACAGGCAGACTCAGCCCAATCCATGCACGCGCTACAGCCGCGAGTGGCCGACGTTAGAGGTCGACGCTGCGAACACCTACAGGAGCTGGTCACCCTGAGAAGAGTGACGGGAGGAGCATCAAGCATATACTCAGCCTCACCCAGTGGTGCTCACAGCGTTGCCACCCTGTGCGTGGCCGACAGAGCGGAGGTGGTAGCCTCCTCTCTCTGCCGACACGCATGGTGGCCCCTCCGGACAGGACGGGCAGGACACTATCAATTCCTCCCCGAGCACAGCCTTTCGATGAGTGGGTTCCGCGTGCCAAGCCAGGACGCGTCGGACGCGTATCAACCGCGCCCTGCGCAGTTGGTCGCGGGACAGACTTTCTTACCGCCTCACTCCGGCTCCCCCTTCGGAGGAGGGCAGTAAGCGTGACCCCCACGTGAACGGCCTGGATCGACCTGGGCCGCAGTGTCACCGGTGGCCGAGCTGTACGCGATGGCCACCTCCCGTCACAACGGCGGCGATGAGGAGCATCCTGTAGAGTCCGCTGTTGTTCTGGTGATGTACAGGAGCATGCAGGAACGATATATATCTTACTTAAGAACTTAAGAACTATCTCATTTGATGCGTGATGTGAGAAATTTAGCCGCATCCTTTTATTAGTGAAGAAGGGCCTCGTTGTCATAAATGAAGCGTCGCGGTTGATTGAGCTTTCGCGTGGGCTATAGTACTAGAACATACACGCACTCACATAAATGTTTTCCTCTGGTTTCTATGGTCCTATGGTCCCTCTGCGAGATAAAACGCTATATAAGGCGCTTACGGTCAACTACGTGAAACTACGCAAGGGCGCTTTGACCCGATCGAAGCAGCAATGTGTAAGAAAAACGTTCACAGCGCGACCACCACCATTACTACTCAAAAAGACGGCAGATCCCACGTTCAGTGGGAATCAAGGAAATGCGAAGTACCTATCAGGAACGTAAAATGTATATGCATTGTTGTCTCGCTATACCGAGTTTGGTGTATATGAAGTGAACGAAATGGCCGCAAGAGCACCAAGACTGTGGCATGCTAACTACGCCGCTCATGACATGCATGCCATGATTTTCCTGTTAGGACTTGTCATTTATGTTCGTCAAGCAGTCATGTTGTGGCATACCAATTTTCGCATACATTTTATTAACGAGACGACCAGGAGAGCACCAAGACCTTGGCATGTAAATCATGCCGCTCATGACATGCGTCTTATGATGTTCATGTTGTGACCTGTGATTTATGCTCGTCATGCAGTCATGTTATAGCGTACCAATTTTCGTATACACCCCATTAACGAAACGGCCAGGAGAAGACAAAGTCGTAGGCGGCTAGATAGATAGATAGATAGATAGATAGATAGATAGATAGATAGATAGATAGATAGATAGATAGATAGATAGATAGATAGATAGATAGATGCGCTCAAATTTACCGAAGTTCGCTAAGAAATGCTTCGCATTTAAAAATATCAATGCTTATATATGAGTGCTTCCTGTTCGTTTTGTTGTTCTTGGTTTCCGAGGCTATGTATATATACGCTAGCAAAAATAAAACGTTGTTGAAAGTTAGCACCGTCCGTGTGCTTTCTCAGTCCTGTGTAAAACGTGTTTGTGCTAATTAGCCAATTAACCTGACAAACTGAAAGCTTTCATCCGGTGTCGGCATTGTAAGAAGCGTCAAATAGCCTTTACAGCCGGCTTTAAAAATGCCCTTTCGCGCAAAATACCCGGCAAAGTAAAATATAATCCTAATGTGACTCTTAGCGACATGCTGGTTGTGGTGCCATTTCGCGCGAAGTATTGATTAGCGCAACGTGCTCACGGCATATCTAATAACCACAAAAGTTACAAATTGAACGCCTGAAGCCGAAATCCCACATCGACGGTGGAACGACCGCAGCCACCACAGCATTTCGAAGAGCTTCAATGGAAGCTGATGGCAGCGCCACTACGGGTTGGAAAAGCCAAAACTCGTTGACATGTGTGGTGACGCGGCAACGTACGCTCTCCCCTGGAAAGTGAGCTCATTACCCTATTCTAGCTCACTTTACTGAGGAGGAGGCTACGTTTGAGGAACGGCGCCGCGAACTCGCTAAAGATGGACTCATCATTGACGTGCTGGCGCGGCCGTTAAAGGGGCCCTGAAACCATATTTTACTCGCTGAGTTTTGCATCGAAACGGGTTCGTTGTATTGTTCTGAGGTAAATGCAAAAAGAATTTTCGAGATCGATGCAGGCAAACGCAAGTTATTCAACTTACAAATTCAAAATAAAAGCAGACGACAGATATCGGCATCCCAAGGCGTGCATGCTGCTTCCAATCAAAACGCGGCTTACATCTTGCAGAACCGGAACCGTGCTGCCCTCTGTGGTCTTCCTACCACAACCACCACGTGGGCCGCACAGCGATCCTTGTGTCAGTTACAAGCAAAATGAAGTTGTAATGCCCAAATTTGTACCTTTAGCAAGCATAAAACACGTTCTGAATTTGGAATTTCTTATATTCGGTGCATTATCGATATGTGCGATGTATATTTTTATTCCCTACTGTTCCCGGCCAATCAGAACCTGCAGCAAAGCAGCATGGTGATGTCATATCCGCTCGGAGAAACTGTTGATGTATGGCGCTGCATTCAGCGCGGAAACCGATTTCAGGTACAAATTAAAATACAATACGGTTCAATTTCGCCGCTTTCACTGGTGTTTCGGTCATCGTCAAGTCCCATACAAAGCAAATGTGCAAAAAATCAATGTGCGTAAAATGCGTTTCAGGGCCCCTTTAAGGCTTCTGAAGCCGATGCTCGCCGTCACCGACGAGGCGCGGACCACCAGCTGAGGACTCGCGAAACCGAGACCAAACGCGAGAAACTCGTCGAAAAACCCTTATAGGTGTTGGGGGTGGAGGGGTTACGATGTGGAACCCAAACGTCAGCGAACAGCCACCCAAACTGTGTTTCGGGCAAACAGTGATGATGGCCTCTTAAACGGCTGTCTCAGCCTTCGGGAACCGAGGATGGAAACTTAGAAGGGAAGGAAAAAGTAGTACGAAAGCAGAAAGAATGCTAGTACGTCAGGCACACACGCGAGGAGCTTTGCTTATACCCATTTTCTCGACAGTGGAAAGGATGTTCATTTCTGTTAAAACGTTGTCGCGTCACTTTGTACAGTCATTCTTTCTTTCCACGTCATTCCCAAACATAATTGTGCCTATGTACAGGACAGAAATAAATAAAGGAGAAACAAAGATGCCTTTCCCGAGAACAAATCCTGCAGATCCCACGGCATTGTGAGAATCAGTGTCATGCGAAGCAGCGGACGAGGAAATTGCGTTTGAAAAATCTATTTCTTCGGCGTTCAGCGAATTGTTACGAGGAGGATGAAAGCTTCTACGTAAAGTGCGTGTACCCACTCGTGAGTATTCTGAACATCGGCCAACCAAGAGCATGGACACGTATCTCATTGTACGATGTAACATTGGAACTCACGTTAGTCCAAAGCACAGACATCTGCTTTGTAAAAAAAGAACGTACCATACGGTGCCTAGACGTGCTATCATAAGCGTCGTTCATCGAAGCATTCCTGCGGAATCGAGCACAGTTGCACCAAAGCATACCAAATGGTAGCAGGACACATGCATTGCTATGATAGTGCTTATCACACATTAGAAGCGGAACTCACGTTAGGCATGCGCCATCGTGACGACTGCTGGTGCAATAGGTTTTTCTGTTATACATGCAAGCGGGAGAAGCCGCCGTAGCCTAGCGATAGCGTGCTTGCTTGGCACCTCGAGGGCCCGTTTTCGAAACCACCATAAAGCTTGGCAGGTTGCATGTGTGTCCATGTGCTTGTTATGTGTACACTTTAATTACAACCTACACTAAACCATGTTTCTTGTCTTAAAAGCTGAGCTCTTTGAGCCGAGAACGTGTGTCGAGTGCGAAGAGAGAAATGTGGGCCGATCCTGGAGGCCTTACGCAGGGGTGAGGCGCAGAAAAGTGCCGGTTAATGTTACGGGTCTGATCCCCACAGTCGCGGCGTTTAATATCTCTATTTACCGCAGCCGCGGCATTTCGCATGTCTATTTTAGTTGTGCCTCGGTTGACATTATTATTATTATTATCATCATTATTTGGCATGTAATCATGTAAGGCACAAGGACATGGCAATAGAGCAGGCTGACAACTGCCACCGGGCGGGGCACAACGCCTGCATACTCTTTTGGGAGAAGGAAAAGGGGGAGAGGTAGTGGGGAAAGAAAGAGGAACGAAATGGAAGGTAATAACATACAAATACACATACAAAACACAACAAAAACAAAATATGTCTGTAAACGATACAAGTTCTATAATATTCAAGCTGGGTTCTATAATATTCAAACACCTGTGGCGCATACTCGCTTCCGTGGGCCGAACACTACTGGTATGAATCACGGAAGATTGCAGTGTCGTTAATTGTGACTTATACGACGATTATATTCGGTTAGTGATGTAAAGGTTCACGACATGAATTTAAGAGTGCTAGCCACACACGCACGCACACAAATGAAAAATAGACACCGCTCAGGCATTCATGTTCGCGACATATTTATACCCTACCTCCAAAATATTGGGGTATACCAGGTGAACGAGACGACCAGGGGAGCGCCGAGACTTAGGCGGCTAGATATATAGATAGATAGCTACGGTCAAGGTCACTGAAGTTCGCCATCAAATGCTTCGTATTTAAAAGTCTCATTAAGTTTCTATTGCCTACGCCGGATAAACAGCATCTAAAATGAGAGTGCTGATCACTGACTGAAATCACGTATCTGTCGAGCACTTGATCAACGATTAGTGTCATGTCAATTCATGAAAGCCGGGTGATAACTTTATCATATCCTTATCTTGGAGGGCATAGTTAGCATTTAGTCGCACATAGGGAGTGAGTTACGTTGAGACGGCAAGGGGGCGCAGAAACCTTTCGCAGATTTGGACACTGCACTGATCTTTGAAGGTTCATTGAGGAAGAATACGAAGCTGTCACGATACTTCATCGATGCCATGCGCATTGAGTAAGTTGCAGACTCCGACAGAATGAAGGGCGCTGCAAGTGCCGGATTCCCTTTATCCAGTGCTTTCATATTTGAGTGATCACCTTGGCCCGTGTGTGCTGCCTGCTTGCCGCACTGAAATCTGAAAGGCCCACGATGTCCTAGGTGAACTGTACGCATGTACAGCGTAAACATGAGGCTCTGTGACTGACTGTGGAGCAATTGTACGTGCTTATTCGAGCGTGAAATGCGTGCTTCCTTATCTTCTTTCGAATCATGGTTCTCGGATACAAAGTGTAGGGAAGCATACAGGGCGTTTATATGCTTAAGATCCGTGTTTTTCTTGCTTCTTTCTGTCTCTCGTTTGGTCAGACTCTTTCTTGTTGTACGTTAAACCGCACATTTAAAAACTATAAAAGATCTCCCACTTCAGCCTTGCGCAGGGCCCTTTTTGAAATTAAGGTTGTCTGTGTTTCTTTCCCATGAAATTTACATAGGAAAAGGGCCAAATAACAAAAGTACAAAAAGTAGCTTGAGGGAGCCTGAGGCCCGGCATTACATGGATGGCAGAAAAGAAAAAGCACAGTCAAGAATCAAAATAACACGGTACAAGCAACGTGCAGTTGCATTAAAAAGCGGTAATGATGTAAGTTACAACATAAATGAAATATTCCATCAATATAATACACAAAAACAAGCAACAAATAGAAAGTCTGCGCACTAGACCATATGGAGCATTGTTTAAGTTCTTTAGGTATCAGGGTCAGTATATGCCTTTGTCATGTGTGTCGTATCTGTTTAAGATTGTTGGCAGCAGGACTGCAGACTTTGAGTGCCCTAATTTCTCATAGGAGGAACAGTCCACTTTTCAGCTTGTCTAGTACCAACAGCTTTAACTTGTAAGGTTAGGTCAGGCAGATATTTCAGGAACTTGTTGACAGCATCTGGAGAAAATGGAAAATAGTACAATAACCGATCTTCTGATATTCAGAAGTGGTAACGCAGATAATATTATATTTAGCAAAGAACTCTGTAGCTAGGGATCTATATCTAAAGCCAGCAATGTGCCTCACGGCTTTATTTTGCAACGCCCATAATATTTTAGGGTTTGTCTTGAGTGTCATGCCCAAAAACCAAATGTCAATAGGCTAGGTGTGACTGAAAAACAGGATGACTGACTGTTTACTTTAATCGCGTAGGGAAATCAGGTCGGCATCAAGAAACAAAACCAACTGACTGATATAACTTTTTTCCAATATAAGCCACGGGACTTTTCCATCTCATTAGTGAATTAAAAACAGCTCCCAGTGACCTACAAGAACGTGTTTCACGTTCTTGTTCTCGCATTCCGCGGAGCACATTGGTATTTTGCGAGTGCGTTATTATGACAGTCCCAGTTGATTATTATGACAGTCTTCTTTTATTCTTTTTTTTCAAATATTCCAAATAGGCAACCGAGATTTGCACGCTCTGACGTCGACTGGAGGAAGCATGGAGCTGAGAATTGTCCTGACGAACCACACCGGCGAAAGCATCTCTGTCGATTACGACAACTTCAAGGTCGGCTCGGAGGAAGAACGCTTCAAGTTGCGCTTAGGCGCGTACCTGGGACCCCGAGGTAAGAAAAAGATATGAATTCTTCCATAAGTTCAAGTCGTGTATTCTCATAGCATCTCAAATTTTTGAGTGTATATAGGGAGCACTAGAGTAATGCGGGAAATCAGCTTAAATGTCTACATTATGTTATACCAGCCTGGAGTAAGGAATATTTCTGCCCCATGAAAATGTGCGGTTGTTGAGAGGACAAGAGAGGCAGGCCGCTGCTATATAGGAAGTGACTTGAGGGGGCGGGAATGCACACGGGACGTGAATAAAGAGGCTGGAAGCAGAAAATATTGAACTTGGTGCTTGGAGGCAGTTGTGTAGTGGCAGCTGTCACAGCACCATCGGCGGTCGGAAAAATGAACTGGCCTTCGTAACGAAATTGTTTGCGTCGAGATCCGGGTAACGATGATGTTTCTACTGCGATAAAAAATATATGGACACACACACACACACACACACACACACACACACACACACACACACACACACACACATATATATATATATATATATATATATATATATATATATATATATATATATATATATATCACGTTTTGGTCTGCGGACGCGCGTCTCATGACTTGGCTCGTGGTACAACAGAAGCGAAGACGCGGCTCTTGTTACAGCACCGGCACACTTATAGGCTGCGCTTGAAGCTTGGTACAGACAAAGGTCTCGAGCTGTCTTCCGCCAAGGAGGCCTGTGTTGGCACCTATAGCTCCAGAGCTGGCGTCGTGCTCTCATCGCGTTTTTGGCGCGGGTAGCCGATGGTACTCCTACGGCGTAGCAGTGTGTCGATCGAAACGCTGGGCGAAAGCTTCGGGGAAAGGCTAGTCGTGCTGAACGAAAAGCGCGCTCGTATGCGTATCCACTCTCCATAGAAGCATGAACAACGTGCAGCTACGCGTTAGGCACGCTGCACATCAACGCCGTACGGTATAGCGCAGTTAGACTGCACAAAGCGCAACCATACCGTCACTAAAGCTGCTAGTCTTATTCCGTATTCATGCGTTGCCATCGCATGCATTGCCTTTTTTTGTTCGATTCATTTAGGGAGTGTGGCACTGGCCTTATTCGGCCGAAATATTGAGTGAAATGAAACACGCAGGCTGGGACTCTCTCTACAACGGCAATGGCAGCGAATTTTCCACTTTCGACCAGGACCACGACAGCCTCGCGGAACACCACTGCGCGGAGAAGTACCGCGGCGGCTGGTGGTACAACAACTGCCACTCGGCCAACCTGAACGGTCTCAACCTGAACGGTCCGCACGACAGCTACGCCGACGGCATCGAGTGGAGCATCCGCAATGGTTCTGGGCACCTGTACCACTACTCTTATCCCAGCGTGACGATCATGGCGAGACCTGCGACGCGGAATGCAAACCACGAAAGCGGCTACGTTTAAGCGAACGCGTTTAAGCGTTGCAACGTTGCTAAAAAAATATTGGGGCACACCGTTGCACAGGTATACTGTAGGCGCTTAGGGACCACACTTCCGACACTTCAGCACATACTGAGGTCAAAATCCACGCAAGAAGCTAAGACGTGGTGAGCGTAGTGTAACCGTTCTCATAACTGGTTACCTGCATGCCGCTGCGAGCTTTCCTCTCTATAGATTCCTAGCCTCTAACCTTGAATGTTAAGCAATATATTTTATGCAAGACAAACAACGAACGCTTTCTACTGTCGCCGTTAAGATGTGGCTTCTGAATGTCGAGACATGCAAGTGCTGTTGAGCCTGGGAATAATAGAAATAAATGTGCGTTGAAGTTGAGAGGCTAGCGCAACGGTCATATTTCTCTCATTGGTTGAAACGATGCTCTATAGGTATAATATTACGAATTCTCACATTGTGGGCGCGCTGAACTGTAGAAGTACGGATGGCCTTGAGAAAAAAATGGCGCGAGTAGATCAAGATTTTGATTTTCGTGATCGAGGAATTCTACGTAACATGTTCACTGCAAAAACCAAATGCTGTAAATTGAGCTCTCTAGTATACATTCTTGCACCCATTTTTCACTTGCGAATTAAAATGACAGCGTCCAAGATTCGGCTGCGGATGCACGAATATGGCACCGAGCAGGCACGTCTTTTAATTGTTTAAGTTATCCTCAGCATAAAATTAACTCGTCCACGGTTTGAGAATTTCCCACGCAAACGTATAAAGAAAACGCGAGTTCAATATTAAAGATGACTTATACATACTTATTAAAGCAGATGCGGCAGCGACTTAAGAGCCCTGTCCATATACTGTGTTGTGTGTTCACTTAAACGTAGTGCTATTTCCTGCCCTCTGTAGTGTCGTCACAACTTCTAGTCGTTTTTTTACGCGTACATAACACTGTACAGGTGTTCTGCTTGTCAATATGTAGTGCAATTAACGCTTCAATACACATTATTGTACGCGGGCACATTACACGCAGCATTTATGTTATGGCTCAATTGATAGCCCATTAATATACCTCTCTTACAGGACTGACCATATCCTTTGTATGCTATAACAAAATAAAGTCGATTTATCTTCTTTCACTAGTACTGATGGTAACGAAATAACCAATGGCCGTACCTACAATAAGGTCGTCCTTTCTTAAATGAAAAACGCGAAGTATTTCTTAACTTGAGTCACTTTGAATCTATCTATCTATCTATCTATCTATCTATCTATCTATCTATCTATCTATCTATCTATCTATCTATCTATCTATCTATCTATCTATCTATCTATCTATCTATCTATCTATCTAGCTGCCGAGGTCTTCTTACTTTCGGGGTTAATTTGATAATTTCGTATGCGTCAAAGTTGAAATGACATGATAGAAGTGTTAATTAGGGCTATTATACAGGAAGTTGCGGCAAGTATTGCACCAGGTTGGAAAATCCTGATCTGGCAAGAAGGTGCGTTACAGTCCCCGTAGGAGCACTGAAGTCCCAATTAAGTGTGTAGGTGTGTTAGCGCACGGTGAATATATTTTTCATGTATACTCGATGCGTTGCCACCTGTGTTATGTGTTGACAATTTGTGCTCACCCCTCCCTCCCGGTGTGGTGCCCACGGACGGTGCGAGTACCGGGACAAACAAACAAACAAACAAACAACAAACAACAAACAAACAAACAAACAAACAAACAAACAAACAAACAAAGTCCATTTAAGGAATGGCGTATGAAAGCGAGATACGAACTCCCTAGTGGTATTCGCCAAATAAGATTGCTTAGAGAAAAACGCAGATGTTCGCTGCGCCGCTTTCCTGAAGGCCAGCTTGTCACCCTGTCGCGCAGAACTGCACAGCGTAACCCACGTCGCGCCAGGTGTACGTAGTGTTCTGCGATAACAGCTACGCCGATGGTATATTACGTGCCGAACCACAATATATAAGCCCCGCCACGGTGGTCTAGTGGTTATGGTACTCGGCTGCTGATCCGAAGGTCGCGGGATCGAATCCCGGCCGCGGCGGCTGCATTTCGACGGAGGCGAAATGTTGAGGCCCGTGTGCTGTGCGATGTCAGTGCACGTTAAAGAACCCCAGGTGGTCGAAAATTCCGGAGCCCTCCACTGCGGCGTCTCTCATAATCAGAGCTGATTTTGGGACGTTAAACCCCACAAATCAATCAATAACCACAATATATAACTCCACGATTCCGTGGAAGCACGATACTGCGGAGCCCTTCGTAGTGCACCGCTAACGCGCAGTGTGCGGTGCTTCATTGCTTCATTAAAGTGACCGCGCGCCTAGGCTGGGATCGAACCCGCGTCTTTAAGGTCAGCAGCTGAGCGCTTGCTTTAGCATCGCATCACGACCGATGCAGAGTGAGAAAAGTGAAAAGTTTGCGAATTGACCACTGCAGCGTTTCAGTTTCAGCTTCTTTTCTTCGCGAATATTACAGTACAAGATGCAAATGTACAGACGTGGGTCCCAAGGTGATAAAGCTGTAGTGGTACCCTCGGTAAATAATACATGGTTCTTGGTAATATTTACATTCAGCAGATCACTAATACATGTAACACCAATTCATTGCATACATTCAACACTTCATTCCTAGACCATAAATAGTGAGAAGCAAGCCAAAAATAAACGCATGATCGAGCAAATAAGAATAAAAAAGTGAGAAACGGAAATAAAGCAAGAATGAAGCACATGAAAGAGATGCAATGACGAAAGTATGTGATACATCACCGAAATCATGTGGTTATTGCAGTAGGTGCTTACGAAGGTCATTTTTGAATATTTCTAACGAAGAACAAGATATTAGGGCAGTAGGTAAATCATTCCAAAGGAAAATAGCGGGGAATGAAGATGTTTTTTTTTTTTTTGCCGTACTTGGTGCGCACTATTGGTAACAGAAGATTTTTGTTAGCCGCAAATCGGTTGTATTCGTGTTGTGCAAAAGGTCAGCTGCAGTGAACGGAATTGTAAGGTTATTATGAAGCAGTTTATGAAATAATATGATGACGTTGAACTGGAATAAGTAACGAATAGGCAAGATGTTGTACAATCGGAGTAACTCAGATGCATTGGATTGCATTGAGCTTGAGGTGATGATGCGTATTGACTGACTTTGGATATGTTGAATTGGTGATAAATTACAACAGTACGCGTTGCCCCATGACACAATACCGTAATTAATATGGCTATGAACAAAAGCAAAATGCGATGATAATAGAGCTTCACGAGAAAGGAAAGGGCGTGCTTTGATTAATGCACGAATACCAAGCGCAGTCTTCTGTTTGGCATAATGGAAGTGATGACGAAATGTAAGGTTAGGGTCAAGGTGTATACCAAGAAAAGTAACATCACTGCAAGGGGGATTGAATGAGTTCCAAGGTGGAGGTCGGGGATAGAATCTAAGGGCCTCTGAGCACTTTCAAAAGCATGAATTTTGTTTTCAACGGCTGAAGGACTAAGTAATTGTTGCTACACCATTTCATAATGTTTCTCAGAGAAATGTCTAACTTTGAAGTAAGAGCAGTAATAGATTTAAGATATGGCAGTATCGTCGACGTAAAGCACGCAGTGATCATAGTTCGCGGAGTTAAGCGAATCCGGAAGATCATTAATATACAAAACAAGAAGGAAAGGACCCAAAACTCAGCCCTTCGGTACACCGTGGTTTGCACAGTTCGTTAACGACGACGTATTTCCAATATGCACTGTGTATTCACGGTTAAGGAAATAACTTTTTTTAAAATGCTAACGCAGGACCGGTTATTCCATAAGATTCAGGTTTATTGAAGAGGACTACGTGGTCAACGGTGTAAAAAGCTTTAGTAATGAACAAAACAGATCAGGCCAGATTTTGAGAACTGATACATTTTTTGTGTGGTCAGAGACAACATAGCTAGGTTAGGGGAACCTCCGGGTCGAAAACCAAATTGGTTGTTTAGCAGGTTAGACTTTGTTAAGTAGTTACTAAGGCGCTTAACAAATAACTTCTCAATGAGCTTACCATGGCAGGAAAGAATGACAATTGGTCTATAATTCGTGACGGTTCGTCACTTTTTTGAAAACAGGAATGATCTTCGGGTTTTTCAAAAAGGAAGGGAATGAATCGTACGTGTTTGAGCATAAGATATAATATTACAAAGCGTGGTCTGAAGCCACATGAGCAACCAGTCTTAAATGTTGAACAGAGATCTTATCTAAGCCAGGTCATGTATGTTTAAGATTAGCACTCGCGCACACCACTTCATTTGGTGTAGTTGGGAACAGGAAGATTTACTGTGTTGTAGGACCTAATGTGTTGTTCACCTGCGCATGTTGATCATTATTAGTATAAATGGAGGAGAAATAGCCTGAGAAAGCGTTAGCAATTTCAATGGGCTCAGATAGAGTGCGACTATTTTGCTTCATTTTCTTAAACGATGCATCAATAGACGACCTATTAAGAATAAAATTTAGCAGCCGCCACTGCTTTTTGGGGTTATCTCATTCTGGTCTAATTGATTTGCGTAGTTCGTTCTCTTTGCCTGGTTAAGCAGAACGTTCAGTAATTTAAAGTATTTCTGATATCGTTCAGCCAGTCCAGTATTAAACGGTCGACATTTACTTTTTTTATTCATTTTTTTCCTTCTTTCTTAAACTTTCCAGGAGACCATTCACCATCGAAGGTTTGTGTGGATACCTGTATATTTTCCTACATTTCACGCCGCTTGTATTGGTCGAAACAGGCGTCAAAAATAAAGAGCAGAATTTGCTTAGTGTTGCTCACCACTGCCTCTGTCAGTGGTGAGGTTAACGACGACACTCGCCATGTCGTAGAGCGCGGCCAGCTGTAACGGCGCAGAGAATGTAACACTTTTGCCGTTTCCGCTGGCAATACCGGACTATCGACGGCTCTCTTCCTGCTGTGTAGAACGCACATAATGAGCATCGGCTTGCCCATTTTCATCCGGTGTCTCGTGAACTTTCGATTTCGTCTTATGCGCATTTCATTCTCTTGGACAGTTTCTTCCTTGTTTAGATAACGTTTATTCTGTCTGAGTGACTGTGCCACGCAAATTTGCTCTTTCTTTCTTAGCTGCAGGCGGAGCTCATTGGCATCTCTCCGAGAATAAGCACCGCCTTCTCCTTGACTGCAGCCTCGTTCCTTGTCACTTTCAGATAAAAAAAAGAAGAAAAAGAAAGAGATACGCTCGTGAAATGCGCAAGTACGGCCAACAGCGTTTCCTCTTTATCACATATTAACGTCGCTAAAGCGCAGGTCCACTCTCAGAGTATACTTTCGAATAATTAGCACAACTGTTAGAGTAACAGGAAGAGAGGTGCCCACGGCGGTTCCGCATTTTCTCACCAGAGCTTGATCGCAGCTACGCGTTGCGTAAATTTCCAGCAATCGCGTGATTACGGGCTTGGATTTAAGGACCGCTGCTGCATTCGGTAACGCGATTGCGGTCTTAAGCACTGAGGAACGTCGCACACAGAACTGCGAATTGTGCGTCAGCGTCCCAGCTATGCGTCAAAGTGCCCCTGTCACGAATCGGTAAGTGGTACGGTTACTTGTGTCACGTGGATTGTGCGGCATATAACATGACTCGAATATTCGGATTGAGTGCCTATACACAAGGTTAGGTTTTGTTCAGTTTTGCGCTCCTACTCGGCAAGAAAGGTTATACACTTTCGTAAATGCACACATGAATCCGCCTCTATTTTGAGATAAATAAATGACTTTCCGAGCGCATGTGCTTAAGAAGAGAGAAAGTAAATTTTCATACAGTCTCGTAGAAAGTTTCCCATTTGGCCAGGTAATAGAAAGCGCGGACCGATGCGGACTTGCAAAATGCAATCTGTTTCCAGTTATGCAGAGAAGGCAATGCAGGAGACAAAAAGTAAAATCGCTTAGAACGTTCACAGGTGGAATCCTTTTAGTTTTAATTTTATATGCGTTTTGGCTCATCGGTGGATTAGTGGGCTTGAAACTGTGCAACGAATGTTTTATGTGCATCCTCAATGGTGCTTCTCGTAATCAGCTGCACGTCTGCCTTAGGTTTCATTTCACTTCGGTTCGGAGGCAGGTTTAACATGATGACGTTTCTGTGCGCTTAATCGACAAATGGCCGGTGCTTGCCTGAACCGTAAACGACGCCGAGTACTCATAAGACACAGTAACACGTCCGGCATCAGAAACATGTCATACAATAAGAAAATTAGCGGAACTCGCGGCGTAAGTCTGACCGAATCAGTATTGTGAAATACTTCCTATAACTTCCAACCACTTCGCGGTTCCATGTTATGAAAGCGCCAACCCTCGCCTAGCGGTAATAAAGGCGCCGAAGTAGCAGGTTTAAATTTGTAGCGGACAGCTCGAAAGCGATACATGGTGCGCAGGTAATCAGTGCGTCAAGCCGGATACAACGAACAAACGTTTTCATTAAGTGCGTGGTCGGTCACCGGTGTCTTAGCAAGTTACACCGGACGGTCTCCATATGGCATCATATAACCAAAAGGATACCACTGCGTTCTATATAGTGTCATAATGTTATGGAAGTCGCAAGCAGATGAATGAATGCCCGTAACCTCTCGAATGTACAGTAGGAGCGCAAGCTGTAGTCCACGCGCAGCTCAGTGAATGTGTTTGCAGCATTTAATGTGAAGAAGAAATTGACTACCTCTAAGAGAAAGATTGTCGCGTGCTGTGCTCTGTAGGCTTGCACGTCACGCATGATGTGCATAATAAACCCCCTCGAACTCGCCTACGTTTCAATGCTCTTAGAAGGCATTATGCTTAGTGTTTATATGTGCTGCAACGCTGTGTTGTACGTGAATTGAAGCAGCAGTGTTTTGTGTAATTGGATACCATTCGCCGTAAACTGTTTGGTTTTAGTCACACGTGCTCAGTCATAGATTGATCGGTTTCTATTCATCGTAGAAGTTCACTCATATATCGATTAGTCACGGACGGTTGTAGAATGGCCGGAAGAACGTTGTAGCGCAAATTGACACACGGACATATAGAAGGACGTACACACATGCACGCACATCGCTAACTTCCAGCAACAATATTCTTCTACGTGCTTGTGCCAATTTGCACAACATTTTTTTTTCGAATATTATGCACCAACAAGCCCAAATTTGCACTAAGTGGAATAGCGTTTCAAGTCCCCAATATGCGATGCCTGCTCAATCATGGCGCATCGATTTTATCATACCCTGTAGATATTATTTGTGAAGAAACTCTCCTGTCATTGGCATATGGCATAATTGTTCACCCAAAACGATGATAAACAGGCAACCCACAGGGCAGACGTTCTGTTGCCTACTTCTGGGCAAAATTCACAAAACATCCCTTTAGTATTTATTTTTCCCAGTTAGTCAGCAGGCTTCGCTAATGATATGTCCACGACAAGGCTTGGCTGAAATATTTTCTTACAAACGCTTTTAGCGTACGAGGATTTTTTTTCCTTACGATGGCCTCGTTCTCCTGTATTCTTCACTGCATGCCTTACGTTATCAGAACTCTTGTCTGGGCTAGTTGGTGAACGCCTTGCTTTGTTTTGCTTTGTACTTTTTCTAAACTTGAACTGACGCGGCCTTCTCTCCTTCTAAGCATCTCATCACACTTCCAAGTGCTGTTTTTCAAAAGCGAGCAAGACAGGCAAGGCAGACTGTTGTTCAGTATAGGGCTACATTGTTTATATGTTCACATGCAGCCATGGTGTCACAGTGACTGCGGTGCTCGGCCGTGAACCTGAAAGACGTGGGTTTGTTTGTGGTCGCGGTTACCGCGTTTCCTCGGAGATGAAAGGCTAGTACGGTGTACTTAGATAAAAGGTGCATTGTAAAAGACGCCTAGGTGGTCGAAATATCCGCACCCTTTTCTACAACGTGCCTCATATTCGTATCGGTATTCGGGCACGTAAAAGCCCAGCATACCACTGTGAGATAAGTTTGTTACCATTCTGTTACGTGCTTCTTCTTTCAGCTTGATTGGTTCACGCTAGGGGCGACGCAATCGCATGGAAATTTACCGCACCGTAGTCTTCTGGTTCGGCCTGGTGGTCCTGTGCTTGGCTCCAATGAGAAGCCGTGTGAAGGCTGCTGCAGTGTCCAAACGGGATGTAGCTGAAGCAAAACAACGTGCGAAGAAGTTCATGGACCTCATTTCCGATATAAAAAGTGAGCCAATCTCTCGCTCTTCCAGGAGCGGCATGACTCTAGGGAACGTGCAGGAGCGCCGCCTTGATGCTGGCGTTTGTATCCATCAAAATTAACTTATTGCGTACGCATTGTTACTGTTATGCTCACAGACGATAAGGACACAACTTAACGCTTTCGCGTAGCGGCCAGATGTGTTGGTTCTTTAACGCACTAGTCCCAAGGAGCCCGCTCGGTTTAGTTCAGCTCAGTAATCAGTACGCTTCATTACTTCGAAGGTGTGTTACATAAGGGCGGTTATATAATAAACTACCATCATACCATTCATACAAGGAAATAACTCGGTTATTGCACAGTGTTGCTCGTAGAGTAGTGTAAGTTTTGTTGTTTGTTGTAACTATCAACTTGTGACAAACAATGTAAGCTTCATTCTTAGTTACAATGTGTTCCTTCGGACATTAAAAAAAATATCTGTTGCAAACAGCGCATCTGAGGCTCCGAAGTCCCCCTTACCCCTCTCCTTGTTTCTACCTATGGCTCAAGCGACAGCCGTCTCT